>MU227639.1:7005306-7016003 GCA_018584345.1 Thuja plicata
AATAGCGACCTAACACACATGAAAGATCGTCACCTTTCATAACACACAAATGCAATATTGCAACTCTCTTGATATCCATCATGAACCAAGTCGGAGGGTGGATCCCCCATAGCTGCTCCTGGAGGGTGCAGCAAGAGCTTGCACCCTAAACTTCTCTCTCATAGAGGAGAATGCATTACAAGAAATTTTACTTCGAACTTCTCCCTCATAGAGAAGAGATTATTAACAAAGGACCGTATTTCAAAATTCTTCCTCTAAACAACGATCCTAGGAAGTCAGGTCCTCTAGCTGCTCCCTCGGAAGCTCACGTTATGGCTTCTTCGCTTTTCATCCAAGAGCGCCTGTGATAAACTGTCATAACCCTCTAAATCTGATATTAATTTTTTGACCTCCTCATCCAAGGTTGCATTTGATGAAGTGTACGATTCCCTTTCTTACGGAAGGATACTCTGCTCACATAGTCTCAATCATCGAACTTGCCCATAGTGGCCTTTTCTTGTTGTTAGGAACTTCAATATTCTCAAGGGTAGATGATGGGGGTTCATGATCTTCTATGATATTCTCCCTTTGTTTCTCAATTGTGTAATCTTCATCTAATTTTGTGATTGGATCATCTTCTGCATCTTTATAAGCAGTGTTTTCTTCAAATTTTACATCTCTACTAATTTCAATAGATTCTTAGATGGCTTAAATCCGGTTTATTCCCTGTAAATGCTTCTTCAGGTGTTATATTCTCTAAGATAGAATGAGGACATCTATTTTGAATGTACACAACTGTATTTGATGCTTCATCCCAGAAAGAAATATGTATGATTCATGGCTTTGGCGGCTTCAATGATAGTTCTGTTTTTTTCTTTCTGCTACTCCATTTTGTTGAGGATTATAAGGTATTGTACACTCCCTCTTGATCCCAACAGAAATGCAAAACTTTTTTTTTGTTTGATTTCCCACTAATGCTTTAAATTCTTTGAACTTCATATAATTCTTCATTTGATTCTTTTAGGTAGGGCACTATGCCAAATGTTATTACAATTTGATACTTCATGACTTAGCGCATGTGTTTTATCATTACAAGGTTTGTATAAGCTACCATCTCTTGTTCCTATTGAAATAGCATTCTTAATGTTGGAATTTCTAGGCCAAAGTAGAACCTTATCTTCATGAAAGGTGACACGATATCCTTGACCAGCTAAACCTGAAATAGAGACCAATTTTTTTTATTCCTGGTACAAATAGAATACCTTTTAATTGTAATGTAGCTTCGGTTCTTAATTTAATTGAACGGGTCCCGATTCCTTTCACGGGATAGGTGGAGTTGTCACCAATTGTGATCTCTTCAGTTGAGTGTTCTTCAAAAGTTTTGGATTGATCTCTAAACCCGGTTATGTGTCTTAATGCTCCGCTATCAATTATCCAAGTGCTTTTATTTGAGTTTAGTTCACTTGATAAGGCTAAGAAAAATAGAGGATTTTCCACTTCTTTGACTTCAACTATGGTTGCTTGAGTTTTCTTTCTTTCCGGATAGAACCTATGAGTGTGTCCAAACTTATCACATTTGTAGCATTGGACCTTTGAGAGATCTTTGTTTTTGTGACATTGATTATTATCTCCTTTCTTATGTTTGAACTTCTTTTCTTTCTCTTGTTGCTTGAATTTGCATGTAGTGCTTGAATTTCTCCCTTTTTGTTTGGACCGATCCCTCTTGATATTAGTCGAGATTCTTTTTGAGTGCAATCGTTCTTGAGTTCATCAAATTTAGGTAGAGAAGGGTGACCACTTATGCATTGGATGAAAGATTCCCATGAGATTGGTAATCCTCTAAGAGCTATTAGTGACAGTTTTGTATCATCTACATTATTTCTAATAGTAGAGTTGGTCTTTCAATTCAGAAATTCTCAAGAAGTAGGATGTAATTGAATCTCCTTTGTTCATTTTTATGTTCATGAGTTGCTCATACTTAATCCGCTATGTATCCTTCCTTGTTCCCCGTGGTCATTCTCTTAGCTCTCCCTAGTTACTGTCACTGCAGTAGTTAACTTGAAATTTGCATCTACCGCCAATAGTAAATTTAAAAATGCATAATGTTGCCTGCAACTTCAAATACTAATGTTGCTTAAGATTATTCCTTTATACATCCAATCCTTATGTCATCTTTGATCTACAATAATGAATTTCAACAAGAGTCTTATGAGCGTCTTTAGTAGGCACCAAGGCGAACCACACGTTCAAAAAATTCGAACACCTCCTTGTGAAATATCTAGCATGCAGAGCTTTGATAATCCTCTTGGCATTGACAATTTTCACTAGCAGCGGCTCACTCTCTAACTACATAGCCCCGACATCCATAAAATCTTGGTGACCACATTGTAATTGTCGACTAGCAGAGCACACGATCCCAAATGTTCTGACATGTTTTTGAGGGATTGTCGAGCACTACAACAAATACTGGCAAAAAATACTTTTGGCTTCGGTACACTTCGTCTTTGACCAATCTTGTTTTTCCCAGAAATCTCTAGCAATAGAAAACTAAGATTTGGCAACCACTGTTGGCGTTATCCTTTTCTGGAGGTAGCCCGTAGACACTGAGTACTATTAGTGGTGTATGTGTATCCGCATCAATTCCTAGCTTATATTCACACAATTGTCAGACCTTAACGCCACTCAAGATCCCATTGGCATACATGAAGTTTCATTATTCTTTACGATTGTCACATATACACATACAAAATCTCATTCAACTGGCTCTGCGGTGATAAAAGATCACTCTATCAATCCCGAATCATTATTCGAGCTATTGTTCATTGGCTGCAGTTGTTGGCAGCGACATCTAGTGGCAAACAACATCCTTCTCTCAGCTATGATCTGCAAAAGTCTTAGTACGCAAGATTCTCACTGGCATCACACAGTGACCACTTTTCATAACAGCGTCACCACTAAGATTGGCTCTCAAATAGACTGGGAGCTTTCTTGCGGCGGTCTCAGCAATCACGGTGACAGTCTTTTTGACTCAGCAAGATCCACACCTTGCAGACCCTGTGATCTGGCCCCCACAATTCTCCGGCACCATTGTTTCTCTAGCCTCACTTTTCAACAATATTTGTGTTCACTCCTTTGGCCAAATCTACTCCAATTTGGAGGCACGACTGTCAGTAAAACACGCAGGTGAATTGCGTAATCCACGTGGTTGCATCACTGGTAATAGATCCAATATCGATACCTACCGTGGACCACATTGCATAGAGGCTTCTACACAATCAACCCAAGTTGGAATTAGTGGAGAATTCATCTCGGTGGTCTCTTTCATCAACGAGATTCTCTTTGTTTTGTTCGCCACGAAATCTCCGTTTGGTGCACACGACAGATCCAATTACAAAAATTAAGGCTCCACTTTAATAGTGAGCATTTCAAATTTTGGGCAACTTCATTCACAAAACTAGCAATCAAATTGATGACATTTTGACCAGCCAGTCCAGTAAGACTTTGGAGGTTTCCTAAACATCAACGTGTGGTGTCAACTCCATTGCCCGACATTACTCTCTGGAACCGATGACTATTGCGCAGATCTTGCCTAGCAATCACAACCACACAGTAGTCAATGCCTCCTTCCAAATTTATAACTAATTCCATTTCCTCTTCCTACGCTTTTGCATGGGATATCAACAGGCTCTCCTGCTACTACATATTATTGTTGTTTCCGAATAATTCTTCTTGATAAATCTGATCGGATCTCTCTTACGCTACCTCTGATACCATGTTAAGGAATATAGATCTTAGTAGAGAGAATTTAATAGTCTTTTAAATTATATTGTTTACAGAATTTATATCAAACTGAGATATATTAGACTTTTACAGAAAACATCAAGTAATATAATTGCAGAGATTATAGAAGTCGTGTGCTTGCTGTGGTAATAACATATGTTGTAATTGATGTTTTTCCACAACAAGCATATGGTGATCTATATACAAGAGTGAGCGGTTTTGTCTACGTAGAGACATGACCGTATGTGGCTTAAGCCACGTAGGGTCATGTCCCTACGTAGACATACCCTCTGATAACTATCGTCATTACCGTTGTATACTAATAATGGTATTTGTTAAGTACCCGATAATCTTCACATTATGGATAGTATCGGTTGATAGTCATCATAAGTGCGGATATATATCTTTGTATCGTGGATGATATCAACTATCACTAAAGTCGATTCATTCCATATTAAACATATTAAATGGTATCAACTATTACTAAAGTCGATTCATTCCATATTAAACATATTAAATGGTATCAACTATTACTAAAGTCGATTCATTCCACATTAAACATTTTGAATCTGATCAATATAATTTATATTCATATAGATATATATATATATGCACTTAATATATGTATATGTATATTCATAGATCAATCAGATTGAAGCTACTTTTAACAGTGAAGGTTGGTGGATGATTTTAGAATCCATCATTGCCATTTTCTTGAGACTCACCATGCTAAATGATTGTTCATCCAAGAGCTCTTCAATTGCTTTCTCAAATTCATTCTTCAACTCCTTTATTGTGTCATCTCCTGAATTATCTTTCATTTTCAGGTGGAAAACTATGTTAGATAGCTCTAATTGAATATCGGACTTGATCTAATTACATTATTCCAGCAATTTGTTTTATTCTATGATGCTTTTTCCTTAAAAACATGGCTCTCCATTGTATACTTTTCCTCCACATAATACACCTTGTGTCATCAGCACTTGGGAGAATTTATTCCACCACTGCCTTATCCAATCTGTTAATGTTTGTAGCTTCAATCGTATGATCATTAGAATACATAATATATGTTGATTAATAATAACATAATACATATGTTATATTATGGACATGTAAAAAAATGGCGGAGCGCAGGACGAGATTAGGGTTTCGCAGCCATGGCAGCGGTAGGCAGAGATGGCAGCCAGGGCATGCCCGCAATGGCCCTGGACAACCGTGGAGACCCCCGCGGCCCTGGGGTGACTTCTAGGAGAACAACTATAGACAGGAACAAACCCGCAGAGCATCGGCTGGTCCTCACAGGAAGGATGTTTCGGCCACCACCCAAGGGAAGGAGACACGACCTAACTGGAAATGGATACGGAGACACGAGGGGAGGCCATTAACATCTGGAGGATTCACAAAAGATGTCCCATCCCCAGCAGAAAACAAGGTGATAGACATTCGAGTAGACACGGAGGAATGGAAGACTTCGGTTAAGATGCTCAAGGACAGAGCCTTTTTCATGAAATGGGGAGGTGGGTGGCCACCATTGCCCAAACTACGTTGTTGGGTCAATGAGACTTCAAGCCAGGAAGTAATCATTAAAACCCTAACTAACGGTTTCTTCCTGTTAATCATGGCGTCCAAACACGACAAAACAAGAATCATGTTTAATGGGCCCTTCTTGATGGAGGGAGTTGGTTTCTATATCAAAGACTGGATTCCCAACTTTAACCCCAAACAGGCAAAAGTGGAAGAGGTTCCCATTTGGATCAGGCTATACAATCTCCCGTATGAATATTGGACCCGGGGATCTTTAAGATGATAGGAGATAAACTGGGGAAGTTCATCAAAACGGATGAAGCTATTTAACAGAAGGATTTTAGCCAATACGCAAGAACTTGTATTATGTGGCAGCCACATCCGCTACTGCCACATGCAGTAGAGATTCGAACGGCTGAAGGCTATTGGTGGCAAGAAATAGAGGATGAGGAAGCAATCAGT
This sequence comes from Thuja plicata, assembly GCA_018584345.1. NCBI lineage: Eukaryota > Viridiplantae > Streptophyta > Pinopsida > Cupressales > Cupressaceae > Thuja > Thuja plicata. The sequence continues at coordinate 7,011,052 of MU227639.1, forward strand.
CGGTGCAGTAGCTGCAAGGAATGGGGACACACGGTGGAGACATGCTCAGTTAAAAGAAATGGCAAAAAGAAGGTAGAGGAATCTCCAGCAGAGCTTGTAGGCACACGGGAACCAGGACCCTCCAAATCATGGGAAGGAGAGGATCTCAGGCCTGGGGCGACGGTCGAAGAAAGAAGTCTAGAAGAGATGGAGGGAGAAGTGGCGGTCTCATGTGACAGGCTTAATCACTCCCGCACAGGACGAATCACAGCTGAGGCTCTGGAAGGAAGCTACCCTCAAGACCCACAACAAGCAGTGAACGTGGAGTCAGTTCTCTGGGCGGTTGAAGAAGACTCCTGTAGGGTCATGGAAGATTGTGCGAACCCGGACCCAGATATTAAGGTGCAAAAGGTGATTTTGGAGAAGTCCACAGAGGCCGAGCCAGTTGACCCAGAATGGGGCAGGTGTGAGGAGGCGCAAGTGCAAGACATACTTTCCTTCAGGTCCCCCACGAGGATGATGATCCCCTTCCTCGGGAATCTCCCGGAGATTGAAGAGCTCATGGAGGAGGGAGAACTTACTTACAGGGATGAGCTCGGGCTCTCTGAAAGGCGTACTGTCTCTCAATCCCAGGCAAAAAAACGCAATGCTGATAGCAGCTTGCATAAGAGGGGTAGGAAAAGTATTCAGCAGCTGCTAGAGGATGCTGGCAGCATGAAGGGTCAAACCCGTCTGAGATCAAGGAGGGACATGGTCCTTCCTGAGCAGAAATGAAGTTCCTTACGTGGAATGTCAAGGGCTGCAACGCCCCTGACAAAAGACGCCTGATCAAGAGAGCTCTCGATCAGGCGAAAGCAGATATTGTTTGCATTCAAGAAACCAAAATGGAAGTTGAGGAGGCTGCAAAGATGTTAGGTGTTAGACAGCGGTGGTCTGGTTTTTTTGTCGAAGCTGTGGGGGCTTCAGGGGGGCTGGGAATACTGTGGAACCCTAGACTTCTAAAAGGTGAGCCCCTAATCAAGAAGAGGAGCTGGCAAGCTTTTCGCTTCTCTTCCTTTACTGTCAAACTCTCAGGGGTCTTGATCAATGTTTATAGACCCACCAAATCTGATGAGAAGAGGGCAGTATGGCAGGGGATTGGTCTTTTTCTAGCAACACTGGGGAATGAATTTCGAATGGTAGTAGGTGATTTCAATGCTACTCTCAACTTGGCGGACAAACGAGGAGGGGCCTGCACCCTAGGCCCAATTCAAAATGATTTTCAGAACTTTGTACAACACAATCAACTATGGGAGGTCCCTGTCAAAGGAGGCCTTTTCACGTGGACAAATAAAAGGAAAGGTTTTTCACACATCGCTGAGAAACTTGATAGGATTTTTTTGGCAGGAGAATGGCAGGCTCTGCCTATTGTGTTTGAAGGCAACATTCTGGGATTGTCAGGATCTGACCACTATCCAGTTTCGCTGGTGGTCCAGCAGGACGGGATCCCGATCAGGTGTCCTTTTAAATTCGAGAAGATGTGGCTTCGGGCGGATGGTTTTCAGGAGTTGGTTGCTAAGTGGTGGCTAAATGGGCCTAGGGTTGAAGGCAATGTCGCCTTTCAGTTCTTCTCCAAACTTCGACACCTCAAGCAGAAACTGAAGGAATGGAACCACCTTCATTTTGGCAACATCTTCAAGGCAAGAGCAAAGGTCGAGGCGGACTTGGCGGCCCTGAACAGCTAGGTGTTGGAGCACGGGATGGATGATGTGGACTTCCAAACGAACAGACCCTAATGGGCAAATATTCAGAAATCCTGAAGAGGGAGGAGATACATTACAAACATAAATCAAGAGAGAACTGGCTAAGAGCAAGGGACACGAATACCAAATTCTTCCACAGTTCCTTGAAGGTAAGGCGGAACATAAACCGCATTCTTTCCATCGAAGACAAGAACGGGGCCCTCTTGGAAGACTCTGACAGTATTAACAAAGAAACAGTTGATTTCTTCTCGGCACTTTGGCAAGAGGAACAGGCAGACAGAAAGACAGCACAGAACAAGGTACTGAGAATCATTTCGAACATTGTATCAGAAGAGGACAACAGAATGCTCATGAACACAATCACGATGGGGGAACTCAAGGCCGCAGTTTTTGGTATGGGTGGAGACAAGGCTCCAGGGCCGGATGGCTTTCAGGCCTTTTTTTACCAAAAGTTTTGGGAGCTTCTCAAAGACGATTTGCTACAGGTGGTGGAGGAGTCAAAAAGAGAAGGCTTTATTTTGAAAGACTTTAATAACACCTTAATTGCCCTCATCCAAAAGAAAGGGCAGCCAGCAAGGTACGATGATTTCAGACCCATTTCCCTGTGTAATAATGTTTATAAAATTATCACTAAGATTGCTGCAAATAGATTAAAAACTCTCTTAGACTCTCTTATCTCCCCGGAACAGTGGCTTTACCCCCAACCGTAGCATTGTGGATGGTATCATTGTGGCTCACGAGGTGATACATACTGCCAGCAAGGGTAAGGCAAGGCGTATGATGCTCAAACTTGATATCCGCAAAGCCTATGACAGAGTAGATAGGGCGTTTCTGCTTGATGTTATGAGGAGTTTTGGCTTTGGGGAGAGCTGGCTGAAATGGATCAGAAACATGATCTCAGACTTCAGAGTTTCGATTCTCATCAATGGCAGCCCACAGGGGTTTTTTAGCACCAGCAGGGGCATCAGACAAGGCAACCCAATTTCCCTATTCTTATTCATCATCCTGGCAGAGGTTTTGGGGAGATTAATCTCCAAATATAGACTGGGTGGGGCTTGGAAAGTCATACAGATTGCGAATGGGATACCTCCTACATCCCACTCGCAATTTGCAGATGATACTTGTTTTTTTGGGGTGGCTTCGATGGCAGAGGCCAAGGTGATGAAACAGGTGCTGATCGATTATAGCTTGGCATCAGGACAGTCAGTAAACTGGGATAAGTCAGAAAGCTATTTTTTCCACACAGAACCAGGACTACAAGGATCCATTGCTGGTCTCTTTGGCGTACAGATTGGGAAACTCTCAGGGAAATTCCTTGGATCCCCTATGTTTGGTGGCGCGGGGAGTGGACCTATCTGGAAAAAGTTGGTGGAAGATTGCAGGGACAGAATGGACAGCTGGAAAGGGCAGTGGCTCACGCTGGCTGGGAGGATCACCATGATTCGGGCTGTAATCTCGGCGATGCCAATATACTCTATGGCATGCTTCAGAATTCCCAAAAAAGAGATTTAGTCAATACAACAGAACATGCGGAAATTTTTATGGAACGGCTCACAAGAGGGTGACAAGATCCCCTTAATGGCTTGGTCACAGGTGAGCAAACTGAAAGGTGGTGGAGCGGGGGTGAGGGATTGGTTGCTCTTCAACATAGCCCTTGGAGCCAAGCTTGTCTGGCAGACGTTCAGCGCTGGGAAGCAGAGATGAGTTAAAATTCTGAGAGCCAAATACTTGGACAACCAGGAAGATGATCGGATCCTGACTATTGCGGATCCTCCGAGAGGTTCGGCCATATGGAACTTCCTCAATTGCAGAGAACTAATCACTGGCCACCTAACATGGAAGATAGGGAACGGGGAGAAGGCTGATTTCTGGCATGACTCATGGGATGGGGGACAGGAACTGGCTTCCTCTGGGGTTCCCCAAAGAGTGATCGCACTTATGCAGCAACTGTGGGGTACCAGAGTTAGAGACTATATAGATAACCAGCCATCAAACATGGGTTGTCCAAGGAATTGGAAGGACCCCTCGACACTGGCAATCAGCAACGAAGACAAGGAATGCATGAGACAAATCCTGGATGGAAGAGAATTAATTGCATCTCCCGTGGAGGACCAGCTCATTTGGAGTGGTGCCAAAAGTGGCAACTATTCAGTGAAGCTTGGGTACATGCTTCTGGAAGGGAACCACAACAAAATTGATTGGGAGATGAACCTGTATTGGAGTAAGGAATGCCTTCCCAAAGCCGGTGCCTTTACTTGGCTCGCAGGCAATGGCAAAATCCTTACAAGCACACGACTCCAGCGCATGGGGTTCCAAGGACCCTTCAGATGTCCACTATGCAAGGAGGTAGAAGAAACGGTCGATCATCTTCTACTCCATTGTAGTTACTCCCAGGAAGTGTGGAACATGGCTAAAGCCAAATAGGGATGGGCTTGCCCCGTGACGGAAACCTTGGAAGGATGGCTGAAAGCATGGCCGGAGATGAATCAGGGGTCGGTTTTTGGAGCAGCATGGAAGGTAATCCCATCAACAACGCTATGGGAACTGTGGAAGGAATGAAACAGGAGAATCTTCCAAGGAAAGGAAGAGTTGCTTGCTACCTTCGGCCAGCGACTTGAAAGGGCTATAGTAGAAATCATCTCTTCAGCTGCCTCCTCATCAAGTAAGCACAACCCCTGCTTTACGAGGTTCGACGCTCGGCTTCAAGCCAAGATACCCACTATCAAATTTCGTCCCGTTAATGGGCCTTCAAGGGTTACTCCTTGCTTGCGAAGATTGAGGTGTGCTTGGCAACCACCAGACGAAGGATGGATCAAAATCAATTTCGACGGGGCAGCCAGAGGTAACCCAGGCACTTCCGGGAGTGGATGCATAGCTCGGGACTATGAAGGCAACATCGTAGCGTTCGCAGCAAAGAGGTTACGAGATGGAACCAACAATGAGGCAGAGTGTGAAGCTGCTAAAGAGGCAACTTTATTGGGAGTAAAAATGGGCTTTCGAAAGGTGCACCTAGAAGGGGATTCTGAGATCATCATAAACGGGATTAAGAAAGGCAATCTGGCGTCATGGCACCTCGACAAGCATATTAAACAGATTAGATGCTTCTTGTTGAAATTTGAGGACTTCCGGATTTCCCATGTGTATAGGGAGGCAAATGGGGAGGCCGATAAATTGGCCAACCTAGGAGCAAGTAAACCCCTCGGGAATCATAATGCCACATTCGAAGATTTC
>MU227639.1:7031304-7044890 GCA_018584345.1 Thuja plicata
CCTGGTTTTACTTGACAAATCCAGAATTGCAATTTAGAGAAACAAACAGCGGATTTGCAAAAACGAGAAGTGTCACTCCCAAAACCGGGAAGTGTCACTCCCAATTCCGTGAAACAAACGGGGCCTATAGGAAGAAGTCTACATGACGCAACCCCCAGGATTTAAGGTTGTTGGTCAGGAACACAAGGTTTGTAGGCTAGTCAAAGCTCTATGGTTTGAAACAAGCCCCTCGGGCTTGGTACATGAAAATTGATAAGTACTTAACCGATCACGGTTTTCAGAGAGTCCCTCGGATTCAAATCTGTATATCAAACATTCTGGTGATGATATATTGTTTGTAGTTGTCTATGTGGATGATTTGATCATTACTGGCAATTCCGCACATTTGATCACTGAGATCAAATAGGATTTGTGCCGCACCTTTGATATGACAGATTTGGGACTCTTGCACTATTGTCTAGGAATTGAGGTTTGGCAGACTGAGCACAGTATCTTTCTTTCTCAGTCCAAGTATTCCAGAAGCCTTGTGGACAGGTTCCGAATGCAGGATTGCAAGCCTGCCTCCACTCCTATGGAACCAGGGCTCAAATTGTCAGCTCAGTCTGATTCACTTGTTGTGGATGAATCTTTGTTTAGACAACTAGTGGGCAGCCTCATTTATCTTACTGCCACTAGACCTGACATCAATTTTGCAGTGAGCTACATATCCCGCTTCATGACAGCTCCCAAGACTGATCATTGGATAGCAGCGAAGCGTGTCCTGCGTTATGTAAGTGGTACTCCTGATTATGGACTTTTGTACACTCGGAGCTCTGATCCTACACTATGTGGCTACACAGATTCAGACTAGGCCGGTTCAATTGATGACCGTAAGTCTACCGCTAGATATGTGTTTAATTTGGGATCTGGTGCTGTCACATGGACTAGTAAGAAGCAGCAGGTGGTGGCTCTTTCTTCAACAGAAGCAAAGTATCGGGGAGCAATTAAGGCAGCTTGTGAAGCAGTTTGGCTTCGCCAGATGCTTGCAGATATGCATGTTCCTCAGACTGGTCCAGCTACCTTATTCTGTGATAATCAGGGCGTGCTCAAACTGGCAAAGAATCTGGTCTTCCATGAAAGAACCAAGCATGTGGAAACTCATTGTCATTACATTCGTCAGCTGGTAGAAGACAAATCCATTCAGTTGATGTATGTTCCTACCTTGGAGCAGCCAACAGATATCTTCACCAAGTCCCTCGGTTCTGATAAACTTGTAAAATTCAGGGAATCTATTGGTGTTGTTGATAGATTGAGCATTAAGGGAGGGTATTAGAATATTTATTATGTTACCATTAATGCTCAAGTTTATTCTTTAGGATAGTTTCCATTCTTATGGTAGTTCCATATTTGGAAACTTGCTATTTTGTATATATCTTGTGTATTATTTATGAGCGGGTTGCTCATTGTGAATATCAAGCAATTCATTAAAATCTATCTGCTCTTGAGTCTACTATTTTAATCTAATCATGTATCGAATATTGTGGCGAACCTTTAAGTTCAAATTTTTACTAAAATAAATTATGTGGCTATTTAAATATTTCTAAAGCAAAATTTTATAACAATGTGGCAATATAGGTTGCTTTAAATCTTGAATTATTAGCCAAATTTGGATTTTCAAATTTTAAAAATTAGCCAATTGGTGAATATTAGCCACTAAAAAAATCACTACTGCCTTCTTTGCTAGCCACTCCTAAGTTCTATTCAATACCACAACAATCCTAATCCCAATATCTTTTGTTTCCTTGATGCTCCAATCTATTGGTACATGATTGATAAAAATAAGGTCCACCAAATCAGACTCGTCATCATCTACTCCCGAGATATTCTAGTTTAGCTTGAATGTCACAATTTGTCTCAATGTCATACCCGTCCAACTTATCCTTGCCTCATATTCATCTGCATAATCAGCCCAATGATCGTCTAGCTATGGGATGTGACGTATACTAGGGCCTAATTGCAAGTTGTTTTTGACAAAATCTTTGTTGTCAAATAGAAACCTCATCTCATAAAACTGCATAGAATATTTGATCAAATCTTTCTCAATGTTGAGAGCACTGGACCTTGACTTTCAAGATTAATAACCAAGGCCAATTGGGAAACGGATGCCTGTCTTCTTTCTCTCTTGGCATCTCTTATTTACCTCAACCACTTGTCTACATATCTCTATAAGAACAAACTTATTCTCTACATATTTTGGCAGCTTATATGGGAGACCATCAAAAACCTCCAACTCTAATGTAGGTGAACATTTGGAATTGAATAAAAAGGCTACCATATGTATTTATCATCTGAATAGACTCAGAAAAAATCATTAAACCCATATCTCCCTGTATCTCCCTTACCAATTTCATTGTCAATACATCATTCACTCTCCTGAATTGTGTCGTCATATGCCTTTGTAGGGCGTAGACTTGGCCACTGTCTAGTGCAAACTTGTGCATAGAGCAAATAGGAAAGCATGTAGAAGAACTTGTTTAATGGGAAACCGACTATCATTGAATGCAAGTGTGCATTGATGACTTGTAAGGGTCTGCCCTAGCTTGCACTTTTATTTGTTTAATGAACAATAAAATATATTTGTTTCAGGTCTGTACATTTTTTCAGATTTCTATTTTCAAGATAGGAAACAACACGAAATAGGATACTATTGCAACGTAACATACAAAGTAAAATTACTATAGACCACTTTCAGATTTATATTAATTTGCTCAAACATTACAAACAGCTATAAGAAATATTGCAGACCTGGTATTTTCAGAACTGTGTACCTTGAGTTGGATGTCTTCTTTCATGCCCTAGGTGTGAGCCTTCAACTCCATACAAGTGCAGCTAAGAAGGATATTGTTTGACAGTGATTTAGACTCACCAAACTGCTGTTTGACGCCCTCTCTGTAAGCTGTCAGCAGTAATACTTCTTCTATTTCCCTATGTCACACTTACAGGTATCTACAACAATGTACGGCTCTGTGGTAGCAATCTAAATCCTGTACAGCCCCTCAGTAATATCTCAGACTTGTATAGCAACAGTTTCAGTATGTACGGAAGACTTATAGGGATTTCTGGGTTGTACGGCAGCCTCCCTTAATCACAATAAATTCCCAACGCACCCCTTCTAATGCTGTCCAGCACTGCCTTCAGTCCTTTGCCTCTAATATCTCAATCGATTTTCTCAAATTCTGGCAATCACTTCAAATGAAATAACACTATCACAAACAAACGGGTTACCTCAAAGTTTAAGCACAAATCCTCTTAGCTGTATCTTTCAACAGCGAAAAGAATGTCAGCGAAGAGGGATTTTGTCCTTCAAGCCCTTGAGAAGGACTTCTCCAATCAATTTCATCAATTTCGTATATTTTCCAAACATACTGAAAGAGAACTATTCAATCTCTTTTATAACGCTCTCATAAGAACTCATTCACTCACCTTGACAATGTGGGACAAACAAAATCACTTTTTTTGCCCTTTCCTATTATTTTTGGATTTTGCTTTTTCCACATATTTTCTCGCGATTGCTTTCCCCCCCTATTTTATAATAATTGATTTTACCGTTTAATATTTCCTCAAGTTATTTAAAATAATTCTCCCTTCAGCTTAACTCCCCAAACATTTGATGTCTCCAATTTGTTATTAAATAGAGGGGGCCTTTTATTTAAATATTTCTGACATAACTATATTCTAGCATTGATAAAGTTAAATATTTAAATTTAACTTTATAAACTAATTTTATTAATGCATAATAAATCACATTAATGATAATATAATTCTTCTACCAATATTAAACATTTCCCATCGATATGCCAACATCACTGAAGGTTCTGACCATGCCCAAATGACTTACTATAAATAGTAAGTATGCCCAAAACTACCTCCAAACTCCCCAGAATGATCTGCAACTGAAACTGCCTAGGCCGAATGGCCTCAAAGTCCCTTAAATGTCCTAGTTGTCCTACGGGACTGTGGGAAAATAGGCTAACGACAACATCATGCAATAAGTGCTAGAAAGGGGACATTACATGACTTGTGCCCAGTCCAAAAATTGTTCTCTAGTGATGATAATTTGTATGGAAAAGTACATCCAGTCTTCAAAATTATGAGCATTTTGGTTGCCTTTTAATCTATGCAAGAAAATTATCATGTTAGAGATTTCCTCTACAAAATGGGATTTATGCAATCCCTTTGGCAATTGTGATTCCCTTTTTTAGGGGTGGCAAACCATTCTCTTGTAATGACATTCTTCTATAGATCTTCTTTCCATGGAAATGTTGGTAAGGTAGGAGGAAATTGAAGTCTATGTATACTTCCCTTGCAAACAAGCAAAAGCATGAACTAATGGTGCCTCTATCTATGGTAAATTAACCTAGTCTCCGGGTCATAGTGGTTTATGTACTCTAACACCAAGTTTGTGCATTGTACAATTGTTAGGAAACTAGCGGCTTGCAAAAGCCCACTCTCTATCAATCTTTCTGTTATAAGCAGCCTATTATCCTTGTTAATCCTTTCCCAAAAATTGTCTAAATTCACATACCATAACCTTGTGTCTCCAATTTTAGGCATGGTGCTAGTCATACCCAACAAATGCTCGTATCCCAAGTATTTATGCTTCATGAATTTGATTGAAAATGGGGTGGTTTGGATTCTGGGGAAAAAATCGCGAAGTTTTGGTATGAAAACTGTATTTTCCTCCACAAAAATGACGAAAAACCCTCTTGAATGTTTTATTGGAATAGTGAGCTGAGAGAGACAATAACTTATTGTGTCTTAGCTCAATTGTAGTGTTTTTGCTTCAAATTTTTTCTCTACAAATGCCCACAATTTTCCCTTTACTCTCTACAAATTCCATTGTGAACGCTTGTTTAAATGAATTACTTCTAGATGCTTTTGATCTTTTTATGTGCCTTTGTACCTAGCACTTCAATGTGTCAATGGCATTAATGGCAAGCGTCAATTGCGGTTGGTGAGCTCTCTCTGCCTCTCTTGACACTTCGCACTGTACTTTTTGAAAAATAAGGGTTGGATAATTGTTAGCAGCCTCTTCAAAGGTTTTGAAAACCATGTCAGGCTCTAAAAGGGGTTTTGAAACCTTCCTTCGTAACCGAAGTTCATCCTTGTAAGCTTCCAAGAATGTTCTTTGTAAAACGATAAAGCATTTTAAAAGTTGAAAGTTTCGTGTTGGGCTCTAACATTGTTTTGAAAACCTTGTCAAGTCTCGAAGATGGTTTTGAAACTTATTCTCTTATCTAATCACAAGTCTTGTGAATCTTCCAAGAATTTCTTTTATGCAAATTTGAACACTTCTGGAAGTTGAGTTTTGAGTCGGGTTTGGAACCCCAATAATGGTTTCAAACCCGTTTCTAAAGACTGACAACCAAAGATAGAATGGACTTTGAGTTTTGAAAGAAAGTGCTTGATCAAAAGTTTAAAGGTTTTGAAAACCTTGTCGAAGACTAAAGATGTTGTGAGAACCTTGTCGACTCCTAACATGTTTCTTGAAGCTAAGACATGGGTTAGCACAAAGGAAAGCCTTTTGAAACTTAGAAGGCAATGATTTTATCGAAGCCTAAGGTAGTTGTGATAACTCTATTGGAGTTATATACATTTACATTTCATATATACATTTACTTATACATACACTCATACGCATGTGTATGTATATTTTTATTTTCATTATATATTTATATTTTTGTTTTATTTTTCGCTCTCTTTTTTCTCATTTGTGTGTTGTTTTATTGGTAGTTGCACTCTTTTTGTTTCGCTTTGATTTTTTAGTTATTTTCGCTCTTTCTTTTCTTTCTATTTTTCTTTTTCTTTTTCTTTCTTTTTTTATTTTTAATTATTGTGCCTTCATCTTGGTGCCTCCCGTCCTTATTTTCTTTCTCCTTTCTTTGGTTTGGTTGTTGTTTTTGTCGCTTAGTTATTTCGAGCTTGGGTTGCATCTTCTTTGTTTTCCTTCTTTTTATTTTATTTTAATTTATTTAGTTTCATTTTTTATTTATTTATTGTCCTTTTCTCATTTTCTTGTTTTATGGTTTTAGTGTGTCCTCACATATATATATATAGGTTTGTTTCTATTTATTTTCATGTATTTTTTTCATATCTATTTTCTTGCTTTTATTTATTGTCTTATTTTCATTTTCTTGTTTTTTTCATTATTAGTGTGATCTTATATATATATATAGACTCCCGTATTCTTTTTTGTATTTAGCCTTTCTCTTTTCCTTTTTGTGTTTTGCCTTTTTAATGCTTTAGCATTCATTTGGAGTTTATTTTCAGTTCTAACTTATTCTTTTATTTTCTATCTTTTAGGGTCTTTTTATTCTCAATTTGTGTGTCATCTCTCTCCTTCCCCCTTTCCTCCCTTCTTATTAGGTCTTGGTCTGCAATTTACCACTTTTCTCCTTATGTTCTCTTGCACATCCTAATGATGGACCACGGAGTGTGATCCGAAATGTTGATGATAAAAAATTCTACTCAATCTAATCCAGAAACTATCAGAGCAACTCTATTGGAGGTTGAAGGGGTTGTGAAAACCTTGTCAACTCCTAATGATGATTTTGAAACCCAAGGAAAATGTCGGGATAAAGTCAAAGATAAAAAGATTTAAGTGTGGATGAGTATGTGGGATTTAAAGGAGTTTTAAGGGCTCGGTAATAACCGACAAAGTTCTGATAACCTTGGAAATTTCCCCCTTAATAAATCAATAAACTTTTTATGAGGGGATCACAAAAACTAAGGCAACAAAATACAAGGACACGGCCTAGACATGCAAGGACCTCATGAGCATACCACCATAAGTGTGTACACAAGATTCCTCTAGTACCAAGAAAGCCACCCATCTGAAAGAGACTCTACAAGATGAATAAGAATTATGCTACCAAAGTCCAAGAGGAGATAGAAAAAACATTAGAAGCTAGCATTATTTTCAAGGTTGAGACTAGCGAGTGGGTCTCCATGATAGTCGTCTCTCTAGACAAGGAACCTAAGCAATTCTGAATATTTGTTTACTTCAAAAGTTTGAATGCGGTAACCCTTAACGAAGTGTTCTTAATTTTCTTCACTGATTGTATGCGGGTGATAGGCTACAAAGACATGAATTTGGATTCAAACTGAGGAAGCAAAAAATTTGAAAAAGCAGGGTCTAGGTTGTCATGGCTGATGTTGTCCCAAACACTTTTGACAAAACTTTGGAGGAAACTTCTACGCAACATTTTGATCCCGGATCTTCCAATTCTACTTGCATCTTGTGCTCCTAGGTCAAGATCGCCCTGACCAACGTAGTCCCTAAGATTTTGGCAATAGGTTCCTCTATGTCTTTCATTTCCTGATCTACTTTTGTTGTCTGCATATCTATTTTCTATAATTTTGTTTGTGGTAAAAACCCTCATTTTACCATCTTTTGCCCTAACTTCCACATTCATTTTACATAACAACAGAGTATCATATTCAACTCCCCCACAAGGACTGTTGAATACATTTTGTGTCTAATCTCTTGAGCCATGAGGATCACTCTCCTTCAATAGCAAGTAAAGCGGAAATAGGTCGAGTTTTGATGCAGGAGCATCTTGGGTCATTGGCAATCCTGCACAACCAAAAAAAAGATGTTTGCTTTAGTTCTTTATGTTTGTTCTCTGTCGCTCGGGTTCTGTCTCTCGGGCATGCTTGTTCCTGATGCTCGGTCATGTTTTACCGACAGGTTTCGGTGATGTCTACCGACGGATTTCGGTGATGTCTACCGACGGATTTCGGTGATGTCTTACCGACGGGTTCTCTGATGTTCGGGTATGCCTTACTGACGGTTGTTGATTCTTGGTAGGCATATGCCCGAGATGCCTATTTTGGAAGTTGGATCTTTGGTCGACTTCGTCATTTATTTTTCGTTGCTGAGTTGATTTGGGATCTCCCATTGGGATCTGTGTGGACCTAAATCTGGGTCTCTCTTATGGATTTGAGAGTCAACTTCCTTGTTGGACTCTTGTATATATTTGGTTCATTGTTCTTAGTTGAGTATCACTTAGAAGATAGAAGATTTGAAGGCAAGTCTGTGACCTTGCATGTATGAGAAGCATATTGTAAATTTTTCGAATATCTGACCAAAACCGGGAAGGCCTTATAGCCCGGCATGTAATGAGTTTGATCGATTTATGATAAAAGGATCTCTGTGTTTTCTTCTCTCACTGTGTTGTTGTATTCCGCATTGGTTCTGCAAGGTGGTTTGGAGGTTGGGAGTGCCCTTGGCCCTTTCTCCTCCCCCTCCTTGCATCAGGTGGTAGCAGAGCGTGGTGAGATCTAAGTTCCTTCTTGTAAACCCTAACCCTAGTTGGTGATATTGTTGTGGGGCAGCAGATTGCGATCTGACCTACAATTGCAGAGGGATTCAAGATGGTTCGTGGGAGAGGAAATCCAGATCCAGGTCTAGCTGATATGCTTAGACAGATGGCTGCAAGATTGGAAGTTGTTGAGACAGCCCAGCGTAGAGGAAGACATCTTGAAGATGTTAGTGATGATGAATTTGAAGAGGTTCAAGGTGAAGCTGCACCTGCACCTGTGATGGACCAGGAAGAAGAGAGATTCCGAAGAGCCTTGACAAGTTTGAAATCCACACCTCAGTTCAACCCTCTTGAGTATAGTGGAAAATTATGAGTTGATAGACTGGATTACAAAGATGGAAAAGTACTTTGAATATGAGAATGTAGCAGAGGATAAGAAGGTGAAGATTGCAAGCACAACGCTGAAAGGTCATGCATCCTTATGGTGGGAACATCTGCAATTGGATAGAAAGAAGAAAGGCAAAGGCAAAATTAAGGTATGGGATAAGATGTTTAACAAATTGAAAGGCAAATTTCTACCTTGTGATTATCAGATTAACCTAGTTCGGAGAATGCAAAGTTTGAAGCAGAAAGACAAGTCAATAAAGGACTACACTGAGGAATTATATAGATTGGACATCAGATCTGGACATATTGAAGATGAAGTGGAAAGAACAGCAAGATATCTGAATGGTTTGAGGAGTTCTATACAAGATAAGATTAGTTTGGTCAAGATGGAAGGCATTGAGGAAGCATATCAATTTGCCCTAAAAGCTGAAGAAAAGTTGAATAGAAGATATGAACAAAGACAAAGAGGCAGAGGTGGTAGATTCCCTAGAGGAAGAGGTAGATCTTATGGTGAGAACAATAGACAAGTCAGTTTCAGACACATCTCAAGACAAAGGAAAGACTGAATGGAAAGGTGGAAATTCATACCGAGGAAGAGGTAATTACTCCAAAGGTGGGTATAGCAGAAGAGGATTCCAAGTAACTTGTTACAATTGTGGTGAGGAAGGACATAAATCCTTTGAGTGTACACATGCAAGCAAGAAAGGTGGTAGCAGTAGCAAAAATGCATTAGTGCAAGAGGAACCATCCAATGAACCTGAAAGTAATCTCATGATCCGAAGGATATTTTGGAGTGAGAAAGATAAGCAAGACCCGATCAGGAAAAGTTTGTTCAAGACCAGATGTAGAGTTGCAGACAAAGTTTGGAAGGTGATTGTTGATAATGGAAGCTCAGAGAATCTGGGATCTGAGGAAATGGCTGCAAATTTGCAGTTGGAGAGGATAAAACATCCAAAACTCTACAAGATCTCATGGATCAAGGATGAGCATATATTAATGGTGAGTAAACAATGTTTTGTGAATCTGAATATTGGAAAATACTATGATAAGGTGTTGTGTGATATTATGCCAATGGATTGTTGTCATATTTTGTTGGGTAGACCTTGGCAATATGATAGACATGCTATACATGATGGAAGATTGAATAGATATTCTATTTGGGTTGATGGTAAGAAACAATATTGTTACCTTTGGTTGAAGAATCTATTGATGAGTTATGCACATCTGTGAAAGTTTGTCTGATGGAAGGTAGACAGTTTGTTAAAGATTTGAAAAGAAATGATATATGTTATGCTTTGATCCCTAACAAACCAAGTAAGGATATAGAAGATGAAATTCCTGCAGAAGTTGAGAAGCTACTCATTGAGTACAAGGAGATTGTTTCAAATAATGTACCTGATGGTTTTCCACCAATGATAGATATCAGTCATTGTATAGATTTGATTCCGGGAGCTAGTTTACCAAACAAAGCACCACATCGGTTAACACCGACCGAGCATGAAGAGCTTAACCGACAAGGTCATGAATTGTTGAACAAAGGTTTGATCCGAGAAGGTTTGAGTCCATGTGCAGTACCAGCTGTGTTGGCACCTAAGAAGAATGGAGAATGTGCACTGATTCCAGAGCAATTAACAAGATCACAGTGAAGTATAGGTTTCCTATACCAAGAATGGATGACATAACGGATTGTTTGAGTGGAGCAAGGTATTTTACCAAAATTGATTTGAAAAGTGGATATCATAAGCTCAGAATCAGCGAACGTGATGAATGGAAGATTGCTTTTAAGACAAAGGAAGGTTTGTATGAGTGGTTGGTTATGCCTTTTGGTTTAACTAATGCACCAAGTACTTTTATGAGGTTGATGAATGAAGTTTTGAAGAAATTCTTAAATAAATGTGTGATTGTATACTTGGATGATATTCTGATATTCAGTAAAACCAGAGAAGAACATTTGATGCATATTAGACAAGTGTTGCAGAGATTGAAAGAGGAAAAGTTGCTAATAAATCTAAAGAAATGTTCCTTCATGAAAGAAGAGCTTGTGTATTTGGGTTTTGTGATTTCAGCTGATGGTTTGAAGATGGATCCATAAAAGGTTGAAGCTATACTGAGTTGGCCTACACCTGAGAATATTACAGAGGTGAGATCATTTAATGGATTGGCAAGTTTTTACAGGAAGTTTATCAGAAATTTCAGTTCTATTTGCAATACTATGACTGAGACAATGAGAGGAGACAAAAGAGAATTCAAATAGACACATGGAGCTAATAAAAGTTTTGAAGCTTTAAAGTTGAAGGTTGCTGAATTACCTATACTAACCTTACCTGATTTCAATAAGCTATTTCAAGTTGAATGTGATGCAAGTGGAAGTGCAATTGGAGCTGTATTGACTCAAGAAGGTAAACTTGTTGCTTTCTTTAGTAAAAAGTTGAATGATGCAAAGAGAAAATATTCTATCTATGATCAAGAGTTCTATGCTATTGTGCAAGCTATGAAGAAATGGAGACATTACTTAATGCCAAATGAATTTGTGTTGTATACTGATCATAAGGCTTTACAATATTTGGGTAGTCAGAATAAGTTGAATAAGAGACATATGAAATGGGTAGAATATTTGCAGAGCTTTACATTTATGATCAAGCATAAGAGTGGAGTTTCTAACAGAGTTGCTGATGCATTGAGTAGAAGAAGATCTTTGTTGACTAAAATGAGAGTTGAAGTTGACTGAAATCTTTTGGTCATTGTTATTCCATGGAGAATAAACAAGTACCACTTAAAGGACAGATCAAGGATGCTCAGTTTGCGTTCTCTTCCTTTCCTGAAAAGAAGATCAAGATGATTGTTCTGGTGGCGGATGTTCCTGCTTCCTATGGTATGCTCATGGGACGAAATTTCTGTAAAGACGTAGGAGGAGAACTGAGCATGGATATGTCTGAAGCACGAATTCCTGTTAAAGGAGTTATGCAGAAACTACTTCCAGAAAGGGAAACAAAGTACACAGTGGTGAAATCAGATGACCCGCGTTCTCAGATTCTTTTTGAATCAGCTGGCATGGGAAACTATTATCTTCATAGCTCTGAAATCTCGGAATTCACTGAAGATTATCAATCTGAAGCATCAACTTCTCTATCAAATGAAGATAAATTTGCAGATGCTGAAGAAGAGTCAGTTTTAGATAAAGTACCTGCATCACCAAGGGATCCAGAAAATTCTTTTACAATGGTTGAAAAAGCTATGTCCTCAAGCTCGGCTAATGATGATCCAACTGCCTTTCGGTTCCCTGATACAATTGATTCTAATGAAGTATGGATACTTGAGTTTGATGGCAGTTGCGCAGCAACCAGTTCGGGAGCAGGAGTTGTGTTAATTTCTCCTCAAGGCGAAAAGTTTCCATACTCATACAAGCTGCAGTTTAATAACACCAATAATACCGCTGAATATGAGGCATTGCTTCTAGGAATTGATGCCGCACAGAACAGAGGAATTAAGAATTCACATGCCAAAGGTGATGCTGAGCTTGTGGTGTGTCAAGTAAGGAATCAGTATCAAACTAAGAATGAGCGACTCAAGCACTATAGAAACTTGGTGTGGGACTATATAGGATTGTTTGATGCTTTCAACATCTCTGCAATTCCTAGAGAAACAAATGATAAAGCTGATTCGCTTGCAGTTTCAGCAACTTTCTTAGTAACACATGAAGAATTCAAGCAGGATAGGTATACTATTCAATTAGTATATCATCCTAGTGTTCCTGATAATTCTGATCATTGGCAAGTTTTCAATGATTATCAACAAATCATTCACTTCCTGGAAACGAAAGACAATTTTGATGAATTGTTTTTCGAAGTAGTTCTCCTTCTCGGGAGGATACATCTGGAAAGAATCCTGAAACTGGGGAAGAGGTCATTCAGTTAAAAGGAAATAAAATTCCTAAGGGACTAGTTTCCTTGGAAAGATTATTTGATAAGCATGATCGCTATGTTAAAACTCAACAAGAAGCCGGATCAAGTTCCGTCATGGAGTATGAAAGGTATAACTTGAATACAGAGGTTGATCCTAAATTTGTCAATATTGGCAAATGTTGCACACCAGAGGAAAGAAATCAGTTCATCCTTCTTTTGACTGAATACATTGATGTATTAGCATACTTGTATGATGACCTGAAGTCTTTCCGGCCTAAGGTAGTACAGCATGATATTCCCTTGAAGACTGGAGTTGTTCCTTTCAGGCAGAAGCAGCGGCAGTATAATCCCAAAATCTCAGGAACCATCTTATCTGAAATTCAGAAGATGCTCGACGCAAGGATTATCTTCTCAATACAACACTCAACCTGGGTGGCAAATATTGTTCCAGTTCGTAAGAAGAATGGCGAGATCCGCATTTGTGTGGATTTCCGTAATTTGAATCAAGCATCCTTGAAGGACAATTATTCATTGCCGATAATGGATCATGTGTTGCAAACCGTAACCGGATCTCAAATGTTGTCTATGCTTGATGGATTTTCTGGCTATAACCAGATAGAGGTAAGAGAAGATGATCAGTATAAAACAGCATTTACTACACCCTGGGGTACTTTCGCTTACAATCGAATGCCTTTCGGATTGATTAATGCTGGTGCAACGTTTCAGCGCGCTATGGATCTAGCTTTTCGAGATATCATAGACAAGTTTATCGTAGTATACCTTGATGACTTGACAATCTTTTCGAAACAGCGTTCAGATCATTTGATTCATCTTCGGCAAGTACTCGAAAGATGTCGAAGGCATGGAATTTCTCTCAATCCAAAGAAGTCTATCTTTGGGGTTACAGAAGGTAAGCTCTTGGGACACATTGTGTCTAAAGAAGGCATTAAAATTGATCCGGAGCGGGTCAAATCAATTCAAAATCTTACCTTAC
>MU227639.1:7055172-7069362 GCA_018584345.1 Thuja plicata
TTACGTCAATCATCGAGTCACCGGTATTACTGTTGCAAGGTGAACTGTATGTGTTACAGTTTAGTTCTACTTGAAGCCACCTGCGGTAAGAAGGGAGCCTCCCCTATTGCTGAGAGGAGAGAGAAATATCACATACTGCTGCCTAAAACACACGTTTTGCAAGTTATAGTCTTAGTGACTTGCAAAATATTTAGCCAACACAGTGGAGAGTGTGTAGAGCACCTAATACAAATCAATCAAGTATGAAGACTATTTCATTCAAGAAGATATGTTGTTCAAAGGTATTCAGTTATGTATACCGAGAGGATCAATGAGAATTAATCTGATTAAAGAGAAACATAATAGTGGATTGGCTGGACACTTTGGTATTGAGAAAACATTGAGTTTGTTGAAAGAGAGGTATTTTTGGCCTCAATTGTATAAGGATGTTCCAAAATTTGTGAAAAGTTGTGGAGTTTGTCAAGTTGCAAAAGGAGTAAGTTAGAATACTGGTTTGTATACACCTATTACTGTTCCTAAGAGACCTTGGAGTGATATCAGCATGGATTTTGTTCTTGGCTTACCGAGGACAACAAGAGGTAATGATTCCATATTTGTTGTTGTGGATAGATTTTCTAAGATGACACATTTCATACCATGTAAGAAAACATCAGATGCAGTACATATAGCAGATCTTTTCTTTAAGGAGATTGTCAGATTGCATGGATTAACGAGGAGTATCATCTCTGATCGAGACAGTAAGTTTGTAAGTTATTTTTGCAGAACACTTTGGAAGAAGTTGGATACTGAATTGAAATTTAGTTCTACATTTCACCTACAGACTGATGGACAAACAGAGGTTGTAAGCCAAAGTTTGGGTAACTTGTTGAGATGTTTAGTTGGAGACGCACCAAGCAATTGGGATTTGATGTTGGCACAAGCAGAGTTTGCATACAACAGTTCAGTGAATAGAAGTACCGGAAAGACACCGTTTGAGATTGTTCATGGCACACAACCGAGAGGTATATCAGATTTGAGAGATATTGTTGGAGAAGAGAAAAAGAGTGTTGAAGCAGAAGAATTTGCAGAATTTATGAAGACATTGCATGAAGATGTAAAACAGAAGCTGGAGAAAAGTAATCAGAAATACAAGGATGATGCAGACAAATCAAGAAGACATAAAACATTTGAAGTTGGTGATGTTGTAATGGTTCATCTGAAGAAAGGAAGATTTCCTATTGAAACATATGGTAAACTAAAGATGAAGAAATTTGGTCCTTGCAAGATACTGAGAAGATTTGATAGTGGAAATGCTTATGAAGTTGAATTACCTGATGACATGGATATATCACTATATTCAATATTTCAGACTTGTATGAATATCATGAACCTAATGAAGAAGTGACTGTACCAAATGATTATCCAAAGAAGCAGACAGAGGAAGCTAAAAATATTTTGAAACAAATAGCTGGAAGAAGCACAAGAGGAAAAGAATGCATGGAGTATCTGGTAAAGTGGAAGAACAAACCGATTGAGGACTCGTCTTGGATTTCTCAATCTAAGTTGGATTCATTTTAGGTTGGACCTGATACATGATTCGGGGAATCATTTCTATTAACCCCAGGTGTCTGATGTAGGAGCATCTTGGGTCATTGGCAATCTTGCACAACCAAAAAAAAGATGTTTGCTTTAGTTCTTTATGTTTGTTCTCTGTCGCTCAGGTTATGTCTCTCGGGCATGCTTGTTCCTGATGCTCGGTCATGTTTTACCGACGGGTTTCGGTGATGTCTACTGACAGATTTCGGTGATGTCTTACCGACGGGTTCTCTGATGCTCGGGTATGCCTTACCGACGGTTGCCGATTCTCGGTGTGCATCTGCCTGAGATGCCTATTTTGGAAGTTGGATCTTTGGCCGACTTCTTCATTTACTTTCCGTTGCTGAGTTGATTTGGGATCTCTCATTGGGATCTGTGTGGACATAAATCTGGGTCTCTCTTATGGATTTGAGCGTCGACTTCCTTGTTGGACTCTTGTATATATTTGGTTCATTGTTCTTAGTTGAGTAGTCAGTTAGTATCACTTAGAAGATAGAAGATTTAAGGGCAGGTCTGTGACCTCGCATGTATGAGAAGCATATTGTAAATTCTTCGAATATCTGGCCGAAACCGGGAAGGCCTTACAGCCCGGCATGTAATGAGTTTGATCGATTTATGATAAAGGATCTTTGTGTTTTCTTCTCTCACTGTGTTGTTGTATTCCGCATTGGTTCTGCAAGGTGGTTTGGAGGTTGGGAGTGCCCTTGGCCCCTTCTCCTCCCCCTCCTTGCGTCAAGTTTCCTAGTTTGCATTCATAAGCTAGTGAACCCTATTTCCCCACCTTAAAAACGTAATGAAATCAAGAATATTCCAAAAAAAGGACATTACATTGATTTCACCAAATATCATTAAACTATATCATGTGGATATCCAATCAATGTTGAATAAGCATAGTGTGGTCTTTAGCCACATTCCTTCAGGAAGACAACCTAACAAGGGTTTTGAGCATCTGATTAAGCTAGAGGAGGGTTCTAAGCTTGTAATTACTAATCTTTATCAATGTACTAAGAGGTTCAAAGAGGAGATTGAAAAAGTAATTAAGGAGTTGTTAGATATGAGACATATCAAGCCTAGCTCGAGTCCCTTCGCTTCTCTGTGTCCTCGTGAAGAAGGATGGGACTGCGTGTATGCATATTGACCACCGTGCACTTAATAAAAAGACAACCAAAAATGGGTATTGCATACCCAAGATTGATGAGTCGTTGGATGAGCTACACGGTGCAGTTGTGATGTCCCCAAATCTAAACCAATAAATGAGAAAGGAGAAGAGATCTAAGTCTCGTTGTTGGCTGAATAAGTAATACAAAAGATTTATATCCCATGACCATTAATAACGTTATGCATAGCCATTCCACTGATGATAAATAAGATCTGATTCATATCTTTAGTTGTGCCAAACATCTGCACCAACTAGGAGTCTTTTACCTGAAGCAGGTCATGGAGTTTGGAGACAGAGCGGCGACCTTATTTTGATACATTAATAAATAAAGTCACCATGTTAAACGAAGGCTGATTCTAATAAAGAAAGTCAGTAGTAAAAGAAGATAAGCATTCAAATGTCGCGACAAATCATCCATGAATTAGTGTTGACACCTGGCAGACTACTAAACAGCAACACATAAATATTGAATCATCTAGGAAGTGATTATCGAACAAGCAAATTATACATAATATCACCGCCAAGGAAAAGTCTTTAGAGACAATGCTAACCAATCCATTATATTAAGATGTGTTTCAAAATATTCTGCACCATATGAAAGAAGTACTGGAAAGGATGTAATTCATAAATCACGTAGCTATTATGTTAACTGATGCCAAGAGAGAAAAAAGAAGTGGCAATTTCATGTGTCTAAGGTAGTGACTATACTCCACACAAGGCAGTGATTAAGTATCATCAAAAGCAGAAATTAATTAGGCTTCAAGGGATGTGAATGAAGAATGCCCGATGAGAGTTAAAGAAGACTGAGTAAATACCAATATTGCCGCCTTAAAGGATGATTAATTAAGATATGTAATTCAATGATATTTTCTGGGTTACTCATAATAAGTGCGACATCTTTAATTAAGATAATTTGTTACGTGAACAAACAGCAATTAGGAGGTGTGATCATATTAGGAGTAATTGTTTAATAAGTAAAAATCAATTTGTTAAAGAAGAGTCGCAACCCTTTAAAAAGTCACAACCTTTACAAAAGGGTACATGAAATACATAATGAGAGTCAATTTCATTCTCAAAGGGATCATCAAATCAGTTTATCTATTTTATACATCCTTATTGGATCGCTCTAATTGAGCATTTGGCCTAGTGTTAAAACCGGTTGCATATAGAACAAGTTTGATATCAGGAAGAGCACCAGCATCGTTGCAAGCATTTAAAGTCAGATCAGAAACAGCATCATATCGCTATAAGTGATACCATTATATATATTTGCATATCCATATATCAGGAACAGCAAATCATCACATCGCTATAAGCGATATTGGGAAGATAATTGCATAGGTTAAAAAATTATGATCAGACACAGCAATAGCCATATTGAGAACATTTGCACGTGTACATTGACAGATAAGTACTAGCAACTCAACCATCGCTGTAAGGATTAGAAAGATACTGAAGATTTTGCAAAATTGTCATAAGTCACATCAGCGATAGCAGAGATAATCTTATCATTGTTGCATTGCACTATCAAGATCATCTTGCATATATCTAATTGTTTAATTAGATATAGCAGTAATATTGATATTAATTATATAATATAAGAACAATCATCTAGAAGTGGTATCATAGATAATTATTCTCGATTCAATCAACTAAAGGGGACATTGCAGCAGTGTATTTTTTCGAAGATTGATCTTCATTCGAGATACCACCAAATTAGAGTTAGGGAGCAGGATATCCACAAGACAACTTTCAGGTGTTACTATGGGCACTACAAGTTCGTCGTGCCTTTTGGGTTGACTAATACACCTATAATCGTTTAGTCTTACATGAACCATATCTTCGACAAACAGCAATGGAAATTTCTTTTTGTGTTCTTTGATGACAGTCTTATTTACAGCAAGACGTGGGGGGTCACATTAGGCAATTTGATGAGATGTTGGGCATCATTGAGGCAAAATCCCTATTTCCCAAAGCTTCAAGTGTGAGTTCGGATTATTCTTTATTCGGGACATGTAATTGGTGCAAACAGAGTCAAAGTCCATCAAGAGAATATATAGGCCAGTTTGGATTGGCCCCGGCAAAAGACACTAACAGAGTTGAGGGGATTTCGTGGCCTATGCAGCTATTATAGGAGGTTTATAAAGGGTTCTCACAACTTGGTGCACTTCTTACAAATCTCACTAAGAAGGGAGCTTTCAGATGGTTAGGTGAGGCACAACACACTTTGAACAGAATCAAGGAGATGATGAGTACTTGTCCTATATTAGTGGTACCAAATTTCTCTTAGTCTTTTGTTTTGGAGTGTGATGCTACAAGTGAGTGAATTGGGATAGTACTTATGTAGAATAGACATCCCATTGCTTATCAAAGCTGAAAGCTCCGAGATGCAAAGAGATTATATTCAATGCCTGAATCGAAGCTCAAGGAGAAGATTTTGAGAGCCATTCATTATACACTACTTGCAGGACATCCGAGGTATTTCAAAACCTACACTTAGGTTAGAGAGATATTCTCTTGGAAAGGTCTCAAGGATGATGTCCTGTAACATGTTTGTGAGTGTATGACTTGTCAATAAAACAAGTCAGAGCATACTTTCCCAGTAGGTTTATTGCAAACTTTGCCTATCTCTAAGCAGAAATGGGAAAGCATATCCATGGATTTTATTGCAGGTCTTCTCAAGGTGCAAGGCAGGTATACTGGACCATATACTGGCCCCTTATTCTTAATAGCATCCCAATATAATATTTTGTAGATCAATATTGATTTATAGATAAATTACGGCATATCAATATGTTGTCACACAATGCTTTCCAGCAATTGAATATGACGTATTTGCTTTCTGATGAGTATCAAATACATTTTCTAATCTCTGATTCTTCCCTCCATGCATTCCCCTAACTGAAATTCTACCTTATATACCCGTTGGGGAAGTACAATGAGTTGCCACCCAAAGGTAGTGTCTTTTCTAACCGATGCCTCCTCAAGACTAACCACGTGCCTCTTCATTAGTATTGTGGTTATTTGTGCTTAATGATTGGTTAAGGTTGGAGATCGCCGATAGCAAAGAAAGAGTATTAATCTATATAATGCTGTATTATATTTCCGAGGTTTCCTTTATCGGTATATGCATTGAATCATCGAAGTCAAAGATTTCAATCATTATATAAAAATATCACATTTGAGCCAACTCGCTAATGTCATCATGGAAGTTACCCTTGCCAACAAGGATATTATACAAGTCTATGGTCAATATCGTTGGCGTTGTCATATACATCTATATTTATCAGATTTGAAGGTTAAGAATATACAATATCGCAAGTTGACTATGCGATAGACTGTCGTATCGAAGGCCTTTGACTAAGTGCCGGAAACATTATAGCGATACTAATAATCAAACTCCCGGAACAATATGCGAAGTATATTGTCGTCCTTTGACATCATATTAAGAAGGTCTCATGAATTACTAACAACAAAGCAATACGGAGGTATTCAATAGTGTGACATTCCCAGATTAGATTTGGTTGGTTCTGCATGGAATTGAGATTCGCTCTTGCTCTATCTTTCCCTGACTTCATCGGATATATTGCTGCTTCATTTGGTGAGTCGGACTGAGCACAAGACTAAGTGGACTGAAGCAAACAGGAGTGCGATACATAAACAAAGTAAATGAAATATCATTAGTAAGACATAGTGCGGCACTTCTTGTTAATCCACCATCCATCTGAGGATTGGCACGAGTTGATTATAATAACGCAAATAATATTCTGCCTCAATATATATATATATATATCAGAATCTGATCTTTATTGTATATTTCAGATTCTCACTTACTCCATCAATGGAGCTTGACCAAGATCAAAAGGTCACAACTATTACTCCAATCGGTTCCAAATTATTGACGGGACTGTGAAGGCATATTTCAATATGACAGAAATTGTGAAGTCTCATTATTGTGAGACAATTTCTAATCAGAATAACAATCTCTTGACCTTTCATTAACTAAACTAACTTGTAATTATATTACATATAATATTTTATTATTATTTATCTTTTTATTTATTTTTATATTTTAATTCTATTATTATTATTTATCATTAAATATTATTTCAGAGAGGTAATGTTACATTCAAAGAGGTGTTTAGACTCCAGGGATTACCAAAGAAGATAGTCGGTGAGCAAGATAGCCGATTTCTCAGTGTTTTTGGCCAGAGCTATTTAGATTGGCTGGCACAAAGTTGATCTGAGCACCAATTACCACCCTCAAAGAAGATTGTGAACATGTATAAGAACCCTTGCAGGTTCTAACTCACCTACTTTTGATAATTGACAGGCATTTGTTGTTTTGCAATGTCTTGAATTCATAAATAGGCATTTTATCAACACTTGTAAGCTCAAATCATATACATATCCTTTAACTTCATACATACATAGAACAGACATTAAGACAAACACTTGGCAGATATATCATTCTGAAAATGCACCAGACTATTCAAAGACATTTCGTTATACAGTTTGCATACAAACTAATTGCTACAACTATTCACAATAATTCCTCTTTAATTAGTTGTAGGAAATAAATTATTTACAATAATGAACAATGAATGGAAATATAACTTATTTGCAATAACAAAACCTGGAGATTATCGCAGCTTTGAATTTATTGGCCAAATAGAATTGCAGGTGAAGTTTGGATGCTAGAAATCCATGGCGTCTATATATACTGAGGCCCACACACCATGAAACCTTAAAATGTGCCTTAACAGGCCCGAACATCACTTGTTAGTGACTCACGCGGCTACCATAAACCCCAGTGGCTGCCCTTTTTGACTTCATACGCTGAGTATGAAGACTGCGATCAGACTTAATGTCAAACCCTTCAACTCCTGCAAATTTACTGAATGTATTCCTTGCTAACAAACCCCAAATTCTTCACTTGTAGCACATTCATGGCTTCTAATATAAAGCCATCGCTAATGCACAATTCACTTGTTATTTCACCAATTCAAAGTATTGGAAACTTAGAAGAATTATTAATTCCTCAAGCTTGGAACTCTCCAAACCCTTGCCAAATATCTCTTCACACAAATCAACAAATAAACAAGCATGGAATGGTTTGATTTTCTCCTCTTTGGCTTTATATATTTCTTCTCACCAAGAAGCTTCTCCATCACATCTCACATAACTTAAATCATATATGCTTTTGTTGCTCATGCATTGACTTAGGAAAAACATTTAATGAGCCACTTAATAAAATATTCATTTAATGCACTTTATAATCTGACTTTATAATCATTAAATGTCCTTTTATATATAAGTCAAATAAAGTCATTAAATGCTCACTTTATAAATTGACTTTATAATATTTAAATCCCCTTCAATTATAAAGTCACATGAAGTCAATATAATATTCCCTTAAAATAATCAATTATTAAAGTAACACTTTAATAATAATTAAATAGCATAACTCTATTAATAACCATTATTTAATGATTCTGACTTCATCACTGGCTAACCCACTACTCACACTGTCAATTTGGATACCTTGCTAAAAATAGTAAGTCCCTCCAAACGGAACTAGAAACCTTTGAATATCAATGCCTCAAAACAAATGAAGGATATTGCGAGGTAAACACTGATAATAGACACCTGAAGAGCTCCAAAACTCCAAACTGGACCCTCTAATTCACCATACTAGCCTACGAGGGTCACTAATAGGCTAATCCAAACCACCAACCATGGTGAGCTAAAAATGGGACATTACAACATGGGTGGAGGGACATTTGTGTAATTAAATTGCGAGGCAGAAAAAGGCTTGGATTCGGAGGTTGCAATTGGTTGAGCATTGTTACAATACCACTTATCATATGTCAATTGGAACGACTCCTTTTAGAGTGCTATACAAATATGATGCTACATCTTTCGTAGGTTTGGGATTTGGTGACAGCAACGCTCCTAAGGCTAAAGGTTGAATTCAAGAGAGTCGGGACATCCTTGAGTCACATAAGGATAACCTTTAGAGTCCCCAAGCTCAGCAGAAGATTTATGTGGATAGGCATAGAGTTAAGAAAAGTTTTTAGGTGGGTGACTTGGTTTTCTTGCACCTCCAACTTTACAGGCAATCTTCTTTGAAGAAGAGTGGTGCAGAGAAGTTTAAGCCTTGTTTCTATGGCCCTTATAGAATTGCACAGAATTGGTGAAGTAGCTTATGAATTGGAGCTTCCGGAGAATAGTAGAATTCATAATGTTTTCAAAAAGGCATTTACGCAACCTATCACTTCAACACCAAAGCTTCCACCATTGGATGAGGAGTGGAGATTGGTATTGGTCAGAGAGAGGAAATTGGGGAGAAAAGTAATTAAGGAGTATCTCATCAAATGGAGGGACTTGCCCATTGAGGATGCCAATTGGGAAGGTGACCAAATCTTGCAACATGTTAATCTACAATCACTTCAGGGCAAGCAATTTTAGGAAGGGAAAATTGTAATATCCCCTTCTGAGGAGTAATCAATGGTGACCGTTTAGCCTATTTTATTCTAATAAGCTAATGTCAAAATATAAGGAAATAAAATAAATTAAATTAATTATTTAAAGTTGTCCAAAATAGTGACATTTTACTAATAACAGTATTTTAATTCATTTAAAGCATGACTCAAGTGAAAACTAAAATAAATATTAAAAGTCACTTTACTATTGCACTTTAATGGAATATTTTGGGGGAGAATTTGTAAAGTCCTTTGAGAACGTTTGGAAGGAAAATATAGAAAGGAATTTGGAAGCTCATTTAGATATGCTTGGTTTTATTTTCTCTTTTGTGGATTTCAGAGCTTCTTGTGAAGTGAAACATGAGGACAGAAACCCCTAAAGGATATCTATTTACATGGTGGAAGATCTACCCTAGCTGGTTGCAGGTGGGGCCATTCACTGTAATGTCCCCTTTTTGGCACTTATTGCATGATATGGTCGTTAGCCTATTTCCCCATGGTCTTGTAGGCTAACCAGAACATTTAAGGGACTTTGAGACCATTTGGCCTAGGCAATTTAATTGCAGATCATTCTGAGGAGTTTAGAGGCAATTTTGCGCATTCTCACTATTTACAATAAGTCATTTAGGCATTGTCGGAACCTTCAATGATGTTATCGATGGTAAATGTCTAATATCGACAAAAGACTTCTATTATCATTGATATGATTTATTTATGCATTAATAAAGTTAATTTATAAAATTCAAGATAAATATTTAACTTTATTAATGCAGGACTATAGTTAAGTGGAAAATATTTTAAGTCCCTTTATTTAATAACTTATTGGTGATATAAAAAGTTTGGGGACTTAAGATTAGAGGAAAAAGCATTGTGGAAAAATAGGAATCGCAGAAAAAAAGGAATCACGATAAAATAGGGGGAAAAGGCAATCGCAAGAAAGTAGGGGGAAAAGCAAAATCCCGAAAAAAAATAGGAGAAGGCAAAAAATGATTTTGTTTATCTCACATTTGGCAAGGTGAATGATGTTGATATTTTGGCCTTTATGGCAAATATCCTATGCCTTGGATAAAGACAAATATATATATGGAGTATATATTCTTCATTTTAGTTCGATATATAAATAATAAATTAATAATGTTAAATATAAGGAAATATTTAATATTCATTGTTTATCAATAAATCGATTATATATATATATATGCTTAAATGTCTAATTTAAGGAAATAATTAGACAGGGCCCAAAGTTGGCCTCTTGGGAAATTATATCCAAGTCGGCCTCTTGGGAAATTATATCCAAGTTGCATATAAAGGCAGATTGATTCTTGGGAGAGATCATATCGAAAACATAACATATAATCTCTCCTTCCAAGAATTGATGAAAGCAGCGAATTGGAGCAGCGAATTGGAGCAGCAATTGAAGCAGAGATCATATTTGAGAAGCAGCAAAATTCATTGGCATTAATGGCTAAATACTTCTTCCATTGAACTACGATTTTGCTCAGACCTTAAAGGCGGTATTGATCAGCCTTGAAGGAGTAATTTAGTTAATTCTAAGAGTTGAGAATTCTGACATTAATAGCTGCGAATTGTATCAGATCTAGAGGTGCGAAATCTGACCTTTGAGAAGCAATCTATCAGCAGATCTCAAGGCAAATCTAAGGAAATTACGGTCTGATCCAAGGTCAAAGAAAAGTGCAGTTTGGTGGCATCTTGGAAGCCCTAGGTGGGCTGACCTGGCTCATTCACATCTTGGAGAGTTTGAAGGCACTGATTTGAAGATCATCCGGGTATTATCTCTCCTTGTTCTCAATCATTTTTTTATCCTGTGCTTAGTTTTGTTAGATCTCTATAGATTCATCATATTCCTTGAGACAATCTGAAATATACTAACATGGTACCAGAGCGTTGGTAGAGTAAAAGATCTAATTTCAGATTTAGGAATTTCAGTCTAACTCTTTCAAAACTAAGGAACATCATGGCAACCGGGATTTGGTCTGAAAATTGAAATGAGGATTTTGATTTGCAATATCATTGGTTGCCGGGAAAAATTTATTGGTTCTCATTGGCTCACTTGCATTATGTTATAAATCCCTCTATTTTGCCTTCTCCTTGGGAAGGAACTTGTTTCCTCAAATCTGGTTGAGAACTCATACTTGCTGTTATACATTTTGTATATGTGAGGTCATACTTTAGATTGGCTTATGTTATACTTCTAACATATATGAGCGGAAGCATACCTCGTTTGAATTTATTTATGGTGTTCATAGCAGAACCTATATTGTGTATAGGAGACAATATTGAATGAACAGATTTCACTTACATGTTTAGGAGAATTAACATGTTTTCATGTTTGGGAGAATGAACACACTTCATTTATAATTTTTTTCGTGAGGGAATCTAAAACTTTGTAAATGAACCTAAGTCTCAGAAGAAGCTGTTAGGGATTACATAAAACTCTCACCATATTGATCTACAGAAAGTAGATCATCTTAAGTTAAAATGCATGGCATGTATGATTCAGAGGGAGTATAATTATGGGCTCCAGTGTTGTGCTATAAACTCCCTTCTTATATAGGATCATAGCTGGTTAGTGTCATAGCTGATACCTTGCATATCTAAGTTACTAGCACAACTAGATGGGATGCATATTTCACATTGTGTTGCAACATACCTTCATATTGTTTGGCATATGATGTATGGGAACATTAACTGTTTCACATTGGTATTCACATACTGGTTTTATGCATTTGCATTGGCATTATTAATGTGTAGGAAGCACACTTGGTGTATTAATCTTACAGCATTGACTCATGCTGAGATATTGGTTTATAATATACCTTGGCATGTACACGTGGAATTGTCATTATCTGTAGAGAATATGATTCTTCGTTAATAGCTGATTGGATCAACTATTTGGAATGTTTGTTTAGCTGGTTGACATAACTAATTTTTAAAACAGCATACTTTGCCCAGGCATATGTTATCTTTTACGGAACATTCACTGCAGATTGTTAGCCTTTTTAATGTATAAGCAGATACATTGGCTGCATATTGGCATATGTTTTGCATTGGTTGCCTTCTATTTATTGGTTGTTCAAATTAACCGATTGACCTCCTAGTGCATATTATCTTCTCTTAAGGCATATTTTCAGATTGCCCTTCAATTATTGGTTAAATTTAAAGCCACCAAGAAACATACCTTGAGAGGGAGTTTTTATCTTGTTAGAGGGAGAAGATAGGGTTATCCAAGAGGAGTAGGTCACCTTGTGTAACATATACCTTGGTATAACTTAACTATGGATATGAGGTTTAAGAGGGAGTTCAATCATGGGCTCACTTAATTTTGTATTATGAACCCCTTCCTTATGTCATGCTGATTACTTGCTATGGCAGCATACTTTGTATTGACATATTTCTGTTTTGTATGCATGGAGGCATACTTTACCTTAGTATATGTTTTACTTATGTATGGGATCATATACAGCTGATTAGCAGCATACCTTGCATAAATTATACTTCTTGTATGCATGAGGAGCATACCTTACATTATGAACAGTTGCATTGACCTATTTCTGTTATGACACATGTTATACCTTACGCTATGAGAAGATACACAGCTGATTGTTAGTATAAATTAACTGTTTTCTTTATTTTGATGCATGGGTGCATACATTATTGGTTAATAAATGTTGGAACATACTTACATTGGCATATGTTGTGTATGTTACATTTTACAATTGGCATATTTCTTGGAACATAGAGATAATGTTGTTGTATGCATGGGAGCATACGTTATATGGATATATGTTATCCTTTATATATGAGTGAATGCATTTCTTTGTAGAGGGAACTATATTGCATCTTACTATAATCACATGGCACTTGGTATATGTTGGACTTATGTATGCCTATGGCTAAGACTTGTCTATGGATACTGGATGAATTATGCTTGTTCTATGAGAGAACTGCATTTGGATATTGGTTATTACATTTGGCTACTTAATATGATTGTATGGAGCATGTATGTATGAAGCATACTTAGTGGCTCATTGTGTATGTATGGATCATACTTTCTTTTATGGCTGAGTCTATAATTATTGATTATAGCTGAGACTATATTACATGCGGTTCTATGTGTGAATCATACTTTCTTTTCTTTGAGATTGAATCTTATGATCATATTGGTTACTCTTATGCTTATGTGGATTCGTGAGATAAGATTTTGATACATTTGGTTATGTTTGATTCATTTGGTTACACTTATGCATATGGCTAAGTTGCTTATTATGAATTGGATACTTGGAGAATATCATGGATTTGATATTCCTCTCATGGATCAGGGATCCATTGTTGAGCATTTGGTGGACATCATGGACTTGATGTCTAGAGACCATTGCTCTGAGCATTTGGTGAATATCATGGACTTGATATTCGTTAGACCAATGCTCATGATATCATGGACTTGATATCTCGTGGATCATGGATCCACATCTGAGTAACTGGTGGACATCATGGACTTGATGTCGATAGGCCATTATTCCGAGCACTTTGTGAATATCATGGACTTGATATTCGTTAGACCAATGCACTTAACATCATGGACTTGATGCTAATAAAGAAAAGTGAAGATCATACTGTTGCCCTAATGAAGAATACGCTAATAGGGAAATTTTTGGGTCCAAGGCCAAACATAGATGTGGTTAGGGCTTTTGCTGCAAGAAAATGGAGATTAAAAGGTCAAGTTGACATAGCTGCTCTCCCTAAAGGATTTTTCACATTTGAGTTTTCTAGCTCTGAAGATCTTTCTGCAGTTCTGTGTGGAGGACCATGGTTATTTGGGAAAGCGTCTTTATCCCTCCAAAAATGGGGAACCAACTTGGACCTCAATATGGATATGTTTGAATCAGCGCCTGTATGGGTTAGATTTCAGGGTCTCCCTCTGGAATACTGGCATGAAGATGTCTTCTCGGG
>MU227639.1:7084799-7095609 GCA_018584345.1 Thuja plicata
TATATATATATATATATATATATATATATATATATATATATCATGATTGTCTAGTCGATTTTAAACACGAACTCACAATACTTTAACAGTTTGTGGAGTACGCTAAGCTGGTCGACTTCGTATGCTGATGAATTGAGTGTGCTAAGCTCAGATTGGATAGAAAAAAAAAATGTTGGTAGAACATGAGGCACCAAGGCCATAGTGTGAGGTTTGTTAGCAGCTTTAGCAGAGTGGAAGGAGTGGCATGAGGCATAATCTAAGCCAGTTGAGCTGAGTGACATAAAAGAAGGTATAATGGTCTAGATCTACCAGTAAACAAGGTCAGAAAAAAATTCTGCTCATATTCTAACAGCAGACTGTAACATTGAAAAATGTTAATCTCAGTCCTTGTACGAATTGTTGCTAATTAGTTCATTACATTTAATATAACAACTGAGTTTAAGAGTTTCCTTGTGAATACAATGTTTCATAGATTATTTCACACAAACTGCATATAAAGTTGCAAATAGCTAAAAACCATTTCATTTGTGCATGCATGCAAACTGTATGATAAAATGTTCATTGGGAAAAGTGCAAAAATTTGGTGAAAACTGGCAAGGGTTCTTACATAATAATAATAATTAATTAAGTGTCCCCTTCTAACATTATAACTTAAGCATTTTTTTCGGACAACTTAATAAATTATTATTAGCTTATTCTCCTGTAAATCTTCCCCTCAGTCTTTGGAGCACAGCGATAGACTTCAGTTTCTACTCTTTGACTCTATTTAAAAAATGGAGACATCAAAAAGAAACAGTAGAATACCAGAAGTGTGAAATTGTAATCAATTTATATAACAAAAGTTTTACACATCATTAGAAAAATATCAACATAGAACTGACTGCAGATTTTGACAGCAAAAGTTTTGAAGCGAAATTAGCTACAGCGTTTTAAAGCAAATGGATGTTGACCTGAAAAGCTGAAATCTGCAACCAGAAATTTGAACTCAAATAAATAGCCATGTTGCTGGGTATCTTGGCTGTAGTGAGAGGACACAGACTGTTGAGCAGAAAGTTTAAATTTCGAAAGAGAAAAAAAAATAGAAAATGTAAAGGGTACCCAAGGAGTTGAGCTTAATTGGTTAACCCATTGAGTTCTCATTGTGGAGACCCAAGTTCAAATCCCAAGAGGGAGATATAATATGGAATTATAAGCTGTGACTGGTCTTCCATATTTGGTTTCTATTGTGGAAGTGGTTTCTGAATAATTTCTAAGTTGTCACTCTGGGTCTTCCGTAGGTGGTTTCTAGTGTGATTGCTCAAAAGGAGCTTCTATTAGTCTCATGTTTGTGCTCAAAAGAGTTTGCATTGGTCTCATGTGGATGCTCATATGAGCCAAAAAAAATTATGGGGGGGACTTGATTTTTAGGCTGTGTATTAGATATACACAAGGAGCACATCATAATAAAGTATTTAATGGTCATTTAGGCATGTTTAGTTTATTAGTTAGTTTATTTCTATTTTCTCAATTAGAACATAGAATCTTTCCTATTAGTCTTTTAGAAAGTTTCTATTTCACTCGCAGTTGTTTCTCTATATAAGGAAACTATGTCTCCATTTGTAATCACTCGTCATTGAATAATGAAATATTATAACATGGTATCAGAGCAAAAAAGATCTTCTCACGAATTGTTAAAAACTCGTGCCTCATTACTTGGATTTTTCCAGAAATTCTTTTTCATTGTTTTTATGAAAAAAACATGGTTCTATTTTTCGTGGGTATTTTTTAGAGGTCCAAGGTCTTCTACCTCCACATCGCATAAGGGTTTCGTTCTTCTAGAAATCACACAGACATTGTTCGGGTTGCTTGTTCTTCTTGCGTGTGGCATTTTTTTTTTGTTGTTTGGCACACGCAATGTGTTTCTACTAGTGTCTGCATCTGCGAAGGGCTTCCTATGCTACCTTTTTTGCCCGTGCGACGAAGGTGTTGCCCGTGTTGATTTTGATGCAATTTGTATCGCGTTTTCTGCACATCATTTTTTTCCAACATCGCGACCTAGTTTCATGTGTCTTCACACAACGGCCGAAGTGCTTAGATCATGGGTGCCTTCCCACGCACGAGGTTTCTGCATTGTCCACAAACTAGAAGTTTTTTTTTGTGTTGTTTTAAGAGGTTTCTACAAAGTTCAAGATCGTGGCCTGTCTGCTTCTTTCTCCCACAATCTTGGTAATTGTTTTCTGCATTTCCGCGATTTTCTACAACTCGAGGCTAGGGTTTTTTTGTGGGTTTTTGGTTTCTTAAAGAGTTGTTTCTGCCTAGGTTTTTCAGACGACCTAGGGTTTGTGTCAAGATTGTGGGTTTCTTCTCTTCGAATCGGCTAGGGTTTGTAGATCATGAATTTCTTTTGTGAATGCTAAGTTTATCATTTTTTTGATAAAAACAAAATAACATACTTTGTTTTTTAAAAAGGGTTTTACTGTTTTTCCTCAAAAACAAAGTTTCGTATTCTAACCAAATTTGTCTTGGGATTCGTGGCAAGGTTTTTATTGGTTTTTGATAGAAAAATCAGATTCTTTTGAAGCTCGAGTTTGCCTCATTTTTTAGTACATAAGAAAATGGGAGGGATGGCATCATTGACCAACATCATGTTGGCGAGCAATCTGCGGTTCAACGACAGGAACTACAATGCCTGGAAGAAGAGGATGCTCTCAATTTTTGAGTATCAGTGCTCGGACCAGCTTGTTCTAGGTTATCTACTCGCCCCACAACAACGAGTAAAGACCGAGACAAGTTTGATGAACGTAATCGAGAAACAGTTATGTTGTTGAAGTAGTCCGTCACTGATGAGATGCTTCCAGAAGTGCCATTTGGCAAGTCTACTGCGGAGATTTGGGCGCACCTGAAAAGTCTCCATGAAACTTTGGATAAAAGCCAATCTTTCTTTTTGAAGAATATGTTGTTTTCCCTTATAATGGATGAAAAGATGACTCTGCAGGAGCATTTTATGAAGATCAAGGATATACACAATCAAATGGAGGCCATTGGTCGCAAGATGGAAGCGGAGAACATACTAGTGGTTACGCTGAAGAGCTACCATAGTCCTATGAACACTTTATTGAGACGCTCAACATTACCTCCACTAATGTTGACTTCAAATTTGATAAGTTGTGCAATAAGCTATTGCAGCAAGCTAGGTGGAGGCAGCAGTTTGGTAGCACCAGGGACATGGTCAATGCATAATAGGCATTTACTGCACAGATAAAGGCAACGGCCTGTCCACTCGGCAGAAAGCACAGCACGAATATGAGGAGGGTTCCAAGAAGAATATCACCTGTCACTATTGTGGGAAGCTTGGTCATATCCAGAGGTTCTGCAGAAAGCTGTTGGCTGATCAGAAATCCAACCAGGGAGAGTCTCAGCAGCAGGCTCATGAAGCAGAGCAGTCTGAGGAGTCAGCCTTCTATGCATTCATGGCCAAATGACTTGAAAGTTTTGTTTTCTATCAGGGTAGTTAGTAAAATGACCATTAAGGGAGGGTAATAAAGTATTTAATGGTCATTTAGGCATATTTAGTTTATTAGTTAGTTTAGTTCTATTTTCTCAATTAGATAAAGAATCTTTCCTATTAGTCTTTTAGAAATTTTCTATTTTGCTCTCAATTATTTCTCTATATAAGGAGATTGTCTCCATTTGTAACCAATCATCATGGAATAATGAAATATTGTAACACAACAAAGGCTGGGATATTGAAATTCTGAAAACATCAGAAATTTTGAGATATGAGAGCTTCTATTTGTTAGACAGCATGTTGGATACACACAAGGAGTATATCAAAGGTTGAGTAATATGGTTTATAAAACAAGTACAAAATTCCAGTTGTGGAAAGGCCTGATCAAGCTCCGACACCAATTGATGAAACTATTTTTCCGAATGTATATTTACATTAATAAGTTTGTACATAAAAGCTAAAAATTTCTTAAAATAACATCTAATATTCTTAACGGTCTATTTACTTTTATTTATTTCTATCTACCCTTTCCACTTGTTCCAGTTGTGCATTTACTTTCAATTCATTGCTACCCACCCTTCACAGTTGTGCCAGCAGTCCATGTACTTTTAATTCATCGCTACCTATCCTTTAAAGTTATTCCCTACGTTAGATCTAGATACATATATATTTGTCTTACTTTATTTTTGTCAGTCCATTTGCATGTGTTCAAATTATTTCCTACTTTATATATAGATGTATATAGAGTTATAATACCTTTTTCAGTCTATTTGAATGTGTTACTCTTTCTAAAATTCTAACTAGAAGGTATGTCCTCATCAACATTGCAAATGCCTAATCTAAAACTTCAAATTACTAGATTGGTCTTATAAATTGGTGGAAACTATGCAGCAAAAATGGGACAGAAATTCAGGCTTCTTTGCTCCCATGCAAGAATTGTTATACATTGTATGTGTAAATTCAATACAAATGACTATTCAAAAACATTTTCTATATTCCCATAAGGGACTGACAACTAATTGTATTTACTATTAACTATGTAATATTCAGCTAGTCACATATCGTGGTGATCTTAAAAATAGAAAAGCAATACCTTCACAAACAGTTTTATGATTGTCTGGTACGTTAAGATTGATGGCTCTGGGCCAGATGATTTCATTTGTCTGAATATGGATTCCGCCCTGTTGTAGTCTCCTGCCCTTCCATATGCCTCCATAAGGGCTGTATAAATTCCAACATCCAACACCATACCAGATTTTTTCATTGATCTCAATGCACCCTCTGCCTTCTCAGAGTCGCCCTGCTTTCCATAGGCTAAAACAAGCATGTTGAAATCCATCTCACTGAAGCTCCACCAGTGCTGCCATTGAAGCCATTCCAGTATCTGTGGATCCCAAGTATGGTTAGACTG
The DNA here is from genome assembly GCA_018584345.1 of Thuja plicata. NCBI lineage: Eukaryota > Viridiplantae > Streptophyta > Pinopsida > Cupressales > Cupressaceae > Thuja > Thuja plicata. The sequence continues at coordinate 7,089,698 of MU227639.1, forward strand.
ACAGTAAGATAAAAACAAAAAAATACACAAGGAAAGAAGAAACAAAGATCCCTAAGGAAAATTTCATCATATGGAATGAACATTGGGCGTAACAGAAGCACATTTCATTAAAATAGTAAATCATGGTATCATATCTTGTATGACAGAAGGAGCAAATCCAATGGATTACATTTAAGATAATGAGTCAAAAGGAGAGATGGAAATGTACATAACCATAACTTTCAGCCTTTTTGTAATTCCAGAAAATGTAATCAGAAAATAGATTATTGCACAAATGGCAGCTGAGCAGTTCTAGTGACCTTAAGTATAATTAATTATTATTGAACTTCTAGATAGGAGTGTCATGTAAGTTCCAAATAGTCGATGGCCAGCTAGGGTGATTTACTAACTAATTCTGGATGCACTTCTGATGATTAATAGATCTGAACCAAGAACAAGGGGTGAAAGGCAACGTGATAAGTGGAATTCTAGACCAAATAATGAGTAGTAGGATACAAATATGGAGATTTTCTGAATTGCTTTGTTCGTTGCTGTTTTTTTCTTAATACATTGCTCCTTCAAGTAAATTAAAGAAAGTTGCTTCCGTACATACACATTTTTGCTGGAAATAATGAGTTGTATTGATCTGTAACATAATTAAAATGTATAGTTGTATGAATGGCTGGTTTGCTTCTAGTGTGTAACTACTACTGTGACATGAGAAGATGCATAAAGTGAAGCATTGCTGGAGACAAGTTCTTCCCAAGAAATGTCAGTGCCCCTGAACATGCTGCACAGATTTAGATCAAAACAAATAACTGGCTGGAAAAGCATTGAAAAATTAAGAGCAATCAATTGCTGAAAAAAAATGATTGATTCCAAAATTTGTTCTAGCATCAGATCTAAAGAGAGTGTAGAATCCCAATGATACCCTTGCATTAAATCCAGGAAAAGGTCAAACAGGCGAATGAGAAACTTACAATTAGATACAGTCCAAAACTTTGGATGACAGGAACTGATCGAAACTGAGCAAGGAAGAAATTAACAAATAATCTCAAGATGCATATAGGTGAATGAAAGATTTCTATAATTATGTGTTTTGTGTTGGGTTGTACATTTTATTTTGCGTTCAACTTTAAAAAGATAGGATTATCTCTTGTTTGAGATTGCTTGGACTGTTGTTCAATGAGAATCAAAATGATTTCAGCAATGAGTAATCATGCTAGAGCCAACTTATATGTGAACAAGAGTTGAGCCAAAAAAAAATATTGGTAATAGTTGTCTCCAAATGGATATAACTTAATGAAGACATTTTCTTTATTCACTTGGGTAAGATTAGTAATGTATATAGTTGCGACTTTAAGAATCTGCCACAAAAAAATACAAGAATGTCTGAGCTTTCAAAGTATAGAGTTGGCTGGAATGCATGGACTGATGAACCTATGACATTGCAGGGCAGAAGAAGATGAAGACGGTTTGTTGGTAATTTCCTCTAATAGAATATCAGCAGCCAAATATTGCAAAAAGAGAAGCACGCTACATTAAATAACAATTTTGGTACTTAAAATAGACTAAGATTCAATAGATGGTTTTACTTGTTTAGTTGAAAACCAAAGGAAAAGATGATATCCAATGTGGTGAAGGATATTACTTAAAGATTGGAAAAGGACACTATAATGTTAGAAAAATCTTGTCTCAACCTTGCGACTATAAAAGGTTACTATTGATAAATGAACGTGGGGGACTGCAACGGAGGGATACCTCCCTTGTGGAGTCCGACGGCCACGTGCCCTAGCAGGGGTTCGAGGAAACTGCCCCCAAAAGCCACATTTTGTGTATAATTTATCATTGTAAATACTGACCGTTTATCATTAGGTCATAATAGATCTATTGGTGGATATTACATGTACTTCGCTTGTCATAGAAGGCAAACCTATTTTATGAGGGCATTTAATGACGGTTGTGTATTGTGATATATTATGAGAATCTAATAGTTGTTGAGTTGCCTCTGGATCTCCATTGGTGATACTCCTGTGAGAAGCTTGCTCTGCAAGTATATTATAATTTGTTGTTGATTTCTAAATAATATATTGGGTGGCTTTTGGAATGTAAGGTTTTCTTCTGAAAGGGTAATGCCCCACATAAATCACTGTGTTGCATACTACTTATGCTAATTTCTATTTAAGTTTTTGTACCTGTTGTAAAAATCTGAAAAGTTTTTGCATTGCCCTCTTCTCAAGGTTAGTGTAGGAAGTTGTTCCACTACCTTAACTTCCTTTTGTATAAGAGAACCATTTGAAATCACTCCAAGATTAATTGAAGAAGGCATCAGTTAAAACTAGTGGTTCACATGTCAAGACTCCCATAAATCCTAGAGGCAGGAGTGTGATGAGCTGGTCATGAGGTGTTTTAATGCAGAAGATTTATGATTTCACTTGTGGATTTAAACCACTTTCTCATAAGGGTTACAAGATTTCAGGGCACAAGCTAGCTTATGATGCATGGTAAATGCGTAAACCCTGTGTACTGCAAGCTGGTGTTGTACCAACATTATTGAATTGCAGGTTAAACAAGGTGCCACAGTCCTAGTGATTTGATCAATGGCAATTAATGGTGTTTTTTTGTGTTTTAAAGGCAAGTTAAATAGACACACAATTTTACCAGGTTCAGCAGAGAAAATACAAATTGGGTAAATAAGATTTGGGCCCAAGTATAGGGCAGGGATGTGCTTGGGTTTGCCTAGGGTCTAGCCCAAGAATTCCCTATGGCTTTCGTTTTTTTTGTGTTTGTGCAGTCTGGTTTCCCATCATTATTTTTTATCATGTATGTGCCCTAATTTGCTTTCCATTGGATGGCTGCAATCAGCCAACAAATCACTAGCCCTTTTAAAAGACTCCCTAAATTTGTTAAAAAAACCTTCAGTCGATCACTTAATTTCATTTTCAGGTCATGTACTTTGATAATGCAGTTTGAATAATTGGCAGAGGAGCAATGGAAGGGGTAGAAAAGGAGGTGCGTTCGAATATGGTTCCATACTTTTGAGAAGTCCTTATTTTTTTTTTATTCATTTGAAAATTAAAACAAATCAATCATGAGTATTTTGCTTTTTTGCCAATCAGGAAAATGATTTATATATTCTCTAAGTTACTGAATCGCTGAAAAATTAGGCCAACTCCAGGTATGAAAGGTCGCAAAATCAAAGTCTCTAAAGATTTGACACAGAATAGGTCAAGGTTCAATTTTTTGTCCTTAGATTTTGCTGCCTCTTTTACCTTTAAGAAACCCTACATGACATTTTTCCCAAAAAATGATAAAGTTAAAACCTTAAAACATTTCGGTCTGCATTCTGAATAAGAAGCACACGTTGTTTCACTTGGAAACTATGAATCGAAAATGATTCTTTATACACCACCTTCACCTTCAATTTGTCCAAGTTGCTCTTCACCTAGCATGCCATAGTTTCTACAGGTGATAAGTGCGATTTATATGGGAATAAGTTTTCTGCAAGTGATAGGCATGGCCCTTACGAGAATAAGCTTTAGGGCATTCCTTATTTTCAGTAACTTTATATTGTCAAAAACTTTTAATTGAACTATGACATCTACTGTACGGGAGTATTTGAACTTTTTATATTTGTGGATTTTGTTAGTTTAAGTTTAGTTAAGTCCTAAAGAGATTCCCCTCCTAATTTGAAGCAAAGTTTTATGTACTATTTTGTGTTGTCACAAAACTGACAAATTAGATCACCAACACTATGATGGTAACAAAAGAAAATGTCGAATCATTTGGCAAGATGGATGAACCAACTCCATCAACCAATATGTGGCTTTGCGTACTAACCAAACCAAAAAAAAAGTTCTCTAACACATTTTAGGTTGATAATGAAGTCATGCCAGGCCTTACTTCATGCATAGAAAGGATGGCAACAGATGAAGACATCAGAAACAAAATTCTAGATGAATTGGATGTCTACAAGGGTGTGGATGGGAGGCTCTTTTCATCACCTCAAGCCATTCAAAAGAGGAAAGCCAGCAGCCAAGTAAAATTATTAGTTCTTTAATTTTTAGCTTAATACTAGAAACTTGAAAGTTTTAAATTTTGAACTTTTACTTAATACATATTTTTCCAAATGTTTATATTTAGATTTGTTGTGGAAAACTTATGGCACTAGCAGACTAAATCTTCAAAGGCTAGCTATCTATGTCTTGCCCCATCTTTGTCGTTATTGTAAGCGTGAACACGACTGTTTCCCCTTTGAAAGGTCATTGACACCACGAAGAAAAAAAAACTAGACTCATAAAAAAGTACCTCAATGACTTTGTCTTTGTTCAATACAACCTTTGCCTTAAAACTAATAAGATAGAGGGTTGTTCTCATGTTGCCATTGACTTTGATGGCATCAATCCATTTGCTAATTGGACTGCCAAATATGCAAATATCATGTTCACTCATGAAGATCTCATTGAAATGGAGAGAGAAGCAGCAATGGTGGAGGCACTGGAGGAGAACATGTTTTGAGGAACTAATAATCACTCCTTGTGATTATTCCAAATTCCCTTCCGCCTCAAAGACTCAATGTACTAGTACTAGGAAGGGGAAAAAGATGCAAATTATATCTAGCTAGTTTTTGACATATTTTAATAGTTATACAATTATGTTTATAAATTCTTATCAATGCAATGTATTGTTTGACTTTGCAACTTAAAATTTTCAAATTTGAGTGTCTAATGAGATTGTGATTTTTGAATTCTGATTGATAATCATATAGATTTGTGTGTTCTCTAAATGCTTTAGGTTCTGTTTTTTTGTGTAATTATGTTTTTATTTATTTTTGTTGAGTTTTGCTGTTTTTTTTGCCAAATCCTGAATCCGAGTCAAAAAATTTGGTTGCACCCAAGTTTTCTAACTACGGTTCTTGTAATATGATCGATTATGATTCTTCCACTACACCTATATGTAGCTCAGGCTTAAGTAATCAGCCTATGATGACTCATCAAGGTCAATAAGTCATTCTGCAAACAGTTAATAGGCAATTTGATATGTCTTTCATTAAGCAGATCTGTGTTTTGGTGTCGGTTAATTCTCTTCGTTTTTAGCCCCAACCGAAGCTTGTTCATTGGTAGGCAGGAAAATGCATGTTGTGATGAGTCGAACGTGCTCTTGACTTTGGTATTTTGTATCAAAGGACAAAAGGTTTCAAGTTGACGGGATATATGGCCTCTAATTAGATCACTTTAGTTGAAATCATACCTTGTTTTTGTTGGGTGATGCGACGCGCTCCCCTGCCCACAGGTGGTTAATTATGTGGTGTTCCATGTTCACTAACAGTCATGGCTTTTGGTGCAACGGCAAATGGGCCCTACAAGTGGTATCAAAGCCAGACCCATTACCATTATTCTGTTGGATAGGGTTGGTTGTTTGGGTAGGGTTGGTCGTTGGTGTCAATTTGGTTCCAGTGGGAGTTCGTAAAGTGTTGTTCTTGCAGTCGAGATGGCGGTACATTAGGGAGAATAGAAATTGAAAAGTTTAATGGCACAAACTTTGAGTTGTGGAAACTTAAAGTTGAAGTTATGTTGGTAGACCGAGATCTATGGACTGCTGTGTCTGGGAACAAGCCTTCAGGCATGAAGCAGGAAGATTGGGATCTGGCAGATCGAAAGGCGAGAGGAATGATACAATTGACACTGGCAGATAATGTTCTGTTAAACCTCTATGAGGAGAAAACGGTACATTCTTTGTGGAAGAAATTGGGAGATATTTATCAGGGAAAATCCTTGGTAAACAAGCTCTTCCTGAGAAAGAAATAGTACTCTTTGAAGATGGACGAAGGAACTGCTGTGGCTGGTCATTTAAACGCGTTCAATATGGTGATTGCACAACTGACATCTGTTGGTGTGTCCATAAGTGAAGAGGAGCGTTGCATGTTGTTGTTG
>MU227639.1:7096108-7116290 GCA_018584345.1 Thuja plicata
TGTCATGGTAAACTCTTGAATGCATTTAGAGTTTTTGGCATGATATTGTTATGTTCATATGGAGCATGTTATCTCTTTGGATGAGATGTTTTAGATCATGATTGTCATGCTTATGTTCCTGATTCTACAGTTAGAACTTTGACATTGGTCTTGGTTTAGTTTTTTGTGTTTTGAGTACATTGATCATTTGCTTGGTACTTCATGATATTGTGGCTTTGCATTTGGAGTTTGGCATGGGTTGATCAGTTACAGGTGCTCATGGATACATGGAAACAAAAATGGTGTGCATACTTGGTGATTGTTTCTGTTAGTCGTGCTGAGTAACTCTGTCCTTCGTCAAGTGGGAGATTGTTGAAGATTGACGAAGGCCACCATACGGTGGAGGACCGTACGGTGGAGGATGACAGGCTGTGGAGGACCGTACGGCAAAGGCCACCGTACGGTGGAGGATGACAGAAGGTGGAGGACCGTACGACAGAGACACCGTGCGGTGAGGAGAAGTGCCTACGCAACCGCCAAAGGATGTGTCTCACGGTACGGACAGACCACCGTACGACGGAGGTAAACGTGCCGAAGGGAGAAGTTACCCGACGGAGGTAAACATGCCGGAGGTAAAAAGTCACCCGGAGGTAATCACCCGGAGGTAAAAGGTCCCGGAGGTAAAAGGTCACCCGGAGGTAAAAGGTCCCGAAGGTAAAAGGTCACGTGGAGGTAATCACCCGGAGGTAATCACCTGGAGGTAAAAGGTCACCCGGAGGTAATCACCCGAAGGTAGTCACCCAGAGGTAAAAGTGCCGAAGGGAGTGTCCGAGGCGAAGGGAGTGATCCGATGGCAAAGGGACCACCGACTGGAGGAGTGCCAAGGCTGCTAGTAACCATTTCATGGAGCGGTAGTTGTTCTATCGAATTCTATAACGAATCACAGAGTGTATAAATATCTGTGGGATTCGTTAGGAATGAGGGGCTGTATGGTTGTAATGCAAGGTTGATTGCAAGGCAATCTGAGCCTGTGTAAAAATCCCGAGTGCATTGTATGTAAATTTGTTTACTGTAATACAAAGTAGCTCGAGGGGTTTTTGGCTGTGGGTTTTTTTCCCGGAAGGGTTTCCCATGTAAATCTCTGTCTCGTGTTTTATCTTGTGTGTGACCTTGTTTTCTTTGTTCTTATTTTTCCTATGCATCTCAATGAATTTTATCTTTATATAATTTCCCCGGTAAATTGACATTTGGAAAGCGTTTCCGCAAGTAGCTTTCCTAACAAGTGGTATCAGAGCCTAGTTTTGGCTTGGTCATGGGTTCAAATCTCCCCGGTGCCTTCCTGACCCGCGTAAGCACCTGGTATGCGCGTCGAGGGGGAGATTGTTGGGTGATGCAACGCGCTCCCCTGCCCACAGGTGGTTAATTATGTGGTGTTCCATGTTCACTAACAGTCATGGCTTTTGGTGCAACGGCAAATGGGCCCTACAGTTTTGTGGCATAGTGAAGAACACACTATAGCTTTATCTACCGCCGAAGCAAAGTACAAAGCAACTGCCAGTGACAATTGCGAAGCAATAAACGGATTCCCAGCATCCAAAGGCTTGTTTCCCCATTTTGGATATCGGAAAGGCTACTAAACAACCCCCAGTGCACCTGTCTATTAAAGTGCATGCCTTACTCACCCCCGGGATGTTCTACCTCTCCAAGTATTGTTTCCAATTCGTCCAAGTTTCTGGGGATACTTGGATACGGCTGAGAGACATACCTCAAGGCATTGAAGCCATTAGCTTGCCACTCTATCTGATCTTTTATCTCTGTTGGATAAGATTTGAGCTACCGGGGTGCCACCTAAGCATCTCAAAGTTTCTCAATACTCTCCCAGACTATATCCGATTTATTGTGCAGCTTGCTTGAATGTGAACCTTTAGCAGTTTGGAGGCATATGTCTTTTTCTTGGGATTGAATATATTCTGGAGTTTGGGTCTTCAGTCGTGATATCTCCAACATTAACCTTGACTTCCTTCTTCAGAAATGCTCTCGGCTACTGGCTTCTCTAATTAATCTAAAATGGCAATAACTATAATTTGTTTATTAATCTGCAATAAACCGTTGCATATCTTGATCCTAAAAGAGAAATTGACTTGCATCTTCCTCGACGATGAATATAGGGTGCTTCTGCCCTGCACTAGGATCATCTTATTGCCCAGCTTGAATGCCGGAGTAAACCTCATTCGAGCCGGTAGTTTAGTTTTAGTAAAGTCCCAACTAACCCAATGGGAAAACAACACATCTATTAGGAGGAAGATGTAAATCAATTTAGCTTACCTCGGCGACGATATCCCATTGGTTAAGTTGAGTGAATCTGACGAGAGTACCCACAAGAAGCTCTTTGGGAAGGTCACGACGCTGCGTGAGCAAACTCCTCAGGACTGGGACTGCGGAACCACAACTCTCTATGTCCATCATGAACATTCTCCACTCTCTCTCTGATAATGGTGACGACGACGATGATATTGAGGATGCCTTCTTATTTGAGGACACAGCTAGGTTGGCTCTTGCTCTGGCAAAGCATGGTAAAGCCCCTACTTTAAGAGGCTGCCGAGGATGAAACTTATGACTGCTGCAAACAATAAGCTTGGTATCAGAATTAAAGCAGCAACGCCAGAGCTCTGAACATCAGACAAATACATACCTGAAATTTAATGGAGACGAGGGGAAGAACACACAGAGACAGTCCATAGCTTTTGCCGCTCAATTGATCCTGTATCCTTGTCCATGCTTTCACTTCCATCATTTCTAGGTATATATGTGCTTGTACATGCATATGTTCTCTCTTCAAAAGATGAATGAATAAATAAGTTAGTTTAATGGTGTCCACTAGATTCACTCTATAAAGGGATTAATACCAAATCAATCTATTTTTGAGTTATTTTTCATATTGGTTCTTTTTTTATGAATCTTGAGTAAGAAATTAATTGTTTTGTGAAGTCTTGTCTAGAGGAGAAACCACTAAGTGCAATGTTAGTGGAGTTGATAAGGGTCCACACATTACCACATGGACCCCAACATATGTCAGCATATATTTGAAAAGTCAAACAAAAAAGCACTATTTCTTAATACATATTAAAATGCACTAGATAACGACAAGTTTTGTGTATTTTATATGCACCAAATCAAAAATTAGGGTCCTTTCCTATCAAACAAGCAACTTGTCATTCTCACTGACAGGGTCTAACGCGGGTTAAAGTAGGTCGCTCACTACAAAAAAAGTCAACTATTTTGTCTGAAACACAAATCATGTATAATCAATTACATGTCAACAATTAACCCCTAAATGAGGATCACCACCTCAACCACATAGCATGGTACAATCAAAGTAGTATAACATGGACAAACATCGACCCAAAACATGTTGACAGTTGTCACCTCATTGCAACTACTAAGTCTTGTACTGCCTACGTAGATGTTACCACACTAAACACTTAGACAAGACTTTGTCACATCACTCCAGCCAAAATGAAGCTCCATTCGTCCTTAAGCGCACATCTTGTGGTCACCTCAGCAATAAACCACCTGCATTTTGAAAATCAACTTGTGTAAGGCCACCAATAACCATTAAAGGGCAATCAAATCTTATTTCAAAGCAATGATCAGATGAATTCTTGCAAGTAAAGCTTCAAATTCAAATTTCAAATTGATAAGAGTGCGCAAATTAAAGACACCACACCAACACATCAAGCTTCTAACATACAAGTAGACTTCAAACTATCTTATTCATCTCATTCAACACCCAACGAATAGCACAGAGAAAGCAAAGCACAATGCAGAAAGAATTGAAGCTAACTTTCCAGGTATGTAGATGTTTATTACTGGATTCTATTATTTCTATATTATCCTTATTGTGCAATAGTGCTTTCTGTTATTTCTATATTACCTTTGTTGTTTAATTCATTTCCATGTATCTATCCATTCTACTATTTCCTTCATGTTCATTTGGTTTTCAGTTTTCCATACCCCAACTGGGTTGTTTCATATCCTCGCGGGTTTTTGGTTGTTTCTATGGTTTCATTAATGTTCATTTCACTTACAGATTTGTACATATCCATGTTTCTATCCTTTCTACTATTTCGTTCATGTTCATTTCACTTTTAGTTATGTACATGTCCACGTTTCTATCCTCTGTATTATTTTGTTAAATTTCTTTTCACTTACAGTTTTGTATACCCTTATTTGTATTGTTCCCTTCGTGTTCATTTCACTTACAGTTTTATATACCCTTACTTCTATTGTTTCCTTCATGTTCAGTTTAGTTACAATTTTCTAAAGAGCAGAAAGAAACCAAACGACATTGCACAAAGCATTGAAGATAATTTTCAAGGTATGTATGTATTGATTAGTGCTTTCTATTTTTCCTATATTATCTCTGTTGTTCAAAACTCCTTTCTATTGTTTCCTTCATGTTCATTTCACTTACAGTTTTCTATACCCTTATTTCTACATTTTCCTTCATGTTCATTTTAGTTACACTTTTCTATACCCTTATTGGCTTTTTCACATCCTCGCGGTTTGTTTGGATTCCTTGAAATGCAATTGGCATTCAGTATTCTATCATTTCTATTATTTCCTTCTTGTTCTTTTCATTTTCAATTTTCTATACCCTTGTTGTTTCGCATCTTCATGGTTTGTTTCGATTCGTTGATATTCAATTCACTTTCACTTTTTAAAGTATTTCTAAATTTTCATTATTGTTCAATTCATTTCCACTTATCTGTCTTATCTATCCTTTCTACCATATTGTTTCCTTCTTGTATTCTTTCCTTCTTGCTCATTTAATTTCCAGTTTTCCTATCATTCACTTCATGTTTGACATCCTTGTCGTATCCTGTCATAACTTAGACTTATAATGTTAGCCATTATGCAGATGGCAGTGGACAACTGACCATGATCCAATCCAGACAACAGACATGGACACAACTTAGTGCTGATATTACTAATAGACATCAAAGCTATCATATTGTAAAGAATTATGAATATGACAGGGACAGTTATTGAAGGCCCATAACAAACTGACAAATCTAGGTCTTATAGCAACCTATCCTCCAAATGATGCAAACAAAGATATCGTAGCATACATCCGTGAAACTTCCCCTTTACCCCACATACTAATTCCCCACATAGAATGCCTAGTGGAGATCCCATATCCATGAATTCAAGCACAACAAGAATGGCTTGTGAGTCATTCTCATATTATTGACCATTTCTTTGTTGCTCCATATCCTTGTGATGATCTTCTACTACCATCCACATCTTTTTTATATTCTAATATATTCAAGGTCATTCTAGAATCATGGCAGACCAACTATCTCAATAGATTTTTCTTAGAAGGCTATGGTCCACAACTCAAAGAGTGCTCAGAAATTCTTTCATGGCAACAAATTCTTTGAAGAGTAGTTACGAACCAAATTTCATCTTGGGTTTTTACCAAAGTATACATTAAAACTCAAACTGCTTTCTTTCACACACTTTCTTGTCGTATATAAACTCAAAAAATTATGTGGAAAGAACCCAGACCAGCTACCCCGCCTCGTCTATTTGACCCAGAAGGTTTCGACCATGACTCACTACTAGTGTAATTGTTATGTGTGTTCATGTATACACCATAGTAATGCATAATTGTCCAGGAAAGTAATCAAACAACATGTACATGCATTTGTCAAACAATAATAAAACCAAATAAGGGAATCATACCTCCTATTTTCAAGCATCACAACCGCATTAAACTAGAGTGTCAGACAATTTGAAAATGCAAAAAAAAATTGTCATTCAAGCATCTATGTTCACATTCTTTTCCAAGCATCACTCTACAAAATGTCATGGTTAGTTAGTTCCATTTCATAGGTACACATTATGCACTCTTCTGCAATTTTAGTACCATGTTGCAAAACACATATTGTTCTTATCGCATCACATATTTTATTATCACATTGATCAATTTTGTCTTAGTTTATAACACATATATTATTCTTATTGTATGTCAGACGAGGAAGTCAGGTTGCATCAAGGAGAAGGAGTCTCCTCTAAAGAAAAAATCATCAACAAGGTTGTCTGCACATAAAAGAGGTGTTTGCTTCCCTCCCAAACCCGAAACCCCACCTCCCATTGTGGGTGATGCACAGCCTCTCAAAAGCAATTCAGACCCTGTGACACCGATAGAGCGGGATACTACAACAATGATAGCACCTAAAGTCACAATGCAACAGAAGCAGTGGTCTGCAACCGATATGGAAGGGTCTCTCAAAGATATTGAGGACAATGACATGTCTATAAGAGAAGCATCAATGAAATAGGGTATTATAACAACCACACTCTCCAAATGGTTTGGTGGTCTCACAATCACCTCCAAGAAAGGTCCCCTAACCATCTTCATCCCTAAAGAAGAAGATCAAATCGTACAGTGGTGCAAAGAGATGGTTATAGTGGGTCATGGGCTCGATATTGTCAACTTGGGGGTAGTTGTGGCTCAGATATGTAAGAGAAAACCCACCCCTTTCAAGGATGGAATGCCTGGTAAGTCATGGTGGTCGGAGTTTAAGGCCCGCTATCTGGAACTAACATTGTGGATAGCAAAAGGCCTTGACAAAGACAAATCAACGAATCTGAGGCCTCTTGTTGTGGTTGCTTTCTATGACACTTTGTCAAAAGCATATGTTGCAAATCCTTATGAACCTACTCGCATATAGAATTGTGATGAAATTGGCATACAGGCAGTCAGAAACGGGGCTATGAGGGTACTTTCTAGAAAATGAAATTGTAATGTCTCTGATATACTTCCAAAGACTCGTGAATGAATTACCATTATTTGTTGTGTGAATGCTTCCGGGCAAAGCATTTCAGGCTTCTACTTGTTCAAACGAAAGAAGAAGTTGCAGAATTACATTTCAAAATGTGAACTGGGTGCTTGCATGGTAGCCCAATAACAAGCGTGGATGACCAAGGACCTCTTACTAAATTGGTTACATCGCTTTGCATAGTTTGTTTCAGGGGGGTTTCACCCACCAACAAGCACTTGTTGATATTTGACAGGTGCGACATCCATGTTGTCGTGACAACCACCAAAGAAGCCCAAATGCTTGGAATTGACCTAATGATATTTTTGGCACACACATCTCACAAACTCTAGCCCCTCGATGTGAGGGTGTGTTTTCTTCCTTCAAAACCGAAGGAGCTTCGTGGTTGGTGAGGTTCCCTAATGTTGAAATCTGAAGGGCAGAACTAGCAGAGTTTGACAACAAATCTTTGATAAAGGTATTGATTGTGTATAACATTGTATCATTATTCAAAAGGACGGGGATACATCCCCTCAATCCTCACGCACTCGTGGACGACATGCAACTCAAAAACACATTTGAAATTAACGGTGTTGAAGATGTTTGTGCAGTGTAAAACATGCTAAGCCTATCTGGAGTTGATGTGTCAAATGAAGATGTGACAAAAAACATAGCTCAAATCTGTCATTCTGATTCAAAATCACAAGAGGAGTGTAATCGGCCAACTAAGAATAAAACGAAGAGCCTTGGAATGCCATCAGAGTGAATAACACCCACATGGTTGGCAGAGAGTGTAATTAATGAACACAGAATAAAACAGAAAGCCTTGGAATGTCATTAGAGAAAATAGCACCCACACAGTTGGTAGAAGAGGCTATGAATCTAGGTATCGACTTGTAAGGCCAAGAAGAAGATTCCTCTTTCACTTTCCCTAAACCACCCAACACTATCATGTCAGAAATTGTGCATTATTATGTTCAATGTATGCAACCATATAGTGATATAGATGCAGATATGACACAAGAAACATGTGAAGGTGGGAATGAGGAAGATGAAAGCCTACTATCACAAGTAAGCGAGGTTCTCAACAAGAAATGTTGTTGACCTAATTCTTAAAGATGCATGTTCACATCGTCAACCAAAAATAGGGCAGGGTGGCTGATAAAGGGATCAGCTTGAGTCAGAAATCCCAGCTGTTAAAATCTAATGATTACATGAATTGCTAATAGAGTAGGAACTAAGAAATAAAGTGCTAGATGACATAAAAGAGAGGAAGAAAGAGCATAACATAGAAAACAAGGTTGCCCACAAATTGGCAAAGGAAAAGAAGGACAAGGAGAGAAAAGAAAGGAAAAGAAAAGAAAAGAAAAGGATATTTTGCGTAAGGAAAAGGATAGACTAAAAGAAGAAGAGAGGAAGGAGAAGGAGGAGAGACTAAAGCGAGCGAAGGTAATGAAGGAATATGAGGAAGAGGAAATGAGGCTTGAGGAGTAGCATAGGGAATTAGAAAGAAATAAAATTTTAAACAATGCATCCTCTCCATCCATGTTCCTGCTTGAAGGGCATGTCGTACTGCGGGATATGATCAACATATACATCCCAACTTTATCAACGCCTTATAATGGTGCACATACTTCACCATATGTTATATTTGTTGTTGCTCATAACTATAGTGGAGGTGTCCCAACATATGCTAGCAGAACTGGATATTGCAACACAATACACACTAGTAGAATTTGGCAAATATGTGACCACGTGACTAATTTTTTTAGTCACATGATTAAAACTGATTAAATTCTACTAATTTTTTGTAATTCACAAGTATAAATGACTAATTTGGTCATCGAGTAAAATCACAAGGTTGGGCAAATAAAAATGGCTAAATAATTCGTTACCCAAACAAAAATGACTAAATAATTAGTCACCCAAACAAAAATGACAAAATTAATGATTGTTACTCCTGTATAATAACATTTGGTAACATCATAGACTTAAATACTTAGAAGTTCCATTTCACTAGTAATGCTTGTTCGCCAATAGGCTTATTGCGTAAGCAATCCATCTACACCTGTCTCATACTGGAAATCTGGCTTTCAGGTGATTTTGAAATTGATTGATAAACAACATTTAGAGATAGAATCACAAGGAATAGTTACCATCAAACAAATTTTTAGTCATGGTTTACTATTTTGAAGTGGTTTCTCATCTCACACCTAAAGCAAATTTGACTACATATAATATTAGATGTTCAAATCAAATCAGATTTTGTTTGCATGCATGAAATCTTTATCCCTTAAACATGTTACCTATTTTTTGCTTTAAAGTGTAAAATAGTTTTGTATGCCTCTTAATTAGGTCTTGTTAGAGAGTTGCAAAATTCATCTAAGCATTTTGCAATTAGCATTATGGAGGTGCATATTCATAGTTGTACGAGGGTGAAGTGTTTAAAAGTATTTCAAAAAATTAAGATGTTTATTAAGACAAAATTAACTTTTTGTCTTAAAAACATCTTAAATTTACAATTAAAACTATTTTAAATATTGTCGCAAAATTCATCTAAGCATTTTGCAATTAGCATTATGGAGGTGCATATTCATAGTTGTAGGGGTGAAGTTTTTAAAAGTATTTCAAAATTTTCCCATTAGAAGGTTGCGTATTTCATCTAACTAGCCTTTTGCAATTAGCATTATGGAGGTGCATATTCATAGTTGTAGGGGGTGAAGTGTTTAAAAGTATTTCAAAAGTTTAAGATGTTTAAGACAAAATTAACGTTAAGATGTTTAAGTAGCTATTTCTAGAAGCAATTAGATTACATTTACATTGGTTGTAGAAACGTAACATGGTCGAGTCTACTGAAAACAAAGATTTTCCCCTTTATAAAAAAAACATTTTGCCCTAAAAATGAAGATTGATTCACTTCTATCTTTGCTTGATGATATACTCGATCATCTTAATAACGCAAAATATAAATAACAATGATCTCTTTTGGTATGCGAAAAGTTTCTCTTTCAGACTTTATGTTAATTATTTTTTAAAAATGGAATTATTTTATAATCTATCAAATCAATTGTGTTTTGATCATTTTTATAGATATTATTGTTACCTATTTTTCATCAAGGTAAAAAATAGGTGCATTTACATAAGTAAAAGGTTTTCTAGTGTAAAAAAAATTAAAGAAAAAAAGTGCTCTCATTTACACCCAATATTATACCTTAGTCCTCATGATTTTTGACTTGTCAAAATGAAAAAATCATGAAAGGTATTGAAAAAATGACTTTGGAGGGAAAATAAAGTTTCTTTGTCTAAATTAGAGAGGAGGAAAGCATACGAAGAAAGATAGGGGAGGAAAAAAGTAGAAAATGGGGTCTCAAACCCTTAAAAATATCCAAAATAAGTTTGGGTTGGCTCTCACAATAAAAGCCCTAAGGGTCGTGGTGAACTTCATCAATAAATTCACCGATGCAGAAGATGAATCTCTTGAGCTTGTTATGGACGAAATTGACAGAGTTTCTTGTATGCTTTTCTTTTCTCTTACTCAGCATTTTTATTTTTTTAATATTATCATTAGATTTTTGGACTGTTTCATCGAATACGATCATCAACATAATGTTTCTTAGATTCTCCAAAGAAGTGTGTGTGATCTCATATATACATACTATCAAAATGCATGACAAAATACACACAACAAGAAGCACTACCTAGAGTCAAATGGATTGTGTTGTAATAGCAAAATGGTGCATTTGTATACAGAGTGGTCTAATCTCGGGGCTCCACTAAAAAGGCTCGTTTACTTTTTTTTTTTAAATTCATTGGTAGTTATGTCTCGCAGAGTTTGAATCTGGAGCCCCATTGAGAATGCGCACTTACTTTTAACTCAATTTTTACACTTAATTGTGACTCACGGGGTTTGAACTTGAGGCTCCGTTAGGAGTCTTCATTTTCTTTTTAACTTAACTCTTTATCTTGTTTCATAAGGTCTATCTTAGCCCCCTTCACTATGAAAAGTCACTTCTTTACTACAACATCTGATAAAAACTATTTATCCTTTATGCTTGATGGATGTCCACACCCTCTTCAAAAAATCTTATTTTAGTGCAGCTAGGGAAGATTCTGGCCAAGGTTGTGGAATTTGTATGAAAGTTTCTAAAGCCTTTTCAATGAATGCATTTTGTGTGTATCTTGCAATCATTATAGTCTATGAGACCACATTTATTTGAGACATTATATTAAACAATTAACATGCCTTGTCTATCCATCTAGATTTTGCATACATGTCTACCAAAGCATTTCCAAGCATAATGTCTGAAAGAAAATCCCTTCCATTATGCTTTGTTGGATGTCCATACCTTGTTCCAAAGCTCCCATTTTAGCACAAATAGAGAGAATGGTGGAAAAGGTTTTGGAATTAGGCTTTACACCTACCAATTACATTTTATTGAATGTTTCTACAATGTTTTCAACTAATATGTTTGTGCATTTTAAAATTGACTAACTTTCAGGTTGAATTTTTTAGCTTTTCTTAGCTAGGTTATTAGAAAAGTATTTGATAATGTTTGGAGCTGAGAGTCATTTTTTTCAGGAATGTTCCCTATGAATGGATTAAGAATGTAAAGTAAAAATAAAATTGGTTGCAGAAGGAGGGGGATAAGTTCATTTTCCCGGTGGAGGGACCATGTTTCCTAGAGGTGTTAATCAATACCTTGATTTAATGGAAGAGATGATTCCTGGAATGAAGGATGGAAGTGTTAGGACTGTCCTTGATACTAGATGTGTGGTGAGTTGCAGTTTCTCAAGTATGACTAATTGAATCATTTAAGCCTCGTTGGTTGACCCAAAAGGATAAAAATAACAATGTTCATAGTAGCATGTTGTCATATTCCACTTAGGTTAATCTTAGGTTTTAGCTTAGAATATCTATATTTAGGATTTTTCCTCTGTTTGTAGAGGAACTTTTCAAATGAATATGGAACATCAAACTAGACTCTACAACATAGTGGGAGATAACACAAAGATTTTATTTTCATATGTTGTCTAAATATTAAACACCTTCATTCTGCTTGAGATATTAAGCCCATATGTCTAGAAGCCCTTCTTCCATTTGTTTGGTTTGTTGTTTTGATAAACTTGATCTAAACATATCACTTCGTGTGCACTAGTCTGGGTGGTTTCAATTTCCTTAGTCCCCATTTGTTATTCCATTTACAATAATCTATATTATTCTGCTACAAATTGCAAGATACTAGTGGACTCTTGTAAATATCAAAACTTAGCAAAAACTAATCCCATTTATCTAAAGTCGTTTTGTTTATTAGTCTACATGTTCCATTATTACACATCCAGTGTACGCTACGTAGGGAAGGACAAGGTCTTGTGGTGATTGTGACTCGACACCTTTGAATTGCCAGCAGATGAAGTGTGCGACACATTTTGTTGATAATATTTGTTTCATGAACCTTTATGGCTTTTAGTTTTTTCCCTTTAATAAATCCTCATTTTTCTCCTATGGTTGAACCAGAAACGCAACATGAACTAATATGTCTTTCAACTTTTCTCACATAATAGCTAAACTTGCATTTTTTTCCTCAATCAGGTTACAAGTTGGGGATGTTATCTACTTGACTAGCACCAAGAGATAACCATGAAGCTCAAGTATAGTTTTCTCTTGAACATGGAATTCTTGTAATGTTGGGCATCATATCAACACAGGCTTCTATATTCCTCCAGTACATTTGACATGGCTCACTATTCACAGTGTCTTATTCCTTGGACAAAATTTGGTATGTTAAATTACCTATGTTCTATTAGGCTTTGTTTTCCCACTTAAATGTAATTCTTAAATTAATTCAAATCTATCAGATGATTTTAACTAGAAATGAAAATTTCACTTGTAAGAAATTAAGTTCATGCATGAAAAAGTGCAACATGCTATAATTAACCTAAATATTTTCCTTTTTTTTATGGAGACAAACATAAAACTCAAAATAAAATGACATGAACATTGAGATAATGTGATTTTCTGTGCAGACTAAAACTATAATACTTTACTCTGGTGCATATTAGAAAGACTTGGATGATTTTGATCATGTTGGGAAGCTTTTATTGAATTGAATCTCTTTCTATCTTTTCTTATAGTTTTTTATTGATACTCTACACAAAATGAGCAAGACTTTCGTGCAACTGATTTATGTCTTTGCCCACAGTGATTTTCGAGTTAAGTTGTCAACTCTGGAGTACTACTGCTAAAATGAAGTACTACAAAAAGATTTATCCCTTCATTTTCATTATTTTGTAGATTTAGGGTTTAGGGAATGTGGATTGGGACACTGATATCTTGGATATTGTTCAAGAAATTAATCATGTTTCTATATTCACTGCCTGATTTGTAGGTTTCAAGTTTTGGAGTGATGTTTGTTGGGAAAGTGCATGTTCAGACTATGTTATGTTTGCAAGTCCTCTGCCTAATGTTTTTTGGGAAAGTGCACACTCATACTTCTTATTTTCTAGAATAAAATTAATTTATTTGTTGTGTCAACATGCGATCATCGTTGATTTATTACTATAACAAAATTAAGAATTTCTTTAATTAGAATATTCTAAGTTCCCATAATGATGATATATGACATGTCTACCTAGTTTTAATTTCTTGATCAAGTTTAAGCTACTTATTGTAGAAGTGATTATTTACAAACAACATAAAATCTTGAAATTATGTCATGAATTACAAATTGCAAGAACGATTACAAATTTGCTAGCATATTCATTCTAGAATTTAAAAAAGGAAAAAAAAATTCTCTGGATGGCCATGAGTTGATCTCATTGATCTTTTGTTTTGTAGGGAAGAGAAACTGAAGGATCTTGTCATCTATGTTTGCATCATGCCATGGTAAGAGGAAATGTATGCAATGAAATTGTGAGGCTTGATGTAGTTACTAAAGCATAATCATTTAACAATGTCATTTTCTAATGTGCATATATTATTGTGACTATTCTGACACATATTTGACACATGACTCGTAAGTTTTTTGTGATCGAGTTTTCTATTTTTCCTATTGCACATGGGTTTAGGTTTTGTTAGTAGGTTGAGAATTCAACTTAAGATTTGAGTTTTAAATGTCCAGCTTATTTTTTTGCTTCAAATCGCCATTTTATTGAAGATGTATTTTTAACAGAATGATATTTTACATATGGCATCTTATTTGTTGACATCTCAAAGCTTTTTGAACCAGACAAATTTTCCATCTAGTCATAGTTTTAAAGTATTTTCTCTTTCCCAGCAATGCATTTGTATTTATTTGTAATTTTTAATTGCATTAAAGATGATAAGTGTGAGAATAACATTCCCTTAATAGCGAGAATATATGGAATGTCATATAGTGCAGCACGTGAGGCATGTGAATGTTTTCCATCAATCAATTTTTTGTGTCTCTACATTTGCACTAATATTATATGTGTTTGGATGAACTATTAAACTTTCTAAAGAGCAGTTAAGAGTTGAACCCAGACCTCATATTTATTGTTGGGTTATTCTACTAGTGAGTTGCTTTCCTTGTGGTTCGTTTTAACATTCCTCTTGAACTAAATTGCAGGTGATTGTGTTTCCTACCTTGTTCTCTCTGTTGACCCAAGCTTTGGTATTATGTTAAACTTTTCATGGACCATCTTGGAGTTGAACCTATGACCTCACATTTGCTGCTAGATTGCTCTAAAACTGAAATATCCTCTTTTTTACTCATCCATATTTGATTCAAGTGTGAATTGATTTAAAAAATAAAAGAATAATGAGCATTATTTATTAGTTCAATTAACAAACAACTAACTCTTAGTAGTAGTCAAAAATGAGTTAGTCTCTATCTAGCTATAATTTATTACTTTTCTACTAAAAGATGAGCTGCAGATCATCATAAATTAATTATTGTTCCTATAAAAACCTTTGTTTTGTATGAGAGTTTAGATGAGTAGAGCTATGTCAAGGAGCCCCAAGAACCTATCGTATGGTTCAAAGGAGGGTTTTAGAAAATGAGCCATACCTAAACCAAAGATGGACCGACTGTTGAGTGGTCGGGCACCTTAGTAGCAAATGGAGGGTCTTAGGTTCAATACTTAGTTAGCCAATGACAAGTTTAACACAAACAGGTTCATAAGTCAAATGAATGTAACTTTGATTCATAACTCCAATCCCACACATTTTATAGTATCTCTCAAGTCATTTTTGAACTATTGTGTGGTATCTTTTTATGTTTATCCATCTATAGATTCAATTATTCTTTACATAGTAGTGATTAGAAATACATGAGATACAAAGATAGTATTCATACTGAATAAATGTAGTTGTAGACACCAAAAAATGGATAAACTTGCGACCATACATTAAATCACTATTTTTCCTCTATTAATTAATGGTTTTTTAATCGTTAATTAATCATCTTATTTCATCTAAATCCAATTATATAACCATTCAATCATTTCCCCAAAATTAATTAAATAATTAATTAATATTTATTAATTAATAAACCTTATTTAATTAATCTTTATTAATTAATTAAATTTAATTTCCTAAAGTTTAAAATCAAATATTTAAACTTATTAGTCTATTCTTCAAATTAAATTAATTTCATTCAAAAATTCAAATTTAAATAAAAATTGAATTGAATTATCTCATGTTTGAGTATTTTAATTTCTAAAATTAAATAAATTCTCAAATAAATCAAATCACCAATTCCAAGAGGTAACTCCAATCCAACTCTTTAGTTCCAAGAGGTGACTCCAAGCCTTCTCTTCAGTTCTAAAAGGCAACTCACAATCAACTTTTCAGTTAACTAAACTATCCCCTCTTTTCTTCAGTTAAAGAGGTGGAGTTTATTGAGTGCTTCTCTAGTTCCTTTTGATCTCAACCGTTCATCCTCCAATTTATCAGATTGATCTCATTCATCCAAATCATTTTCATATTATATATAATCAACCCTTCTCAACCATTTGAAGGATCCAGGATTTCAAGTTTTGTGCACAATTACTCAACACGATTCTTGTACGAGGCATCGAACGAAATCATTATCACATTGATCTCATTTTCTCAACACTCCCAAGTCACAGACGCTACCGATACCAATACTGAGCACCATTTACACAGTGTTTCAGAGGGAGTAGAGATAAGCAATAGAAGCTTCAAGCATTGTAGTTTGCATTCATTTGTTTTCCTCTATCTTGCTTGTTATTTTATTGTCCATAGATTCATTCTTAGTAGTTTTGATTGCTTTCCCCCATTGCAAATCGATGCTACTAACCCTTGTTATTGAGTGCACAGGATTGGATATACACATTTTGGCGAACCCGACGTGAATCAAACAACCCGATAATTACTTACAGACGACAAACAAAATTTCTCGACCTCAGTCGTAGTTTCATTTTTTTTGATAAATATTGTAATTTCGCAATTGAAAAAATCTTACCACAATCACCTGGTTTATTACCGCAATTGCTCTTTGTTATTTCAAAATTTCTTATTGTGTTTCACAATCGATTTGTGTCATTTTCCAATCTCTGGTCTAGGCACTATTTCACAGTTGACGTACAAATTTTACAATCGCCAGATTTATTTCGTAATCGCCAAGAAAAATTTGCAATTGTCAATACTGTTTTGTAATTGACAGATTTGTTTCACAATTGCTAGCATTGTGTCACATCTAACAAAAGAATTTTGCATCTAACTGAATAATTTTGCAATTGCAGATCCTATTTCACAACTGTCAAAATTATTTTGCAATTGCTTTGTTTCGTCATTTTGTTAATCAAATCTAATTTTTCTTAGTTTCTATGTAGGAATGAACAAATGACATATGGAAAAAAGGATAATCAGACGCACCCCGAGGTTTACGTCATAAAAAGAATCCATAAGAAGAGTCACTCATTACTACACACAATGAAAGGCAACCTTGTCAATCACAACTAAAGATCAAATTGAATCCTTTAACAGGAATATTGATTCTCTCAAGTGTTTTGTAGCCAAATACAAAGTTACCACAAGGCTTATTGGTCTTAATAATCCAGGCATTTCTGAATATTATTCATTTTGATTGTTAGGATTTTTCAGTACTAATATTTTCTTGACAGCTTGTGGCGTGGAAACAGTTTTAACAAAGAAACCTAAAATCAACTCATTTGTCTTTTTGGTGCTTAAAAATAAAAGTGTATGCAAAACATCACAATCTCACTTTTTCGATTTGGTGCTTAAAATTGACTTGTGGTTAACAATTGAACAAGGCAAAGAATCTTTGAATTTGGTGCATCTAAAATTGAACAAGCAATCATCATTTGGTTTAGGCTTAAAATTGATCTTGCATGCATGTATGGATGATAGCTCAGTTCACACTTGATATTTTGATGCTTAAATGATTAACCTTGTGTCTTGGGTCTTTGGTGCACTTACACAATCTGTTAGAATAACAACCTTTACACTTTTTAGGGAGGTCTGTCTTGGGAAAGCACTTCTTCCTCAAAGGATGACCTTAAACTAGTAATCCTTTAGATCAACATATACATAAGACATGGGCCAAAGCTATGTCTTATATCTAGCCAAGCTCGAGAGAGGTGTGTTGATGATAGTCTGGATCAAGTGAAGTATCCCTAAGTAGCCAGCATGGTCAACTAGGCTCTTAAGTGAGTCACACATGTACAAAATGATTGGATAGACTCCACGAACCTTAATATAAACCAGTTAATTAGAGACCTACCCGTTTCACCTCCGAACAAGTGTCTTATTATAGTGCAAGGGGCTACATAATTTCCCCCAAGATTCCTAATACATGTGTTCCAGGATATTGTCTTGATGAAAGAGATCATGATTAACACAAAAATAATATCTAGGAAAGGAAAAAACACGAGCACCTACACCATGGATCTTCATGTCCTAGTAGCATGACAATTGTTGTGTGAGCTGACAAACATCAAAAGCATTGGGCCTATAATATTGCATCTCGAAGCCAATTGACCGTAGATTAATTTGTCTGTCTCTATTTTGACCACATGAAAACATTGCAACTTGGAAAATTTGTAGAACATGCACTTTTTATTCTTGGATCTTCAAAACATTGTGTCTATTGTGCTTGCTTGTGTGATTAGTTCTCAAAATGCAAAACCAACATCTCACACTGTCAAAATGAGTCAAATGTGCTCGAAGTCTAGGGTGTCAACCAAATTCTATTCCATAATCAAATCACTGTTCCAAAAAATCATTTTATCAGATAGATTCCCAAACTGCAATCATTTTTCAAGACTGTCGCACTTTGCCGCAATTGACGGAAGTTTTCCGCAATTAACAAAAGTTGACCGCAATCGAGTCCTTTATTGCCTCAATTGATCCCTTTATTGTTGCAATTGCTGAAATTTTACCGCAATTGACCTTGCATTCTACCATAATCAACAAAATTCTACCGCAATTGACCTATAGACCTATACTTTCATTCTATCAGGACAAAATTGGATTCCTCTGTCATAACTCTGCATTTTATCAATCTGAAACCTTGAAAAAGATTCCCCATTTCATGTGAAAGGTCAGTACATATCTAAGGAAATAATGAAGAATCAATGTGAATCTCAAAACATCTAGGATCATCCCTGTTTTTCGGTTAGACTATTGTTTACCATTGATAATTCAAAAAGTTCATATTAGACTATCTTGATCACATTATCTTAGCTCCACCAATCTCTATCAGTGACTTTATATCCTCTAAGACAAGAGTTAAAGTCAATATCTTACATCACCAATCTCTAAGATCAAGAGAAATCAAAATTTGTTCTTAGAAATACCCTTGTCAAAACAAGTACTCAGACTCTCCTCGAGAGATTATCCCTTTTGTTTGCTTTATATCACTCATTTTAGTTCAAAACCTAGATAACACCATGTATTTCAAACCTTATGGAGGACCTTATACTAGGTCAAAGGCTAGAACCCAACCATATGAATCCTACATTAACTAGTTTCCCCCATGGGAAAAAGAGAAAGAGGACGACCCATTCAAAAACATTCATCCCGCTCTCTACATTGAGAATGCACATACAATTACTCATGGGTCTCGTAGACCAACTATCTTTCAAGACATCATAAAGGAAGAACTTGAAGACATAGAGAAATATGCTTATTTTGCACAAGTGGTTGATGTTGTTGTGGAAAGAAGCGTTGAAATATTTCTAGCTATGTTGATAAAAAAGGGATTCAAGCTCCCTACCGAATTCAATGTATCAATGATATGGCATAAAAACCCACTAGCAAGACAAAGCACAAATCAAAACTCTCAAATGATCTTGTGGTGTCTCAAGTCTTGTCTCTACCATCCTCAATAACCATGACATCACCATAGACTATGTCTACCCAAACTAGCTCTGCCAATCAAGCTAGTACATCATCCACCCAAAACATGATGGGTTCCCAACCGAGTGCGCTTGTGGTTACCAGTTTATCTCAACCATCTACCTCATGGAATTTTACACCAAGCGCTCAAGCTATGTCATCAACTCCCCAAATGAGCAATAACCCATTTGCAACTACTCAGATACTGTATGCACCCTAAAATGGTCGCCTAGACTTTGGGCCCCATTTATCATTTTATCAATTTATCAATTTCTGAATCAATGTTTTGTAATATTTTCAATTCAAATCAATTTCCTTAATCAATTTGTAATTAATTCAATTATTCAATTATTTCAATATTTCCTAAGGTTTGATCATTTTTATCTAATTAAAAGATTTAATTTTTTTTTAATTAAATAAAATTTATCTTATTTAATTAAAAGATTTAATCTCCCTTTTAATTGAATAAAATTTATCTTATTTAATTAAAGTACATTTCTCCCTTTTAATTAAATAAAATTCCTCTTATTTAATTAAATTAAATTCCTCCCATTTAATTAAATTGAATTCTTCTAATTTATTTAATTGAAAGAAAACCCCTCTTTTAATTAAATAAATAAAAATCCCCACTTAAAGCACTTTAATTTATGAAAATGGCAATAAATTAAATAAAAATGCCTTTTTTCATCACATCCTCCTAAGTGGTGGGTTTTTGCCTCTTAATCTCAACCATTGATCAATTCTTTTTGCCTCTTAATCTCAACCGTTCACTTTCTTATATAAGGAAACCTCTCCTCATTTTCATATAGATCTTTTTCATAGTATTGTTATGTTGCAGGTTTGGAGAGCAATTTTAGAGGAGGATTTGAGCACTTTGAGCTTGGATATTGCAACTTCTCTCTTATTGTCTACTTCTTCTTGCATTCATGGCTCTTCATGTAGATTAGATTCATGTTTATTTTCATAGATTAATCTTGCATTTGTATTTCCTTTCATAGATTTAGCCATGCATTGTTATCATTTAGATTAATTT
>MU227639.1:7138983-7160618 GCA_018584345.1 Thuja plicata
TTTTCTCTCCACCTCTAGGAGTCTAATTTGTTCTTCCTTATGAGCGTGTTCATCTTGGAATGCTTTCTTTTCACATTCAATTCTCTTAAGTCTTTCACTCATGGAAGATATCTTGAAAAGGGAGTCATGACTCTTGGAAGAAGTAGAAGAAGAAGACTTGGATGATGAAGAATTATGAGAAGACTTAGAAGATGAAGAATGTTTGGATGATGATGAATGATGAGATGACTTGGAGGATGAAATGTGTTTGGAAGAAAGTTGTGACAAGATCATCTTCATGATTCGAGCAAAGGCAGCTGATTCACTCACTTTCTTATCTATTATTTTTAGAAGTTCATCACTTACGCAATGGTTGGAATGACACTCTTCGAATAGAGCAATAAGTTCAATATCATCTATCCTCAACAACCAAAAATAGAAGTCTGGCAGTTATTCTTTGATGGATCATATACCAACCATGGTGTAGGAGTAGGAATAGTACCCATCACTCCGCAAAATGATGTAATTCCTCAGTCTTTTCGGCTCAACTTTCCATGTATGAACAACATAACTGAGTATGAAGCTTTGGTCATCGAATTGAAAACAACTATACAATGGAGGATAAAGAACCTAGGATTCTATGGTTATTCCCAGTTGGTTATTAGTCAAGTCAACAATAATTACATGACCAAAGATGGAAAATTGATCCCATATAGAGAGTTGATGGACAAACTACGTGCTTCATTTCATTACATTGTATTTAAACAAGTTCCAAGGGTTGAAAAAAAAGCAGCAGATGGGATGCCAGGTAATGAAACCAGATTCCAATTTCTGGTACAACAATTGATGATATCGACATATAAGGCTCCAATAATAGAGTCAGTGTGTGTCCTTGTTGGTCATGAGTCCCCCTAGTACCATGACGTGTATAGTTACCTATAATATAATACCCTACCACCTGACCTATCTAGAAACCAAAAGCAGTTCCTTATCTGACAAGCCTCTAGGTACACCCTTCTCGCTAATAATTTGTATAAAAGTAGTCTTGATGGGACACTTTTATGATGTCTCACTTCCACAAAAGCCCAAAGAGCCTTATACGAGGTACATTAAGTAATTTGTGGAGGCCATGTGGGTGGCAATAGTTTAGCAAAGAAGATCATCAGGATGGGATAATATTGGCCGATAGTAGAGACAGATGCTAACAAATATGTGCAAAGGTGCTGACAATGTCAGATACATAGAGATCTAATTCATGCACCAACTCAAGAAATCCACCCCATCACTTCACTATGGCCTTTTTTCAAAATTGGGATTTGACTTAGTGGTAAATATTACACCAACTTCCTCTACCGGTCACAAATACAAAATTTCAACAACAAAATACTTTTCCATATGGGTGGAAGAAATTCCTCTCACATATATCATTGGTAAGAGGATCTTCATGTTTATACCAAATCACATCATTTGTCAGTATGGGATCCCTCAAACCATACTCATTGATCACGGTACACCTTTTCAAAACCAAAATATCGACGATCTCTATAAGAAATTCCAAATAAAATAAGGTTTCTCTTCATTCTAATACCCCCAAGGGAATGGACAAGATGAAGCCACTAACAATTCCAGCCTGAAGATATTGAAGAAAATGGTCAATGAGTCTGGTCGAGACTGACATTTGCAGCTTAGTCCTACCTTATGGGTATACAAAATAAGTGTGAGAACCCCTACAAGAGAAACTCCCTTCTCCTTGGTATATGGATAAGAGGAAGTCCTACCCCTCAAATTTGAAATCCCATCCCTCAGAATATCATATCAAATGAAGACTACTGAGTTCTTAGACTCAGTGAAATAGAACTGTTAGATGCGAGATGCTAAAATGCACTAAATCACTTACAAGACTATCAAAGTTTCCTTGGAAGAAACTATCACAAGAAAGTCGGGCCACGTACCTTTTAGGTAGGAGACCTCGTCCTTATGGAAAATCAGAAGAATCAAGCAGAAAGAGTTAAACCAGGGAAGTTCAAGCCTAATT
The DNA here is from genome assembly GCA_018584345.1 of Thuja plicata. Lineage (NCBI taxonomy): Eukaryota > Viridiplantae > Streptophyta > Pinopsida > Cupressales > Cupressaceae > Thuja > Thuja plicata. The sequence goes on from MU227639.1 coordinate 7,140,998, forward strand.
GGCTAGGACCATACGTAATCATAACATCATGCAAAAGTGGGGCCTATCAATTGGAAACTCAAGAAAGAGATCAAATCCCTAGTCATATAAAAAACATGCACCTCAAAAGGTTCTACGCCTAATGTCTTGAGGTCAAGGGAACATATCTAAAGTCAAGAAAATACAAAAAGAAAATCAAAAAATATAAAATCTTACCTTGGTGAAAACTTGACAAACAAGCACCTTGGAGACAATAAAAAAAAATTCAAAAAAAAGAGAAAAGTAAAGAGAAACAAACTTACTTTCTTAGTGAAAACCTAGCAAAGAGACACTATTTGGAAGGTACCTTGGTGAAAACCCGGTAAACATGCGCCAAGTGTTAAGGTCCTGCTTTGCCATCAATGAACTCTAAAAGAATAAAGTTTTTACTCCATGTATGCAAGATTGAGTACCCAAGTTTATTACAGAAGTGAAATCCCATTTGAGACATCATGCTTATCCATGGCTTGTAATGGCTTACTGGACTCGGGGGCAAATTCTAAAAGTCCTGAAAAAATCCCTAAAAATCTTTAAAAAGTCATCAAAAAAATCCTGAAAAGAGAAAAATGTCTTGAATAAATCAATCATAAAAAAATTGAATATTGCAAAACGTAGAAATAAATCATCTTTATTATCAACAAATGAATGGCGATCTAACAATCAATCAAATGTCAAAACTGTGAGCTTCACAAATCAACAATGGACTCATATGACTCAGCTTTATCAACAATCCAATCTGTCATCAATTGAATAATTCAATCAAACTATAAATTATCTTACATAGTGACGAATATACTCAAAACCAGACATAATGGTCTTATATGAGTCATCCATTCCTGAAACCAGACACAATCAAGCATCAAAATCAAGGAATAATAAACAGTTGACTAGGTCAGTCATTCCAATCTGTTGTTAATTTACCTTTTGCAATTATGTTCTTACACTATTCAAGGATACCACTGAGTGATGAGAGTAGCTATGATGGATAATGATCTTGTTTTCTTTTATTGCTTTTTCTGGAGTGTTTCAATTCAATTCTAGGGCAATGATGATTTATGATAAATGCGATAAGAGCTATCACACATTTGGAAGCCACACAGTTCCATGATTTAAGCTAACCCCTGGAAAAGAATTGAACAATCCCAATCTATTATCTACTTGTTGTTATCAAAGATCATAGCGAGATCTATATGGTCAATATCCGAGTGCATTTGGTTCTCTTTATTTTTCATTTATTTCCTTCTTGTTATCAGATATCATAGCAGTATCTAGATGGTCAATATCTGGGTGCATTTGGTTCTCTTTCTTTTTCATTTATTTCCTTCTTGTTAGCAGAGATCATAGCGGTATCAAAACGGTCAATATATGGGTGCATTTTATTTTTGTTATTTACTTTTTATTATTAGAGATTATAGCGGTATCTAGATGGTCAATATCTGGGTGCATTTGAGTCTCTTCCTTTTCATAATAAGGTGCAATAATGAATAAAATTAAATATATGGCAGCAACTTGGTTTCATCACGCAGTCTTTCATTTGGTCCCTTCCTATCCAAACAAATCTCACACTTACGTTCTTCTAAGTAACACATGCATGTACTCAGACACTTTGTGCATTTCAGTTTGCATACATTTACTGCATATAGAAAAGAAAAACACGTGCATACATCATAAATAGATCATAAAGATATGCATTATAACAAAATCCATCTTGCATACATATGTCAATATCATAGAAAAATAAGCATCACACATCTAAGAGTCTGTATAATAGAATCACATAGATTGCATGTAATCATTAAACGTCTCATAAGTTGCATCGTCATGTAAGGCATGCATATAAATATAAACTGAACATAATATAGAACCATGTCATAACACAACGTAAATAGAAGCATCTCATATATCATATGTTTGAGTACAATGGACGGTCACAAGTCTCACATAAAGGTAATCAATACAAAGTCTACAAATATTGGTACATCATTTATGCAAAATTAGTACAACATCAATACAAAATCGATACAAAATGCTACAAAGAGGTACATAGTGATACAATGCTACAAAAATCAAGAGCTTGTATGCCCACCCTTGCCACCAGGCTGACGATGGGGTGGAATCTTATATCTTATCCTCCGCTGCTTTGAAGGAGCTGCCACACCATTACCCTTGATCGCTCGTTATAAAGGCTCAAAAACTAGGCATAATCCTTTAACTCAGGGATTGAACATCCAACTAAGCACTTCATCCTCTTTATAAGAAACTCATTTAATATGTCAAACCCAGGGATGTGTTACTTGAAATGGGACAAAAAAATATATGCACCAAGCACTTTCTCAACCAATCATTCTATAATTGTTGCAGGAAACAAATGCTGGAAAGAAACTATTCTATGGCTGCAGGAAGTAAATGCTTTCGAAGGGAAACTATACTATTGCTGCATGAAATGAATACTTGAAGGAAATCTAACCTATTTATGTGAAAGTAAATACTTGAAAGTAAATGATGGAAGTGAATGCTACTAGCAGAATGGAAGAGTGCGCAAACTAACTACAATGCCTTAGTTACTCTGCCGCTCGGCCGCAGAAAGCGGTAGCTGTCCTGTGGCTTTGGCTGTAGGAGCTATTCAATAAGGAATTGAAATGACAAAAATGTAGGAAAGTGAACTAAACTAAAATGAATCTAACTATGGATTCCTCACCAAGTGGGCCCCCTTAGGTGAGTACTAAGAACACTCAATTACACATAACTAATCTCAACACTTCATTTGCTCATTAAAATGAATAACAGAGTACAAAGATTCTCATCAACAGTAAAACTATAGAATTGAACTATATTGCAACCATACTAATAATTCCCTCCTTCTCACACAAGAGTGAGGATTTATTTAAAGGAAAACATCTAACTGCTAAACTTAACACAGCCTAAGGAAAAGCGGAGTTTTAATTACAAACAACTAATAGAAAGGAAAGCTAGAAAGCAGGAAATGGAATCGGTCCAGAAAAGAGGAAAGAACTGCTTAGACAGTAGATCTAACTTCCCACTCTCTCATAGATTTCATCAATGAAATTATTGCGTTTGCCAAGTCTTCACTCAACCATCTCCACCTAGATTAACCGGAAACCTTCCACTACTGCTATGCCAATGTTTCTTCCGTGTGCATCTGTTGCAGGATCGAGTCAAGCATCCAACATATAGACATGCTCACCTGAACAAGATGACAGTTGCTACTTCAATGTGCTAGATTTAAACTGTTAAGATAAAAGCATTTATGAAAAATTACATATGCATTATCTATTTCTCAAACAATCAATTCATTCATAAAACATGATCATAATTCCATAGTAATAAACATAGCATATTCATCCAGATAAACTATATTAATTAAGCATATGTCCATGGCATAGGTTCAGTGGTTGAATACCACATATTAACAGTTTTAAAGCATAAAGTCTTGGAGTAATAAAAGAAAACATGGTAAAAGACCTATCAAAAGTTCTCCTAGGGTGTCTAAAGTATGCCATTAAAATGGTCTATCATTTTGCCCCTACGAAGGCTAGTGCCATTCCTCAGGCAATGAGACATTATGGATCTTTGCAAGAACCCAGAGGTCTCCTTCCTATGTTTCTCCAGTCATGGAGGTGCCCACTCGCAAGTAGAATCCATTTGTTCTCTCCACCTTCACGTGTTTGCTTAGTTCATGTTGCTCATCTAGTTCATTATCCACACAGCTGTATAGCGGCCATAAAAGCAGAGGAGGATGGAAGGTGAGTGGAAACCATATTTCGGGCTATGGTTGTCATCCCAAGTGTTTATACCAGTTAACATGTTGCATTGCAACCTGCAGGTTGATCAGACTGCGTGGTTTTGCCTTCTTCAGTGCCATAGTTAATCACCCCTATCTGTGCCTTAATCTCTCGGATGCTCTGTCCCCGTCTGATAGTGACAATCTTTCAAATACTGTGAAAAATTCCTCATGGCTTTCCAGAATCCTTTTCCTGGGTGCAAAATCATGAAACCCATAAACAATTTGCATCCAATCACAGTAAAGTCGTCGCAGTGATCGACTTTCAGGATGAAGGGGCAATGAAATAGATTGTTCAAGGATTCTATACCTATGCAATTGTTCTCCATAGTTAATCTCATTCTAGGTCTAGGAAAGGAGGGGAGACAAATGTATATCACCAATTAAAAGTAGGGGATTCCAATTAGTGTTAAAAGGAACAACATAATTGTGAATATATAACTCACATAACAAATTCCAGACACAATCAGGTGATGTATTGTATGCAGTCACAAATTCCTGTGGGGTTCCTATGCCTGAGTTGAGATCCCGAAGGAATCTCATTAACTTAAACAATAGAAATTTCTCCTTAATGCATAGGGTATAAACTTGTGGTGGTGGTCTGCATTCTATTAAATCTCGAATTATGTCTGTAATGTCATTTATTTTATTCTTTAGGAATTCAATTTCTTATTGTTTCTTCTCTAGCTCCCTTCTTAATTTTGTCTTTTCTAACTCCCACATCTACTTTTGATATTGCATTGCATTAAAATAGTCAACTGAGAGAGCATGAACAGTTACCTCTTCTGGTTTCCTATGTGGGACCGACCTGGTTTCTTGTGGGCCTTCCTCTTTCTTTGCACAAATTGGCACGTTATCTGAAATGAGGGGCTTTTCCCCGTGATTGCCTTCTTGTAGGGAAGAAGATTCTCTTCTGACTCCTTTAGGTTCTGCTACCTCTAGTATTACACACTCTGCTTCTTTAACCACTTCAGTGGCTACAGGATCCTTTTCCATCATACCTTGGCATTCTGAAATCAAACTGCCCACTTGCGGTTATTCTTGTAAAGGCTCCTCAGAGGAGACATGAGAAGGATCAACTGTAATAGGGGAATCCTTGTTGTCTATTTGTGTAGTGTTCAAACAAACACTTCTGTGTAATGGAGTATCAATAGAAGCTGCAGGTTGCTTCTATGAAAGTTTTCTTTTCTTAGCAGGTGTGGCTGCAGGAGAAACAATAGAAACAGGAACATCCTGACTCATATATTCTGCCATCTTGGCCTTACCCTTACCCTTTTTATCTTTTTGCCAAGAAATTGTGGGAACCTCAGTTTCTCCACTCCCTCAGGTAGGGTTTGGATGTCTAAATACTACATTTTCCACATTAACTCTCGAAGGAGGAGGATTTCTCAAAGTTTCATCTTGCTCAACAAATTCTTCATCCTCATCAGCGTTATTTCATTGTTGTTCTTGAATTTCAATCTGTGGCCCTTCTCCATGCAATTAAACATGAGGCACTACAATAAATCTATCTTAGGACATGGGAGAGACATCCCACAACGACCTTTCCACCAGAAGCTTGATTAAACAATGGTGGGTCACTGCATTCTATCGTCCCTTCCGTACCTCTTCAGCACTTGAATTTAAAAGGGCATAAAGAAAATTGGGAACATTTACTAAACGGTCATGTCATAAATGGCTCAATAATGTAAAGTGTACTGCATGTAGGAAGGAAAAATGACCTTCATAGCTAATGTACTTAATAATATAAACTGCCAACTGAGGATACTCTCCTAGAAGAGATGTCCACTTAACACCCTATTTACTGTAATCCACTGGAGAATCTCCTGGTAAAGAAAACTCCACTCTAGCTATTCTTGCATCATACCCATGCAGAAATGCTTCTCCCATGGGAGGAAGTCTAGAGACTTCAACAATTCATGCTTCAAAAGCTTCAATTTGCAACCCTTTAACATACGCAACTCCATTGCTGTAAGTTTGCAAGAATTCCAATACTATGGCTTCATCATAACCATTCAACCTTACAAAATAAGTCAGCCACCCAACTCTGTTAAAAACATGAACACTATCCTAGTCCTATAACAATGCCAAGTGATTTGCTGGTTCATGCCGTATGGGAGAACCACCCATTATGCTGCTTGAAATTTTCAACAATTTCTGAAAAAATCAGAAAAAATCGTCTTACTCCACTGCTATTATCTATTCTTTTTGCTAAAATGCCATTGTTGTGCCCAGAATTGGAATAAAACTTTCTAGGTTTCTGGGTAGCATAGACAAGACACAAAGAATTTTTTGAAATAGTGTTGTGAATCTAAGCTAAAATTTTGAGTTAAAAAGACAGGGCTGATTTCGAAAGGTTACATGCAGGGGTTGTCAAATCATCATTTTTAACACGACAACTTAGTACAGTTATGGTAGTAAAAATAGTAATGACAAAGGATGGCAATTATGACAGCAGATTTGAAACTGACAGAATATTTGAGCTGATGGGATATTTCATTTATTATACACAAAACCTATTTATTGCCCCCTAGAAAAAAGGTGACAAGTTTCCACGATGGCATGGCAAAGTATGACAAAATCATGGATGAATCGCTATATTAATTACAATGGATCATAATCATATTAAATGAAGCAAAAAAAATTGTTTGAAATAATAAAATAATGTATACCTTGGAATATTATACCATTAAATGCCCAAATTTGGAAAAATTTGATGACGTAGGCAGAGCAAAAATTTGAGTTGGTGCAATAATGAGGTGACGTGAATGTAATGATGGCAGAAAAAGGTAATGAAAAAGCAGATGGGATGACCTTTTTATTACGGACAAGCGATTTTTGTGGGAAATGAAATTTTTATTATGATTGCATGCGGAATATTTTCAAAGAGACGACCAGAGCAAATAATTACTCTGGTTGGCTGCAGGAATGCCCTCAGTAGGAAGAGGTCCTTTAGCTACAGGAAAGTCTTTAGCTAGAGGAGGTTCTTTGGCTACAAGAGGTCCTTAAGCTACAGGAAAGTCTTCAGCAGGAGGAGGAGGCTCTTCGATTGTAGGGAGGTTCTTTGGCTGTAGGAGGTTCAGCTTTGGCATGAGGAATCTCAAACTGCCGCAGGAAATTGACCTTTGTCTCAGGTTTATGGTACAGGCAAAGCCTATGACCATTCACCAGTAACTTGAAATGTACAAGGTCGATGGTGGATAGTTGAACTACTCCATTAGCACAAACATGTATAATCTCATAAGGGCCAAGCCAATGGGTTGTAATCTTACCTTGGGTTTCTTGGAATATGGAGTCATAGAAAAGAGCCCAGTCGCCAAGAGAAAATAGTTTGGAAAGGATATGAGAATCATGCCACTTTTTGCACTGTGTCTAAACCAATTCTATGTGCTATAGGGAAACTTTCCTTATCTCATCCAGCTAGTTAAGCTGTAGGATCTTGTCGCGTTGTGCTTCAGTATGATCAATGTTGAGCTGCAATGTCATGCGTAAAGTCTTATGTTCGAAGTCAATCGGCATCATAGCTGTTTTACCATATACCAAATTAAAAGGAGTAAACCATGTTGTTGTTTTCCATGTAGTTCGATAGGCCCATACTTCTTCTTGGAGGTGACTGCTCCAATCTTTCTTGTGCAACTAAATTGTCTTCGTGAGGATAGCTTCTATCTCCCTATTGATGATTTTTGCCTGACCATACACTTGTGGATGATAGGGGCTTGATTTTTGGTGGTGAATATTATACTCATTCATCAGAGCAATAATCAACATAGAGGTAAATTGAGTTCCTTGATCAATGACTAATTCTTGGGGTATACCATAGCATGTGAATATCTCCTCATACAGAAACTATGCAACTCTGTTATCCCTGGCATGCTTCATAGCTCTAACCTCCACCCACTTGGTTACATAATCAGTACATAAAATTATGTACAAATTGTCATCAGATGTAGGATTGATGGGATCGATAAAATTGATTCCCCATTTATCAAATGGAGTCACTACTACCTGAGGAAAGAGTGGCATTTCATCAGATTTAGTAGGCCGCTCCATCCTCTGGTATCGATCACACTTCCTTGTATAATTGGTTGCATCCTTGTAAAGGGATGGCCAGTAGTAATCAGTGTTAAGTATCTTCGTGGCTATCATTTTGGCAGCAAAGTGTCCTCCATAGAGCTCATCATGACAAGCCCGTAGGATGTCATAAGTTTTGTCTTCTCGAATACACCTTCTTAATATTTGGTCTAGGCCATTATAGAACAAACAATCAACTATCCATGAAAATTTGAAAGTTTTCTCTATTAGTAACCGCTTTTCCTTTGGAGAGAAGTGTGGAGGTACCTTTTGAGAAACCACATAGTTAGCAATATCAGTGTACCAGGGAGTTTGAGCTGCAATGGAGAACAGGTGGTCATCAGGGAAACTGTCATCAATTTCCATAGGTTCATCAGCATTCTACAGGCGTGAGAGCAAACTGGCCACCACATTTGATCTGCTTGGCTTATCTATGATGGTAATATCAAAATCCTGTAGCAGGTTTGTTAGCCAAGTACTTAATGGCTACGTGGTCCGTATGCACAAAGATTTGATAACCAGTGACAGTGGCAGAATTTGTTCAGAGCATAGTGTTATCATTTTAGGTGCACACTAAATTGGTAAATTAATAATTGTTTCACATTGAATTATGGATTTTATAGTTGTTGTCTTAAGTTGCAGAATTGTTTAAATTCAGAAGATTGAAGTACACATGCAACATTATAACTATAAACATCAGAAAGATTGCATAAAGGTACACCTATTCAACATTACTGTTCATCCAATAAAGATGCATACATTGCTATTACATTCATGTTATCATATTTCATTGTACTCTAAGTATTGATCAGATTCATACTTTCAAATTCATAAATGATCATTACATTGTGCATTCAAATTGAATGTAGTATACAAGCGTCCTTTCATATTTTTTATGTCATGTCAATCAAAGAGTACATTTGCAGAATAAAAAGCATGATAGAAGTATGGAGTAGGGTTTCCATGCATTACCTTAATGTATGTTTGTTGTAAGCTGGTTGTCTATCAGGTCCAGGTCCTCATCTTCACTAAGTCTTTAGGGTTTTTTACCTGCATCATGAGAGAGAAAATGGTGTTAGATCCAGCCGGATCTAAGCAATGCATGAAACACAAACAACATACAACTACAATCAATTCTTTCAATACTGCATATCTATCTGGCAAAATTCAACATAATAAGGAAATGTGCATCTACACTAAGTAAAAGATAAGTATTAAAGGGACTTGTTTTTAAACATGAAACCTTTTAATATTAATGGTCACTCTGATGTATGTTGTCCTTATTTTCAAAGCTAGAAATCTCAATCAAAGGGACTTGGCTCTTGTACCTGAGAAACCTCTTTTAGATCATCCACACATTAGATTTGTAAACCCAACCAACAAACCAACATTCATACATAAATGTCATTTCACATGACATTTACATATAAACATTGATTTAATGATTGTATCTACTAATCTAACATGTGGACTTGGTGATGTGTGCAAGCAAGTGAGGCTAAAGTACAAAATTCAGAAAGAAACACAATGCAAGAGTTCACAAGTTTCAAAAGAGAAAAGGGAAATATAGTGGGTGTCACGAGCCCGTGCTCGAACCTCACTAGATTAAAGGTGCAAGAGTTCATAAGTTCAAAAAGAAAAGAAGATACAATACATAATAGAAATGCTATGCTAAAAGATGCATATGAAAATAAATGATGCAGTAAAGATAAGTGTTCCTAATTAAAAAGTGTTACAACCAACAAGGAGCAAACTTGCAGATAAAAATGAGGTAACACTGTACCTTATCATTGTACAAAGCAAGCATGAAGTACTATGTAATGTTGTTTTGAAACATGCATGTGGAATCAACAATGATATATGAAAATAGGAGAATGACATTAATGTTGTTATGCAATAGAAAACATGTGCAAAAGATCAAATTGTATTATCATCAAAATGAAAATTGTATATGGATGGTTCATACATTATTGACACCAGACAAGTACTTTATCTCAGTACTTTTCTGAACATTATTATCTTTGAATAAAAGGAAAAGAAAATAGTGATATCCATGTTTGCAGAAGAAATAGGAAGTGCACAACCAAGCACTAATATCATTTTTATAACAATAGGCATAAACAAAATGAAGTATAGTTGTTATAAGTGATATGTGTGCAGAAGAGGATAAGCATGTGCAAAAGGTGGAATCAAGAATGATATATTCAGATGTAATATGCATGCCATAATGATCAGAATACATCATTTATTCATTTAAAAGAGGCAACATAGCAGTGCTATTTCTTAATGCTTGTAAAAGAAAAGGAAAATGCAGTGCCTAGTGAAAAGATGTAAGGAATGTACAGTTTAAAGATGGAGATAAAGTAACAATTTCATATGCTTCAGGATTGTTTCAATAACAAATTGGTTATGATATATGTTAATGGACAACACTATCAAATAGAAGATGCTATGCATGTCAAACAGATATAGGGATTATTTTTCACTAAAGTAAAATTACAGTGCTGCCTTACTGATTGCAAGTTGGTATCAATGTTAATCAAATAATGCTGTTAGATATATGTTCAGTAGTAGGGGATGTGCATATGTGCATGAGATTCATGTTATGAATATTTCCCATGGGACTCACGAGCACGTGCTCGAACCCCATGGGTAATATTTTATACAAAATGGAATAACAGTGTGTTTTATTTTTACACTATTTCACAAGCAAGAGAAACTACATATTTAGTATGTTCAGACAGTAATAGTGGAAACTAAACACAAGACATAATGATGTAAATTAAACATGTAATGTGTTTAGTTCAACAAGAAATGTTTATTTCTCAGCAACAAAAATAAGATGTTTCATGTCTTATGACATTATGGTCACATTTCTAAAGAAGACATTGATGAAGTCGACATGAGACAAGGTAGAGATCATTTCTCAGACAATGACAGTGTGCGGGTGTAAAAGTAAAGTTCATTTCTCAGTCAACAATGACAGCTTGCTTATGTTTTGTGTTTAACTCTAGAGATGCAACAAGAGCCATGTGGGTATTCATATTTGTTGCCATACAACCAACACACAGTGTACTACAAAGAAGGAATCTATAGAAGAAGTAAATAAAAAACCCCTAGTTTGCTGCCAAAAGATGTAAATCTTAAAAAAACCCAGAAAGCTGGAGATGCATTTAAACCCAAAGCTGCAATATGCATTGCGAAGATTACAGCTTATAGACTACAGTAAACATTTATTTTAAAGTAAAGAAAAGATGACAGAATGAGTAAAAGTGTTACTTATCTGGGTGTTTGAAAGGATGAAGGCCGAGTTCACTTGTACACTATGAGTTTGGAATGAGTCTGAAGCTGTGGCTGAAATATGCCAAGCTTCAAGACCAAGTCATAAAAGATAACTCCACATCTTTCAACCACAGCTCGGACTTAGTCCAAGCTTACAATGTTTTAACCAAAGTAATCACTCCAGTTCAAAGTATCATAAGCCCAAGTCAATTGAATATGCATGCGTAGTGCCATGGCAAGTTCAAACTAAAATTGCAACCCAATTTTAACTCAAGAAAAATGGAAGACAATGCCATGTTTTATGGCATAAAGGTCGTGAGTTACAAAGTTTGCAGTGAAGAAGACTACAAGATGGAACCCAAGTTTACTTCAAACAAATGGAGGTGGAGTTCAAACTGAAGTTGCAACCTGAGATTTAGCTCAAAGAGAAGAGAAGGTAGTGCCATATTCTATGGCATGGCAGACCAAGTTCCCAAGTGCAAAGAGGTCGAGTTCATGAAAAACTACATTATTCATGGCGTAATAAAGAACAATGGAGGCCATGGTAAAAAAAAAAAGGTAACTCAAAGATAAACTATATGGAGTTTGAGCTCCTCTTCATGCAAACTCAAACTTCATGCTCTAGTTAAACATGCAGATGACTTACAAAGAACCCACGATGCCTCCAGTTAAAGAATCTAGATGACTTACAGAGAACCCTTGATGCCATAGAAAGATTAAAAACTAAAGAGCCACTGTATCAAGCTATAGTTTACAACCAGTGATGAAATCCATATTAGCATGGTGGTGCCAAAATAGCAAAGACCCTAACATCTCTTCCAAAAGCTACAAAATGCAAATGAAGCGTAAAAAATGCCTATGTTGAAATGTGATAAACTTTGGAGTCCACGATGCAGAGAGAGTAAAGACCCTGTCAACCATAGTGCACGTCAACCATAATCCATTTTCCACGACAGCCTTCCCAAAAAGCCTTAAGCAATGATAAATATTTCTTATTGGGTCATCTTGACCATGGTGGAAAGGTGTCGGGTTTGGATAGGTTTAGTAATGTGCTGCAAAGTTAGGGTTTTTTTAGACTATGGTGTCAACTTTATGGAGTTAGGGTTTTATACAAATTTGGATCGGGTTATTACCATATGCTATGGTTTTAGGGTTGGGATTCCATATTTTAATGTATTCTTGGGATATATTTTAGGTATTTTAATATATTCTTTATATATTGAGATATATTAAAAAATATGTAATTCTTCCAAATATCAACATTAGGATATTATGGTTGGAGGTCTAGATTTTTGGCATCACTTATGCCATAAATTTAGGGTTTTAGAGATCAAGGAGGGCTTGTTGGAGGCTACATGGTGGGCATCATTTGAGCCTAAAATTCAGGTTTATCTATCTGTTTAGGAGACCTTTTTGGGGGGAGGTTTTCATTTTCGAAATTGGTCATAGGGGCTATATAACTAAACTTCTTGTTCATTTGTAGGGGTTTAGAATTTGGGGATTAAGAGCTATTAGTGAACATATTGTTCCTTTGCATCTTTTCCTTGTATTTTGTAACCATTTTTGCAAATTTTGCAGATAATAGAGTTGGCCTTATTATTCATCTTTTCTGAGTTTTGCTATCTATCCTTCCAAGTTTTATGCATTTAAGTGTATTGTGCCTTTTAAGAATAGATTAGTGAATTGTTCCAAATTCCTATTCTAAGTTATAAAGAATAAACCTTTTGTAGAAAGTACCTGTTTGTTGGTTGAACTTTTACCATTAGTGGCACCAAACCCTAATAGTAAATTCTTGGTCATCCTAGGTTTTGTGAAGTGAAAATTATTGTAGAGTTCAACAATGTATGTCCTATAGGTATAGATTCACAATTCTAACAAAATCTGAATTCATTTTGGTGTATCAACTTCTTAATTAGTATTCATTTTCTGTTATCTTTCTCCCTTTTCCTAAAAAAACATAAAGATCAGTATTAGGCGATATCCCAAATTCAATAGGAACCGACCTAGAATTCAAAGATTCATTCTCTCATCCACCGAGGAGAATGTTTCCATGTTTCAATAGGATAGCTAGATTCTGCATCCAGCTATAGGTGCAATCCTGATTGACAACACATAGATAGAAACCAATAGCTCCTTTTTGGTAACTGTATAATTCAACTCAACTCCTTGCAGATTTTTGCTATTGAAATAAATAGCATGTTCTAGAATACCTTCCTTTTGTCCAAGAACTACTCCAACGGAATGTTCAGAGGCATATGTATATATGTGGAATGAGAGTGTCCAATTAGGACCTCACAAAATAGGTGCCTGAGTTAGGAAAAAATTCAGTTGTAGGAAAGCTTCATCACAATCTGATGTCTAGATGAAGTCAACATCTTTAGTGAGCAATGAATACATAGGGTTGGCCATCTTGCTAAAGTCCTTTATGAATCTTCTATAATACCCAGTGTGACCAAGAAAGCTTTTGACATCTTTCTGTTTGGCTGGGGTAGGCAAATTCACAATGACTTTAATTCTGGCTGGGTCCAGCTGAATGCCAAGAGAAGATATATAGTGACCAAGCACTACTCCTTCCTGCATCATCATAAAACACTTCTTGTTGTTCAAAGATAGGTTGTTTTCTTTGCACCTAGTGAGGAATTTTTCCAGATTTTCCAATGCTTCCTCATAAGTTTCACCATAAGTTGTAAAGTCATCCATGTAGATCTCTATACAATCATGGGAAATGTTAGCAAAAATGTTGATTACTGCCCGCTAAAAAGTAGCAAGAGCGTTGTAGAGGCCAAATGGTAAAACTAAATAAGCAAAAGTCCCCCATGGGCAGGTGAATGTGGTCTTTTCTTGATACTTTGGGAGAATCTAGATTTGATTGTATCCACTGTACCCATCCAAGAAATAAAAGTATTTCTTCCCTGCTAGAGAGTCCAAAACCTGGTCAATGAACGAAAGAGGGAAATGGTCATTTTTAGTGGCATTGTTAAGCTCTCTATAATCCACGCACACTCTTCACTTGCCATCTTTCTTAGGAACTATGACTAGTCAAGAAACCCACTAGCTGTCTGATATAGGGTATATGAAGCCGACTTTAAGGAGTTTTTGGAGTTTGACTTTAACTATCTCACAAAGGGTAGGGTTGACACGTCTTTGAAATTTCCTTATTGGGGGCTTATCCTCCTTTAGAAAAATCCTATGAGTGCATAAATTTGGGTCCAGACCTTTCATATCAGCATAATCCCAGGCAAAAGTTGTAGCATGGTTCTTCAGTAACTTGGTCAATGATGTTTGTTGCTGAGGAGTAAGTTTGCTATTAATGTTCAAGCAGCATTCAAGGAAAACTTCCAGTTGCTTATTGAGCTCGACCATAGATGCATCGGTCAATGAGGGCACTTGGATCTCATAGGGAAGCATTTGGTGATAGAGCTAGTTGGATACAGGGGAAGATATTTGGTAATCAGAGTATAATGGTTGTAGGGAGTGGTTTTGGAAGGAACTATCCAAAGGGTCTAACTTTGATCCATACTAGTTATGCATGATGTTGGTGATTACTTTATCTTCATCCTGAAGCTACAAGAAGGGATCCCTTGTAAACATCATTAATTGGGAGACTGAATTAATAACTTCAGCTTCCTCTCCTACATCTGGCCATATGGGAGAGGCTAATTCCATCTGAGGTTGAGTAGGAGGATACAAGAGCAAAGTTTTGGTGTGTTGACCATAAAAAATGATCATATCTCCTAACCAACGACCGATATAGGCATCAATGGTAGCCAACCAAGGACGTTCCAGAATAATTGGATAGCCTCCTAAGGTAGCTTTTGACGAGAGGATCATGAAATATGTAGGGTAGGATGAAGACTCAAGGTCAACCACAATGTTCTCCACCACTCCATCAGGCTTTACAGTCAATTTTTTTGCAAGCTGCAAGATAGTAGGTGTATTACGGAGGTTGGTGATACCAAGACGTTGCATAATGTCCTTGGTCATGACATTATTGGTAGATCCAAGATCAATCAAGGCATTTTTTATAGCAGTCCCATTAATAATGACCTCGACAACAGGGCTACCAGGGTCAGAATATTTTGGGATGGTAAGCTTCCCTAACATGATGTCCGCCAGTTTGCCCAGGACATGGACAGATTGTAGATCCTTCTTCTTGCGGCCAAGATTTTTAAAGCAAGCTTCCTTGATGGATTTTCCATAAGTGGGAACATCTTTGATTGCCTGGAAAAGGGGAATTTGGATGCTGATGTTCTTTAGTTAGTCAAGGATATTGAAAGCTGCTTCGTCAGTGATTTTCGTGTTGCTATGTTGCAACCTTTACGGAAAAGGGGAAATGGTATGCTGATTGGTTTTAACTGGCAGGGGCTACTGGAATAGATAGATTGTTAGGTTGATTGGGCTCCTCAATAGGCATTTCAGTAATTACAGGAGGCTCAGGTGCAGGCAGAGTGGTACCGGACTGTAGGTGAATATCATCAAGGTTGATTGCATAAGCAGGTTATTGCATGGGATACTGCTACAAGTCTGTAGCAAACACATTTTACTGAGGTGGAGGAGGTTGATTATTGGGGTTTGACTATGGCTATGTAGGTAACTAAGTAGGCTTAGGAGGCAGGTTAGTGGCTGTAGGAGATGGCAAAAGAGTTTTCTATTGTGGAGGTTGCATAGGTGGTGGCAAAAATCCTTGTGGTTGATTTGGCCATTGTTGGAAGCCTCGCCACTGCGAGTTTTTCTTACAATTACCCTATGGTGGCTGCCACACCCCTTGAGGTTGTTGCCAACCTCCTTGAGGGTTTGACCACTATGGATTGGGGTAATTCTGCCACTGATTCTTGAAATTATTCTAGGGAGGATTTTGATAATTCATGGGGGGTAGGACCACTAAATGAAAGAGGGTACTGAGGTATACCTTGTCTCTGCACCCATGGTCCTTGCTGAGCAACAAAGAACAACTACTTTTCCTCTGGTTCAATTGGTTTGTAATCAGTCAACATTTGTGTAGTCTCCAGGTTAGCAACCAGTTTGCATCTGCAGTCTCTCTTCTTTTGTCTACAATGTGGATATAATTATGCTAGCATGGCCTCTACTTCCTCATGTTTCTTCTTAGCCTGCATGGTTTCTAGCTGAGTGGCCATGTTTTTAATGATATCTTTCTTAAAATTGGACAAGAGATTGGTTATCTCTATCCGTGAAGCACCAACACCATTGGAATTTTCTAGGGTGGACCTATATTCCCTTCCTTTCTTAACAACAGCTCTCGAGTATTTAAGGCAAATTTTCTGGATATCATCCCATGATGCCTGGGTGATATCTCCTCCATCCATCAGGTCCATTGCCTCTGTGCATCTGTCATGAATGCCCCGTAAAAAGAGCAACTTCTAAGATTCTTCATTAAGCTCATGCTGGGTATTCTTATGCAAACTGAACATGAACCTTGAGACATAATCCTCAAGACTCTCATCTTCCTTCTATGAAATCTTAAAGATGTTATACCCTCACATATCATTTCCTCGACAATACTCCTTATATTTCAGCAAGAAAACATCCTTCATTTCATCCCAATTGTGGGCAACATCCTGTCCTAAGCCCATAAACCATCGCAATGTAGACTCTTTAAGTGTTGCAGGAAAAATATTAAGTCTGTGGGCATGAGTGGTGTAGTCATAGCTCATACAAAGGATATCAAACTCAAAGAGAAAGGTATCTGGGTCCTTTGTGACAAGGCTGTAAAATTTTGGAAGAGAAGAAGAGGGAATATTCTTAAGGTTGTTATTATCATGTTGATCGGAGATGGGAAAACGGAATGTAGTAGGATTGGCCATCCTTCGTGGCCACTGAGGTGGATCTTGAGGTGGGTTTTGAGGTTGGTAGATGAATAAATGCCAAGGATTTTCTTCTCTAGGATTCTAGAGTTCTAGGTTGGCAAAGGCTTGAACAAATAGATTGGCTTTTGGTTGTTCCTGGAAGAACCCACATAAGTCACCCTCAGAAGATGAGGATGATGAAGGGGCTTCAGGAAGCTCAACAATAGCATCAACTAACTCATTTTATTCTTCAAATAGGTTACTAGAAAGATTTGGCAAGTACCTTCCTCGGGCGTCTCTTCGTCTATTATGCATGCAGATAGTATGGAATGATGTGAATAGCGGTTTGTTTTGTCAAGATAAGGCTTAATCTAATTAAACAAAGGAATGAAAGCATGGAAACAAATCCTAGGAATGGATGAATAAGAACCAAGCTCGACACCATCCCCGATAATGTTGCCAAAAATGATCGCTCGTTATAAAGGCTCAGAAACTAGGCATAATCCTCTAACTCACGGATTGGACATCCAACTAAGCACTTCATCCTCTTTATAAGAAACTCATTTAATATGTCAAAACCAAGGATGTGTTACTTGAAATGGGATAGAAAAATATATGCACCAAGCACTTTCTCAACCAATCATTCTATAATTGTTGCAGGAAACAAATGCTGGAAAGAAACTATTCTATGGTTGCAAGAAGTAAATGCTTTCAAAGGGAAACTATACTATTGCTGCATGAAATGAATACTTGAAGGAAAGATAAACTATTGCTATCAAAGTAAATAATTGAAAGTAAATGATTGAAGTGAATGATGGAAGTGAATGATGCTAGCAGAATGGAAGAGTGCACAAACTAACTACAATGCCTTAGTTACTCTACCACTCTATCGCAGGAAGCGGTAGCTGTCCTGTGGCTTTGGCTGCAGGAGCTATTCAACATAGGAATTGAAATGATGAAAATGAAAGAAATAAAACTAAACTAAAATGAATCTAACTATGGATTCCTCACCAAGTGGGCCCCCTTGGGTGAGTACCCAGAACACTCAATTACACAGAACTAATATCAACACTTCATTTGCTCATTAAAATGAATAATATAGTACAAAGATTCTCATCAACAGTAAAACAAAAGAATTGAACTATATTGAAACTATAATAATAATGCCCTCCTTCTCATGTAGGAGCAGGGATTTATTTAAAGGAAAACATCTAACTGCTAAAATCAACATGCCCTAAGAAAAGGCAGAGCTTTTATTACAAATAACTAACATAAAGGAAAGCTAGAAAGTAGGAAATGGAATCATTCTAGAAAAGAAGAAAGAACTGCTTAGACAACAGATCTAACTTCCCACTCTCTCCTAGATTTCATCAAGGAAATTATTGCATTTGCTAATTCTTTGCTCAATTGTCTCCACCTAGATTAACCAGAAACCTTCCACCACTGCTACGCCAATGTTTCATCCGTGTGCATCTACTGCAGGACCGAGTCAAGTGTCCATCACATAGACGTGCTCACCTAAACAAGACGACGGTTGCTACTTTGATGTGCTGCATTTAAACTGTTAGGATAAAAGTATTTATGGAAAACAATCATTAAAGTACATATGCATTATCTAGTGCTCAAACAATCAATTCATTCATAAAACATGATCATAATTCCATAGTAATAAACAAAGCATATTCATCTAGATAAAGGATATTAAGTAAGCATATGTCCATGACATAGCTTCAATGGTTGACTACCACATATTAACAGTTTTAAAGCATAAAGTCTTGGAGTAATAAAAGAAAACATGGTAAAAGACCTATCAAAAGTTCTCCTAGGGTGTCTAAAGTATGCCATTAAAATAGCCTATCAACCCTATGACCGCTTAGCTCTGCTAGATCTATGTGAGGTAGTGTATCTAGGAACCCGCTGAGCAGAAGGAACAACGTCCTCATAGTGACGCCACCAGTACTCAATCTCTCTATGGGCATCACACCCTGATCTCCAAAATTGGCCAAGAACATCCCTGTGGGATAGATCTTCTACACCATTTATGAAGGCTCTAACATCTACACGAGCCTATCTCTCCCTAATTTCAACTGTTGTAACCCTTCTCTATGCTGTTGTAACCCTCTCCTACATTGTTGCTAACCTGTGTCTAAGGTAGGCAATCTCCCGAGACATATGTTGGAGCTCAGTGAGATCCTCCTCCATAAATCCCATACAACATCCATATCCCACTCCTCCCTAGTGCCTCTAATCCTCTCATCTCTGGAAACCCCAGAATCATCCTCCTCACTGCTACCACTATCGCTATCACTGTCACTCTTGTTGCTGCTAGAACCTGAGGAGCTAGAGCCTACCTCCTCTACCTCAACCATCTCATCCTCTCTCTTTGTAGGATCCTCACCTGTCTATCTCTGCACCCTTCTCACAAGCTCAGGGAAATCCTCCTCCATCCCCTCCTCATCCTCTAGGATCGCTCCTAGACCAACCTGAGTAGTCACACTCACTGTAGGTCCACCTCCTCTAGTCCTAACACTCTCTCCTCCTCTCCCAGGATTAGGGTCATCACTATCTCCTCTCCTACCACCTCTCCCTCCACCTCTCCCTCCATCCCTCGCTCCACCTCTCCCCCCCCCCCCCCCCCCCCCCC
>MU227639.1:7160917-7180455 GCA_018584345.1 Thuja plicata
CATCTCTCCCACCCCCTTAGCCACCATCTCTCCCCCTGAATTTACCTCCCTCCATCCCTCCCTCCATCTCTCCCCCAACCACCACCTCTTTGTCATGGTCTCCTCATCAAAACCCCAGTAATAGTCTCGGTAATATCTATAAGGGCAACAAGCTGGGACTGCAGCAACCAAGCATTAAATTGGGGAGTAGTGCCTACAAGAAAACAAGGTTCAACATCAGTATCACATGGCTAAGAAAGCATAAGTGACTAATCAAGAGAGCATCTATATCAAAGAGCCATAAACAAAGTATGATATCAATCAAAGAACAAGCATAAAAGGTAATCTATTTGCATCAATGGTGGTTGATTGCCACATCCACAAAACATGTCATAGACCCTCAAACTCATTCCTCACAACATGGAGAGGGATGAAAATACCCCAAAGGGTAATGTCTCTAGATCTATGAGCAAACTAAGCATAGGAATCTATCACATCCTAACACTCGCCAAACTACCGCAACACCCTATCGGTGTTGTGTAAATAAATCATGTGGATATGCTCTGTAACACGACCAATTAGGAATCTCCTATATTAGTAAAAAGGAAGGTGTGCATCCTTTCCATCCCAGACAAGACAAGACCTATAGGGTTTCTAGATGAAGTAAGGCATCATGTCAAGCTAGTTGCCTCCAATAATAAGATGCCCCGTATGGGACTGCGTCGTGGCTCTATCATACATAAAGATATAAGGTATCTCTAGAGGAAGATCATGAGCACCAACATGTATATAGACATCTATGCCCTCCTATGCCAAAATTTGGAGCAAGGTCACGCTATATCCAAGTGACTTACCATCATAGTAAGCCACGTAGAACATATGATAGTACATGTGGGCTAGCATACAAGGCCACCAAGCATAACTAGTATGGTATCTCACTATTCTATTGAGAACAACTCCCCATCCAACAAAGAAACCATCCCTAACTGATTAGCAGGCAAACCAGACATCTAAGATAAAGCAGCAATACCAGGATGTTGGGTGAACTCTACTAACGCACCTTGGATAAGAACCTGGAGGATGCGGTAAACATCCTCAAGAATGACAGTGCACTTTCCAGTGGGAAGATGAAAGGTGTACGTGTCTGAGTGCCACCTCTTGAGAAGAGTAGAGATCAGACTCCTATTGGTCATGATATCAAGCATGTAAGTGATCCAGTATAATCCTAAATGCCTAAGGGACATCCCTCTCATGCTCAGAGTTTGGAAAGCGATTTATCAAACCTGGTAGTCTAAACTCTCGGCATCGTAGAACATAGCCAGTCATCTACATCAACAAAGAGCAAATAACTATTAGTGTCAGGATCAACAAAATAATTATATATGTGCAAAAACACTAAGTATAAAGTACAATAGAGCAATTGCGAAACACAAACAATAATAGCGACACATTTATAATGATTGTGCTAGTAAAATAACAATTATGAAACACAAGTCACAATTACAGTAATAGAAGATTTGAATGGAGCACACTTATCAATTGCAAAAAGGAATCAACAATTGCAGCACATATACAAAAAATTCACAAGACCAATTTAATTTAAAAGCATTAATGACAAGTAATAAATGCACATGGGATATGAAACTCACCCACCACCTATGCCCTCTAGACAACCAAAGATGCAGACTTGGTCAAAAACATGCACGACTCCCGGAAGGCCCGCAATCACTCAAAATAAGCAAGAAAAATAAATAAAATTCAAAAGTGAATCCTACTAGAGAATCAGGAGCTCCAAAGTGTAAAGTGACACATGAAAGGGTCCACAAGCTATTTATAAATAATCAATAGAAACCCTAATTCCTCAAGGAGCCCTATTTTATCATCCTGGTCCCCAAAATCTTTCGCAGCTATATCAGAGCGATTATAACTATTTTTAGAAACTATTGGATACCATGAAAATCATTTTGTTGTATCAAGAAATTGATGCTCCTGTCGTGAATTTTTGCTCAAATTTTTTGAGAGGGCATAAATCCACCTGCTATTGCTGGGGCAAGCTAGGGTAGGATCAAAACAAAAGAATCTTTGACACAATGCGACAAGCCACAATGTATCAAAGAGGAGCAAATGTAGACACCCCAAAATGGATAGACTTGAGACCATACACTAAATCACTAATTGTCCTCTATTAATTAATGGCTTTTTTGTTAGGGTTTGACAAATCTGGAACAATATAAGAATAAACAGTTATATGCAAAAACAAATGAAGAATAAAACTGAACACAAATAACACACAAATTTAACGTGGTTCACCCAAAACCTGGGCTACATCCACCTACACAACTGTCCAACCTTTCTTATTATCCAACAAAATAGTACACCATTACAATGCATTATGCATCTTAGCTGCTTATAACATGCATTTTAGGGCAACCTCTAAAATTGACCATTTTAGGGTTTTACAATATCTGTCTTCACAATATCAACACCCACTACATGATTAGTCGCCAAAATATCAATAATCTCCCACTTGGAGACTGATCAGGCTCCACACCAAACAATCTCCCACTTGGATATTGAAACCATATGACAATGTAGTACATGCAACTCCCATTGGATAAAAGACTTTGTTGTGTATTAAATCCATGATCATCAGTCAAGAAGCCCAATAGAAGCTAAGCAAGAAACCAACTTCTCCTTGGGGACTGTCTTCATGAACATGTCTACAGAATTGTCACTTGTGTGCATCTTATCAAGCTATAATTGGCCATCCTCCAAAACAAACCTTATAAAATGGTACCTGAGCTGTATGTGCTTTGTCCTTGAATGAAAAGCATAATTCTTTGCAAGATGAGTGACACTCTGGATATCACTGTACAATGGGCGATCTTCCTTCTTCTGACCCAATTCCTCAAGAAAACATTGTAACAAAATCATCTCCTTGCTAGCTTCTGTAGCAGCTACATACTCAGCTTCAGTGGTTGAAAGTGCATTAACCTTCTGCAATCTAGAAATCCAACTGACTGCAGTACCCCCCTACAGTGAAAACATACCCTATAGTACTCCTCCTTGTATCAATATCTTGTACTAGATCAGATTCAACAAATCCACTTAGAGAAGAACTAGATCTTGTGAAACATAATGCCTTTGTAGTAGTACCTCTCAAAAATCAAAGAATCCATTTGACAACATTCCAATGTTCCATACCTGGATTGCTCATATACCTGCTGAAAACTCCCACTACATGAGCAATATATGGCTATGTGCATACCATTGCATACATCAGACTGCCAACAACTGATGAATACTAGATGTTAGAAATTTTATCTACCTCTTCCTGTGCTTTTGGGCAGATTTCCTTAGTTAGTTTGAAATGACTAGCCAAAGGTGTACTTACTACTTTTGCATCATGCATATTAAATCTTTTCAACACCTTCTTTATATACTCACTTTGGGACAAATTCAAGCTTCAATTTTTCCTACCCCGTGTAATCCTCATACCAAGGATTTTCTTAGCAGTACCCAAATCCTTCATACCAAATGACCTTGCTAATTTTTGTTTAAGTTCATTTATTTGTTGCATATTGGACCCATTAACAAGCATGTCATCAACACAGAGTAACAAGATAATGTAACTCCCATTATCCAATCTTTTAAAATATACACACTGATCAGAATGACATCTATGGTAACCTTGTTCAACCATAAAAATATCAAATTTTAAATACCATTGGCGGGGTGCCTGCTTTAGGCCATATAGACTCTTCCTTAACCTGCACACTAAATTCTCCTTACCCTTGACCTCACATTCCTCTGGTTGCTGCATGTAAATTTTCTCCTCCAAATTTCCATGGAGAAAAGATGTTTTGACATCTAATTGTTCAAGATGCAAGGCATTTGCAACCACAAGACTTGGTAAAGTTCTAATTGAAGTCATTTTTACAACAAGGGAGAATATTTCATCAAAATCTATACCCTTTTTCTATGCAAAACCTTTTACCACAAGTCTGGCCTTATACCTTTTCTTTCCTCCATCTTCCTCCTTCAGCCTATAAACCCATTTGTTAGGCAAGACTCTTTTTCTTCAAGTAAAGGGACTAAGTCCCAAGTCTTATTCTTCAACAAGGAGTCCATCTCCTATTTCATGCCCAACTTCCACTGTTGTTTGGCATCCACCTACATTGCTTCTTCATATTCTTCTGGTTCACCAGAATCAATCAATAAAATGGAATACAAAGAAGGAGAAAACCTTTCAGGAGGTCTACTTGACCTTTTTGAATGTCTAACACTTACATGAGTTTATGTGATAACCTTTTGTTGCTGAGCATCAAGTACCAGTGGCATTTCATTTTCAGGAGTCTCATCCAACACCACATAATCTTGTTTGACCTGTATGCTTCTTTTCCTGCAACTGTTCTTTATACATGACCTTCTCATTGAATATAAAATTTCTACTTCTAATTATTTTAAGATTTTCAAAATCCCATAATCGATAACCATATTCATCTACTCCATATCCAATAAAGGTACATTTTTGAGATTTAACATCAAGCTTGGTTCTATTTTCTTTATCAACATGGACAAAATCTTCACAACCAAAAGTTTTCAGAAATAAATAATTTAACTTTTTACCAGTCCATGCTTCCTCTGGAATACCATCATCCAAAGGGGTTGAAGCTCCTTTATTTATCAAATAGACTGCAATGTTTACAACATCTGCCCATAAATGAAGGGGTAGTCCAACATGCAATCTCATGCTCCTTGCATGTTCCATGATTGTCCTATTCATTCTTTCTGACACACCATTTTCTTGTGGGGTTGCTGGAACTATCTTATGCCTTCAAATTCCATTTATATAATAGTAATCTTCAAAGGATATGCTACAATACTCACCCCCATTATCAGATCCGAGATACTTCAACTTCTTTCTTGTCTCATTCTCAACCAAATCATTCCATTTCTTAAATGTTTCAAAAACATCATATTTTTTTTTCAGGAAATATACCCATGTTTTCCTGGTTGAATCATCTATAAAAATAACATAATAATGAGAGCCACCAAGAGATGATACCTGAGTCGGTCCCCATACATCTGAATGCACTAGCTCTAACTTCTCACTCTTCTTTTCTTTCCCAATTCTAATAAATCTGACTCTTTTCTATTTACCATAAACACAGTTTTCACTGAATTCTAAATCGACATTTTTTAGTCCTGGAAACATATTTTTAGAGTGAAGTATTTTCATCCCTTTCTCACTCATGTGCCCAAGCCTATGATGCCACATTCTTGAATCTTTTCTTGCAACAACTATAGTAGCTTTCCTTGCATTAACATTATCAGTAGCAGCTAAGGTAGAATAAGTGTTACCAGTACACAGATATAATATGCCTATCTTTGCACCTTTAGCTACTACTAATGAAACTTTAGTGACCGATATTGTCTATAAACATGAATATGCAGCCTTCACTACCCAGTTGTCCCGCAAAAATTAAATTTCTTCTTAAATTAGGGACATGCCTTACCTCCTGTAGTACCCAGTCATTTCCATTTGGCAACTTGATCTTTATTTTCCCTTTCCCAACAATGGGACAGGGCTCATCATCACCCAAATATACCTGTCCAAAATCACCTTGAACATAATCTTGAAAATATTTTCTATGGGGTGTAGCATGGAATGAAGCCCCAGAATCAATTACCCAAGAATAATTGACATTATCCAAACATAAGATTAAAGCATCTTGTAAAGTATTACTTGCAACATTAGCTTCCTTACTGTCATCTTCATTTCCATCTCCTTGTTTGTTTTTTCGAGACCAAAAGTCTTTCTTCAGGTGACCAGGCTTTCCACAGTACCAACAAGCTTTGTTTCCTTTAGATTGATAACATCCTTTCTTTGACTTCCCTCGTGACTTGCCATCTGAAGGGCCTTTTCCTCTTTCACTTTTTCTTCCTCTATTCTCCACGTTTAAAGTGGAACCTGATGAGGTTGAAGTTTCACCTATGCTTTTCTGTCGCATTTCCTCATTTAGGATATCACCAACAACTTCATCAAATTTCAAATTATTTTAACTAGAGACAGAGTTGCTTACATTCATAACCAAGCTATTCTAGCTTTCTGGCAAAGAACATAAAATTTAGAGAGCCCTAACCTCTTCATCGAATAAAATTTGTACGGATGAAAATTGAGTGATGACTGTATTAAATTCATTTAAATGATTCACTACAGATCCTCCCTCACCCATTTTCATATTAAACAAATGCTTCATAAGAAATACCTTATTCAAAGCTGAGGGTTTCTCGTATAACTTAGCCAATGTCTCCATCAGCTCTACGATCATTTTTGCCTTTGATATGTTGAATGTTACAGACGGTGCAAGGCATAATCAAATAGATCCCAATGCCTTCCTATCCAAGACCTCCCAGTCCTCTGCTGACATAGTTCCCATTTTCTTGGCTTGTCTTTCTAATGGCTTCCACAAGTCCTTTTGATATAGATAATCTTCCATTTGCATTTTCCATAATTGAAAATTCTGGCCATTGAATTTTTCAATGTTGAATTTGGAATCCTCCATTGCTCCCACTCAAATATGAAAGTCGTGTCAATATACAACAAAAAACCTCGCCCTGATACCAATTGTTAGGGTTTGACAGATCTGGAACAATATAAGAATAAACATTTATATGCATAAACAAATGAAGAATAAAACTGAACATAGATAACACACAGATTTAACGTGGTTCACCCAAAACCTAGGCTACATCCACCTACACAACCATCCAACCTTTCTTATTATCTAACAAAATAGTACACCAACATTACAATGCATTATGCATCTCAGCCACTTATAACATGCATTTTAGGGCAACCTCTAAAATTGACAATATCAACACCCACTACCTGATCAATCACCACAATATAAACATTTTTAATCGTTAATTAATCATCTTATTTCATCTAAATTCAATTATCTAATCATTCAATCATTTCCCCAAATTAATTTAAAAATTAATTCTATTTAATTAATAAACCTTAATTAATTAATCTTTACTAATTAATTAAATTCAATTTCCTAAAGTTTAAAATCAAATATTTAAACTTATTAATTTATTATTCTAATTAAATTAATTTAATTTCATTCAAAAATTCAATTTTAAATCAAAATAGAATTGAATTATCTCATGTTTGAGTATTTTAATTTCTAAAATTAAATAAATACTCAAATAAATCAACTCACCAGTTCCAAGAGGTAACTCCAATTCAACTCTTCATTTCCAAGAGGTGACTCCAAGCCTTCTCTTCAGTTCTAAAAGACAACTCACAATCATATTTTCATTTAACTAAACTATCTCATCTTTTCTTCAGTTAAAGAGGTGGAGTTTACTGAGTGCTTCTCCAATTCCTTTTGATCTCAACTATTCATCCTCCAATTCCTTGGATTGATCTCATCCGTCTAAATCATTTTCATATTCTATATAATCAACCCTTCTCAACCATTTCAAGGATCCAAGATTTCAAGCTTTTTGCACAATTACTCTGCAGGATTCTTGTACGAGGCATCGAGTGAAATCATTATCACGTTGATCTCATTTTCTCAACACTCCCAAGTCACAAGCGTTGTTGATACCAATACTGAGCACCATTCACACAACATTTCAGAAGGAGTAGAGAGAAGCAATAGAAGCTTCAAGCACTGTAGTTTGCATTCATTTGTTTTCCTTTATCTTTCTTGTTATTTTATTGTCCATAGATTCATTCTTAGTAGTTTTGATTGCTTTCCCCCATAGTAAATCGGTGCTACTAACCCTCATTATTGAGTGTGCAAGATTGGATATACACAGTAGTACTATTATAAGTTACAAGAATATTGTGTAGATTGTATGAACTGAAAAATTATTACTCCCACCATATACCCACTCTGTTAATTTGTACCATGTATATTTGATGCATTTATTTCTTATGCTTACTTTCAAATGTTATAACTATGGAGTTTAGTACTTTTTTATTGCTATTATGTGAGATGTTGGTCAACTTAAATTTTGAAGGTGTTTTGGTATTTTCTCTTCTATTTACTTGGCTTATGGTGGAGGAGGTCCAAGGAAAATACATTTTTTTTTCCAGAAAGTTTGGTATGTAACAATGCCAAACTACAATATTTTAGAAGGTTATTCGTCACTTGTTTGGCTTCTAAAATTTTCACATCTTATCATCTTTTTTATTGGAGTAGTTATCTTAATTATAAGTTGTGCTTGGTTTCATTATTATAAAAATTATATACCAAGGATGATTAAGGGCTATAGATAATAGATGTTAGGATCCAACTAATACAGTTCCAAAGAAATGATTACGCAAGAGTTTTCATTCCATGTTATTTGACTAAATGGTTACTATGTCTTTGGGAAAATGAAAATATTTTTCTAGAGGAAAAAACAACATCACTCTTAGATTTCGTTGAGTTGTATCATATAAAACATGTTAATCCTTTGGCATAATATGTCTTCCTGGATATGTGGTGTTATGATTTTGAAGGGTAAAATCATTACCAAATAAATATCATCATTGATTACACAGACTGTCTTATATTTTATTCTACATTATTTCTAAATGTTCATCTGTATCTAGCAAGTACTTAACATCTCTATTTTTGTGCATTCACTGTAAATTACTAGCATGGACAACTACACAGCTAGGTTTATTCTAGTGTGATAGTCTATGACATAAGTTGTACAAAATATTTATCTACAAGAGAAGAGATTTATTTTTTATTGAAGTAAGTGTGCTGCATTTTTATTTTATAATGCTTTCTTTGGTTGACAACAAATATAAGTGACATACTTCAATTCAACATAATATTCAAGTTAACAATCCTAGAGGATTTTTGGCAAAGACAGAAAACTACTCCCTTGTAGAGCCTCATTCATTCCCCTTCTATGTTTGATGTCTCTAGGGGCATGGATTAGATTTAGTATTGTATTCATGACCATGTTGAACCCTTGTGAGATTGTACCCTCGAGGTGAACTATTGTCTTATTGATTACGAGACTTGCCTTGGACTTGAGATGTGAGGTGAGGTCCTGTTATGTTCTGATATGACTAGATGAGATGATATTTTGATGCTGTGATATTATTTTGAAAAGATTTTAGGCAATCCACTCAATTTGATATAGCCTTGTTTTTAGTCTGAGACTACCACCCTAGTTGTGCTTGGTATTGGGAGAGACCCTACCCCGAGTCATCATAGCAATTCATTTATCCTTATGATGGACCTAGTATGTGAATTCCTTATGTTGATGCATTATAGGTTTATATTTTATTGGATCAGATTAGATTTTGATGCACTCTATTTTCTTCCTTACTGGTGTGATGATTCTAAGATACATTATGTTGCATTAGGGTTAATTGATTAACTGATTTATTATGCAATGCAGTTGAGTGTTTGATTTTTGTGTATTGATTTGGAATAAGGAAATTGTATTCGCAATAGGATGAGTTGTGATTATAATAAATGTTAGGTGCTTAAAATTTATTTGTATGAGAACTTGAATTGATCAATTGAGTTGAGTCGTGATTGTGTATGTAGTGGTGTTCATTAAATGACTAATAGGATAATACAATTAAATATTAGATTGGTTAAATTAAATGGTTAACATGACAATGTTATGATGAATTATTATTATATGCATTATGGTTAGTGGAATTAAATTATTATTACAATGACACAATTGGATTAAACTATATTTAAATGTGAATTGTGTTCTAATTTAAAATTGATGTCAATTGGGTATTGTAGGATGATTTGATTCTACACATGCTTTAATGCGTACCTATTTTTTCAAGAGGAAATTGATTGTACATATTGATTTAGATAATTGGTGAATTATGTGAATGTAGTTGCAAAGGATATATGATGGAATGTTTCCAATTATTTACATTGATTATATGTATGGTTTTTCCTTGGACTACTGATATTTGAATTGAGTGTGCATGATCATGACCATGGAATTTTAACGGAGAACCATGAATAACCCCTATGTGAATTCCATAAATCCAAGGCTGCATCTATAAAAAGAGACAAAACCTCATTGTGATGTTTTTTTTATTTCATACATTGCATGTGGTGTGAGCATTGATTAAATTTACATTCATAAATTATGTATAATTACAAGTGGATATGTCAAGTGTATTGTGATGTGTTATGTAGTGTCAATTGACATGTGTTGTGTAAATGATGTGGCATGGTTTGTCCACTTAGAGAGCTTAAGTGTCCACCTTCCCCACTTGGTACCTAGTTGTGTTTCCCATAAGGACCAATTGGTTTGTGAGCCTAGAGTGAGGTCGAATCCATTGCGATGTAGAGAGCACAACAAGAAGACCAAGAGATAGTCAATATATTTGAAAAATCTTCAACCTTGGCTTAGGAAAAATCCAACTCCACACACCTTTAAATAGGATGGATTACAAATTTCCTATGAGGTCTCAACACCTTCCTCACCCAAACACAACACCCAAGGTTATGAACAAGTTCTTTTCAATTTACCTCTTAGGGACACTTTCCCTAAACCAACCCACAATGTGAAACTCTTCACCAGTGGCTTTAACCAATAAATATAAGGATTGAAACACCTTACTTAGGTCATATGGACATGTAATCATCCAACCAATTTATCCTTACACACTCACAACCAACCAATCCACTACTGACCTATGAATCCTTGTAGCCTTTTCTAGGAGGTTTTTCTAGCACAAATTTTGATTATGGAGGGAAAAGAATGAATTGGGGATGTTTTCAAGTACCATTTATGGATTTATTACAATCCAAAAAGACCCAAATTCCAAATCTACCCCAGCACCACTAAACCCTTACAAAGTTTACAGACCTAATTGGCCAAATTAGACTTGGATTACAAAGCAAGTGGTCAATGACAGGTTCACAGAATGGATGCAGGAATTGGGAAGTATTCTACTATCCCAAAATGACCTAAATCAACCCTTCAATTTTTCCCTCAAATCTAATTTCTCATATGCTCATGACTGGACATACTTAACTAGCTAAATACATAGAGATATTTAGCCTAGGCTTGATGCCAAAAATATCAAAATACCAGATCCTGACCTGAGCCTTTGGAATCACTAAACATACACCCCTAAATTTCATTTCCCAAGAGGCCATGGAATTCCCCTAGAGAAATGTGAAGTTAGGGTCCCATTTGTGCAACAGGCCCAAATTTGATGCCCTACTAAACTGCTTTTACCAAATTGATTGTAACTTTTGTTAATCAACTCCAATTGGGACAAAATCAAATTTTATAGAAATTAGACTCACTAGGATATCTGATCATGACATTAATTCAACCCTACCAATCTGTACCAGTCTGTACACATAAATTACTCAAGGAAATCTGGTAGTTTCATTAAAAAATGCATGAAAAATTTATCTACAACTTCCAACCTTGTTGAAGAGGCTTGTACATGTTCAAATACCATCAAATAACAATTCCAACCAATCCACAGATGGTTATGACCGTTAGAAACCATATTTGAACTTCTTGAGCAACTTTTCAAAAAGTTGCTCAAGCAACATTGACAACTTTGCAACATTTTTGCATTTTTCACTTGTTGAACCAAAATGACTTAGATTGGATTCCTATGACCATGAACTGACTAAATATGATCAAAATGACTCAAAATCCTTAGAAATAACAACTAAACACTTCAAACACCTAGAACACCTACTTACACCTAGCAAATGCAACTTAGGATCCAAGTGAACCAAGGTGTCCCAAGGTTTATAGATGTACCTTAGGGACCCTTGACCACACAAATGGATCAAGACATATGTTGGATGATCTCAAGGATCCATCCTTATTACAATGAAAGAGAAAATCAAATTTGTAAGCCTTGGGTGCCCTGCACTACATTGGAACCCGTAGGTGAACTTAACTAGGGTTTTTGAGGGGTCATATGGTAACCCAGGGTTGAGTTTAACCCATTTTTGACAAGTCCACTTTATATACCTATGGGTAAAGGGTGTTTTTAGCTATAGGAATTCATATTTTGACTTGGGGAGCTTCCAAAATGTTAATTTTCCAAGATCGACGAAAATCAACTTTTGTAAGTATGGTCTTGGGTAGACCATCTTCCTTTTGGATGACCAAAAACTTGTCCACTTTTCTAGCCACCTTTTTAGAAACCTAATTTTAGTAAGTGTAAGGAGTTTGGGGAAGAGAAGCCAATAGGAACTCACATCTCTTCCAATAATTTGGAGAATGTGAGGGTTTGGAATTTAGAGGGGAAATTGGAAAGAAGTTTCTCTCAATCACCCACTCTCTAACTTTAGATACTACTAGTGAAAATTGGAGAAAGATTGGTATGGATAAAAGGAAAAATCTCATCAAAATCTTACCATAACTTCCATTTTCAAGGTTGGTGTCCTCCTAGCTCTCTCATGAATGATGTTCTTGCATATGGCTCTCATGAATGAAATAAGAATGAATTTTCTTTGTTAGCATACTTTTTGTGTAGTCATGTTTGGATTGTATCATGTTGTAGTTGCATTTACTTGATGTTGAAATACTTGTGTTGTTTTTTGTGAAAATTTGCACTATGTGTGTGTGTGTGTGTTGTAAATATTGTGTGTATGAGGTTGGGAAAGGCCAAACTCACCCTTGGGAGGGTAGAGTAGCCTTGAGGGTGAAGGGAAAATATGACAACCCCTCTTGGTGTAAAGTATCTCTCCTTGGGAGAGATGGATGCACCATGGATTATGGGGTCCATGGTTGGCTTGAAGCATTTTTTCTTTGTGGGTCATAAGGGTTAGTGACCATATTGTAAAGCATGCTATGAGGGAAGATTGTGATAATTTGTATGGTGAGAATATAAAATGAATGTCTTGTTGAAGGCTTGTTTTTGTATAGCCTTATTCTCCCATTGTGGTATTTGGTCCACCTTCACCCTTGGGAATATTTACTTCAAGATCCTTGTTTTAAGCCATGGGAGGGTGTGTTTTACATGTTTATATTGTGTATGTTGTTCTTTCATGGTGGTTTGAGTGTACCCTGGGTTAGAATTGGTTCTCCAAGCTCGAGGGTGGCCTTGTAATAGGCCTATGGCTGAGAGGAGAGCATTTCCTTGGTAATTTGTTTTTGTTATGGCAGGTTTATGCATGGGTTGAAAGAATATGAAGATGGTGTTTCAAAAAATATAAGAGAACTTGAATGGGTGGAACATCAATGTCCTCATCTATGTTGAAAAGTTGTATTTTTCATTGAAAAAGAAAAGATTGTATATGCACTATGTGCTAGGAAGATTAGTGAATATTGTCTCCCCTCGAATATTACTTATTTGTGTTTAATATCGTGTATTCAAAGAAAGAGAAATTTCTATAAATAATGAAAGCTATCTTATTACACATTGCTATCTTTCCTTGTTGATTCAAATAGTTTAAAATAAAAAAGAACTATTACTTTAAATGCAAGTAAATGTTTGCTTAAGTGTTAAATATGAAAGTTATAGGAAATATTGATGCAAGTTGGAGTTGAAGGTATTTTACCATCTCATTGAGTACATTAGGATGTAGAGGAAATATGCATTTTAGATTTATCCCTCTTTACATTTGTATTTTCTTGAATATATGTCAGTCTAATTTCAAAACAACATGTAGACATAGTCCAAAAAAAGGGAGTAGATGTTTCTAAAGTAATCATTTTAAAATATATATATACATCCCTATTTCATGTAATATATAGTCATTTAGACAAGCTTATATGTTATATAAAATTCAAGATGTCAATAGAATAATGTACATATACAAATCTTTATATCTACATATATATGTTATTGGAAGAAAAATCTTCATGTAAATATCTAAATATAAATGTATATAATTTTAATGTTTAAACGTTGCTATCCTTTTTATTTAAAAAAATAGACACGCATATATAGTTTTTTAAAAGAAATTAATATAACAAGAAAAAATGCATTGTTCTTTTGTATTTATTTTTTTAAATTAAAAAAAGAAAAAAATTAAACAAAAAAAGAAAAAAATATGGGAGGGCTGGAGGAGGGCTGAAACCCTTTTCTCGTAGCACTCCCCTCCCCTGCCCATGGCTGCCACACCCTCCAGACTGCCACAACAGTGGCCCATCACCATTTTCTGTGGTGGGACCGCAGGGTATGGCGGCCCGCCACAGGGGCGGCAACTTGACCCTCCTCTACCATTGTTGATTGCTAAACCCTCAACCAATAAAACTTAAAAAGTGTCGCTCCCCCTCCTCCATGACCTCTACAACCTAAAATATATAATTATATGTGTGTGTGTGTGTGTGTATGTATATATATATGTCTGTGTGTATATATATAAATATAAATATGTGTGTATATATATGTGTGTATATGTACATATATATATATGTATGTATATGTATATGTATATATATGTGTGTGTGTATGTATGTATGTATGTATGTATGCATAAATATATATGGATTATATCCTCCATTAAAAAAACTTACACCATTAAAACTTGCAAAAAACAAACAAACCAGATCTCCACTCTTCACACCTGCAAATAAAATGAGAAGAAAGAATGAGAGTAAAAGGGAGAGAAAAAAGGAAAAAAGTAAAAAAGATGCCCTAACCCTAATTTTAGGTTAGGGTTTGGGTAAAAATGAGGGAGAGATAAGAAATCATTCCCATTTAGAATATTTTAAAAACCCTAAATAGGGTTGTCACAATAATAATAATAAATTATTAGTTGTGATGCCTGTTCAGGGGCCTTGTAGGGTTAACCCTATCGAAGGTGATCAAAATAAAATAAAATGGACTCCACCTCCATCAAGTTGGATCAAAGTCAACTTTGATGGAGCATCCAAAGGGAACCCAGACCCTTCAAGAGCAAGATATGTGGCAAGGAATGATCTAGGAGACATTGTGGCTCTAGGAGCAATGCGATTGATGGATGGCACAAACAATGTAGCGGAATGCCAAGCGACACTCAAAGCAGTCCAGATGGTGAGGAACCTATGCGTTCAAAAAATAGTCTTGGAAGGGGATTCATTGCTAGTAATCAATGGGATCAAGAAAGGAGAAATGGATGCGTGGTATTTGAACCAATATATCCGATCCATAAGATTCCTACTCAACAAAATCCTAGAGGTACAGATTGTCCATGTACATCGCGAGGCCAATAAAGTGGTAGACTTACTATCCAACCTTGGAGTGAGGAGACCAACCAATGACAAAACAAAAAATTTGGAGGATTTTAGCAAATTTGGATGGGACGAGATGGTACAAACAAAGGCCATGCCTGTGAACAATTGAAACTAAAGCATTTATGAAAGTGGAGGCGCAAATAGAGATTTCATGTAGATCTTTTTGTACTTTGAACCTATGCTATTTGGGAAGAATCCCATGCGTCTATGGAAACATGCATGGAGAAAGGCAGCATAAGGTGGCAGGGGGAAAGCTTTGGTTTTGCATGAGGCCAATTTTGGAGTGGTAAATTCGACAACACACCACAATGAAACTCTAGTACAAACAACCCCCTTCCGCACAAGGTCATCAGATCCCAAATGATGTCTCCATGATGACACATAGTACGGTGAACCTGTATCATGGCAGACCAACTATGAGGTGACATTCGAGGAGCCACATTTCGCCTTTAAATCTTGGTGGCTGTGAGCTTTTTGTAATAAATTTGCAGAGTGCAAGTCGAGAGGAGAAAGGTAAAGCTGTGGAGGTGGGCTGCAAGTGTAGTTTTTCTTCATAGTTTTGGTGGGTGGAAAAGGTATCGCAATGGAGGAAAATTTTTTGCTGGACTCCCTAAATCAACTCCCTGCTTTCAGGAATGAAATCACAGCCCAGCGGCTTGGAAATGTGTTCCACTTTGATGATCCTAAGTTCCTAGAGGCAAATTCCACCATCTTTGGGGAAGAATTCCTGAACTTTGATAACACGCCTTACACCAATCTGGACATATCCTCCCTCTTTTTGGCTTTGGGACTCATGGTGGGCAACACAAAGATTGAAATCCTTTCGACGACAAGGAAATGTTTGGAGCTCAAATGGTCCATCACGATCAAAGGGATTGTGGACTGAGCAGAACTCATAGTGGGACTATGGATGACACATGCTCCATGGTGCCTAATAGGTGGTGGTACAGGATGGGTCCAACCCCCCTAGTGGTGTGGATATCCTCACAACCTATGACCGTGAGACTTCCTGAAGTTCGGCGCGGCTGGGTGATGGTGTTGGACTACTTGAACAAAGTGGAGGAAGGTAGAGTGTAGAACAATGCTATGGGACATGTTAGTTCCTTTTCTTGCTAACACATAAAATACTTGTATTAAGCCTGCTCTATTATCCCATACACTAATCAAGCAAGAAATATAAAGACAGAAACATGGTTTCCAAACCCTCTACACTTTGAGTTCCACAACCTCAAGCATGTTTACCTTTTTTACACTTGAGATGTTCAAATTAATGGAATTCATTGCATCAAATGAATAGTGGAGTTACATATTTTAACTTCTGTAATACTTATTTGACAAACTAAAACAAAGTGGTAAAGATAAATTTTATGATGATAGCCACCCACTCCAAATGAATAATCGGCCAGTGTCTTATCCTAGGGTATGGGAGTCACTCTTTGCATTCATAACCATTTTCCATGAACATATACATAAATACAACTACAGATCTAAAAATGAATAGATATACCTAATATATCACCTTCACAAATATGTTAAGGTTATCATCAGATTCATTACACATCTTAAGCTTCACCAAAACAATCCTAAGGTAATTTAATCTTTCCTTGAAAGAACCCCAAGACAATTTTCACAATCCGCCTGACAGATATATAAATTGAATAATCCTCAATCACTCAATCTAAGAAAAACTCAAGACATAACAATGAAGACAAATGCTCATCATAAGTTTTAGAAACTCTTGATAGATTTTCATTTCTATTCATGTCAGAAGTTATTACAATTCAACAAAAAGCTTTCAGAACCCTAGTAAAGAAATATTGGTCCCAAACCAAAGTTTGTACAATATCATTGTATTTCCAAATGTAAAAATGACTATCCCCTTCCTAGTAGTCTTGGAATCATTTTATAAATAAGGATGCAACAAACCTTGAACTATCTGGGAAGAATTACAAAAACTTGCAACAACTTTAAAACTGACAAAATAATAGCTTTGAAACAGAACACGGGTGGCAAAATATTTGTGAACTCTGAATAGAAATTGTTGCTTCTTTGTAAATATATTTCTTATCCTTTCAAATTCTCTTCCCACCTATTTACTTCTTTGGCAGTGGGCCAATCAAAAGTCTTCTCCTGCTCTATCTTAGTCATGACTTTAGTCCATCTGGCATCTACAACTACCTTTGCTTCAGAAATGAATCTTGTCATGTCCACCTCTACTTTGATCATGCTATCAATCAGATAATTGTAGTGGCTTGCATCTGTATCTTTCTCTATGCTCTGTCTGATATTATTGGCCTTCCATAATTCATCAAACTCCCTTTCCTAATCTAGTTGTGGCTTTAGAGTATTATCATCATTATAAATCTTGGGGATAAGTACAAGGCATTGATTACCAAATAGTTGCAACCTATTATTTATCAGTTCATTTTTACCATTGAAGAAGGTATAAGTGTCATTAAAATCATTTACCATTTCAATGGTTTTTGATACTTTATCAGGAAAATCATCACTATACAACATTGTTGTCTTTAATTTATCCACCACTCTACTTTTTCCTAACCAAGTTTTGAAAGTTGGTTTGAGAAATTTCATGGCCTCTATAGTTGTTCTGGAAGCTTCATGTAATGAACCATATAAATTATGTACCATTTCAGTCTTCTTTTGTAGTACATTAACCCGATGTTGTATGATAGCAAGGATGACATGCACAACATTATCAATTCTTTGTTCTGATAGCTCCTCTATTTTGCCTTCTTCTGGTGCTAAGTTACCTTCTGTCTCGGTTGCTTCTTCTATTTTTTCTTTCTCAAGCACCTGAGGAATTTCAACTATCCTCTTCTCATTCAATTCTTTATTTAACTTCTCTATCTCTTCCTCTAAAGTATGGTTATGAACCACAACCTCTTTATGCTTCTTGGCTAAAGCCATCATCTGACCAAAAGTATGCTCATATCTTTTGGATAAGTCCTCTATTTTTTCCAAGTTCATAAAAGAAACATGGGTCATTAGCTGAGCTATCTCAGTGTCACTAGTATTTTTTAAGTTCCATATCATCCTTCCAACCCTCATTTCTTCCCTTATACTCAACACTAAGGGCTTTTGTGTAGTAGGGGATAAATACCAAATGGCCAAGGTTTTGGATTTTGGGTCAAAACACGATCCTCTCAGTATCTCATCAATCTCAAATTTTGTTTTAAACATAGGATTTTCTTGCCTCCTAATTTTATAAATAATAAAAGTAGATTGCAAATCCCAGTCTGGCATTAATAACACCCCACTATTCTGCACTAATAATATAGCCTATTCAATGATTATTAGCTCACTCTCAAGGTCATATTCCTGAAGTGTCTTAACAATCTCTTCATTCTTATCCTCTCGATCTTGTCCTATTATCAAATTATGCTTCAATTCCTTTTGCTTCAGTTTGATCAAGAAGCTTTTGAACTCTTCAGACTTAATAAATCCATCATCTTTTATAAATTCATTTTCCATTACCACCCTTTCATCCACTTCTGCCTCTAGGATCATCTTGTTATCTCCTTGATCCTCACCCTGTGGTACCTTTTGCAATTGTTTCCTAAATTTTCAAAAATACCTCCCATGCTCTGTCACCACTACCTTGGCCATGATTTTTCTAGTTTTCACCATTATGTGCTCTATTTTTTTCTTCTTTCTAGGTGGTTCCCTAGCAGAGGTAGCTTCTTCACGAGCGTCTTCCTCTTCCTCCTGGGGATGCTCAGGCTGTTCTAAATGCTCATCATTATGCAAATCCACTGTATGAGGGAATCCCTAGGACTGTGTATCCTCTACATTAAAATTTGGCACTTGTGCCATAAAGTGGTCATATGACTCTAACATCTTATCAATTCTTTGAAGGTAAGGAGCATTAGGAAAGAAACTAGAAAAGAATTATCAGACTCCACCCTCATGAGATCCTTCCACTTTATTATTTGGTCTTGGACATCATACTTTCCATCCTATTTCTAACAACATCTTCTTCATCAAGAGGTTCATGATCTCTCACAGTCTGCCAAGGGCTCATGGTTTTTAAGGCTATTTGCACAAAATTTCTGGGTCACAAAACCTAGCAACTATAGTTTTGTTAGAAATGGAAAAAGAAATATGTAAATAAGCAATACCAGGAAAGAATCTAAGCGAGTTAATGCATGAAAAGATATTACCATAAGATAGGAGAGAGAAAGCTTCAAGATCCAACACTATGAGACACGATATTTGAAAGGGGAAAGCAAAGAAAACCCCTTGTGACATTATGAATGAGGCATGAAAAGCCTAAGAAGAGAGAGAGAGAGAGAGAGAGAGAGAGAGAGAGAGAGAGAGAGAGAGAGAGAGAGAGA
>MU227639.1:7185034-7232320 GCA_018584345.1 Thuja plicata
AGAGAGCGAATTGCTCATACAAAAGTTGAGAAGAGGAAGAAACCTCATAAGAAATGAGAGAGGAGGGTCATCTCTTAAATAGAGATGAGAGAGAGGAGTTAGAATGTAACTCCCAAGTCTATGAATGACACCATTCATAAGTGTGTGAGGGCCAAGTGTGAGATTCCTCTTAAGGAGGAATAAACCAATTTACAAATTACAATAAATATTTGTCCTCACATATTCCACTAGAGGACGAAATAGAATGTAGTGGAAAGAAGACAAAAAAGAAGTATATTAGGATACCTTGGATTATATCCTAATATATTAAAACAAAGATTAATAGACTAACCTTGGTTTATAAATACACCAAGGAAAGATTACAAATTCTAACATAAATACACCAAGGAAAGATTACAAATTCTAACAAGTTTGCATTCTATATTGTTTCAAAAAACCATTAATCATCTCAAAATATTTCTTCCAAACAGAAAAATCAAATCCCACCTATACACTAGGGACAAATGTACCTTTTTTTTGCCCTTCTAAAAAATCCTTATCCATCCAAGTAATTTTCCATATGAATTCTAAAAAAGCAATTTTGAGTGGGAAAAATTTAGGCAAGACATGAGGGGGTTGTGAACACCCATACACCCTGATAATAGTGAATTGGTCAAAGAAAAATAAATCACCCCAATTATGGGTAATGGCACAACCCTAAATAAAAATCCATGGTCTTAATAACCTTTTGACATTAATTGATAACCTCTCCCTTACCACCCCCAATAAATCCAAAATTATAATAACAATCTAGTTATGAAAGCAAACAAAAGAGGAATCTACAGAAGCACTATCCCATACCTGGGTCCACCATTGAATTGGCATCTCAACACCATATTCTAAATCAAACAATTCCAACTCCTTGTCCATAGAATCTTTTTTGTAGTAAAGAATCATGAACATCAGATGAGAATAATGTTTGAATGTCGGCATAGGGGCATCCGATCTAATCTCCACTAATGCATTATGTATAGCCTCAATTATATACCCCACATAGTCATAATTAGAATTGACTTCTGGATGTTGGATATCCATGGCCATCATTAGCAAGTCAACAGGAACACTTGAATCTCCGTCAAAACCCAACACCCTACTTAGACCATACACTTTGCACTTGACATAATTGTGGAATAAGGATAGGTCAAAAGGTGGCTTCACATTATCTGGAATTACTACCAGATGTCTACCTATTCTGGGTATAAACCTGGGCATCTCATGTTTCATTATGGATTTCTCCATTTTCTCATAATCAGCTTGTATTTTATCCAAATCAATTTTAGTACACAATGCACCAATAATCGCGAAGACCTCTACTCATGATCTTCCTTTTATAGCCACTAGGGCTTCCTTATTCTTCTTTCTAATCACCCTAGCTACTAGAAAATATCTCTCATCTAGCTCTTTAACTAGGTCCACATCGACATAGACATCAGGAATAATTAATTTGGCCATGTTCATATTCTAGGGGTTACAAATAGGGGTTGATTTAACCCTATTATTCCAAAAGTAATGAAACAAGGAATTACCTGAATAATTTGGAGAAACAGGATTTCTGCATTGACACCATTTGTCCTTCCATTCTGCATCATTGTCACTATTTTCACTGGATGTTCTAGGAAAGAGATCCACAAACTCCTCTACCTATTTCTTAGATGTAGTTATTTTCTTTCCTGACCCCTTTGAAACTGCGCTGGTGGTAGCTTGGCTCATCTTTCCTTCTGCAAATTTGATCTTAGCTAGACTCTCCTATAATTCCCTTAGAAAATCATAAGACAAAAAATGAGAAATATACATAATGAATGCATGTTCAATCATACTTATATCCCATCTAATTGGCATCTTGTCTTCATTACTGCAACTTATCACGCTTGCAGAAACAAGTCGTTAGCTCCTGCAACTAGCGTTGCCATTAATTCAAGCTTGTGTATCCTTGCTGGAACAATTGTACATTTTCTTTCTCTATCACTTACAACTGAGAAAAGGACATATGGCACATTGTCGTGCACTCATTGTCTATTCAAAATTTTTACAATTTTCATTGCGAGTGAGTGACAAAAGCTCTACCTCTTATCTCCTTGCGCACTCGCAACAACTTTATGTTTTGACCTTGATCATCTGGCGAGTGAGCAACGACCTTTGGTATCATTTATTTTTATTAGTCACGCACTAGCAGTATTTTAATTCCTCATGCTTGAGACTTCATGAGTGAGTGATGAGTAAACAATTGGCTGAAATTTCACCTCATCGCATACTCGCAACATCCTTCTGAAAAGACTTTATTATCCTTGTGAGTGAGTGACAACCTTTCTAAGAACATACCACTAACTGAGTTTCACACTCATTGTCTTTTTTTTATAAGTGCTAAGGCTTAGTGAGTGAGAGATGGTCATAAAATCCTTTACTCATGCACTCGTGGTGTGAAAAATATTGATCGCTAATGTATCATGACTGGGCGCTGTCATGACAACCTTCTTTGGTCACGCATTCACGGCTGAAAAATATTTAAGTGCCAATCATCGGTGAGTGAAAAATGAGTTTGAAAACACATCCGGTCACACACTCAGGAACTAAGAACTTCAATGAACAAGACCATCAACGAGTGAGCGATAACATTATCTTACTTGAACCACTTTTAGTTGCGCACTCGCCATGAAAATTTGATTTGATCTTTATTACTCGCAAGTGTGTGAAAACTTTAAACATCCTTCATTGCTCACTCGCAAAGTGAAATCCCTGAATGCATCATCACCGTGACTGAGCGATAACAAAAAATAGGTATTTGTTTATCTGGAATCACCTGCTCGCACAAAAAAATTCATTAGAATGGAAACATCAGCGAGTGAGCGACAACCTATGGACCAAACTTGACTCACGCACTTGCGCAAGTAAAAGTCACAAAATAAAAAACATGAACGAGTGAGCGATTAACACTTATATTTCCTTGCTCGCACACTCGCGATCTTAAAAGCTATAAGATGAAATACATTGCGACCGAACATAAGACCTCTTCAGAACCACTCGCTCACTCGCACAACTATAAAAACAAAACATAGACATACCATGACTACGCGATAACCCTTTTGACAACTTTGTCGCTCACTTGTAGAACCAAAACAACACTTCATAAAAACATTGTGACTGTGTGATCATATACTTAACAAACAAACCGCTCAGATGCACAACCATTAGTTTCACTTAAAGGACATAACCTGACTTCATGACTAGGAACAAAGCAACAGCCCAATGACTTAGCACAATTTCAAAACCCTTTCTCATGAGGAAAAATAAAGCTTTAAGCATAATTACGCGGGAAAGACTAATGCTTGAAAAATGAAAACTTTTGGGATATAGTGCCAATAGGACAAAAATGCTATAAGACTACAACGGTAAAATCCACTACTCTAGTGGACAACATGAGTAGGCCAAGGCCTAGCCATCAACTGCAGAAGAAGGTGGCTACCTTCGGAGCTACTTCTCATGGGAGGAAGCAAAGGGATGGTTTCAGTAGGGTGGGGGTTTTCTTCTTTTCCTTTTTTGTTTGACCAGGAAGATGATTTGGTTTCTCAGAAGTAATCACACTGTGCATTTTGGGTACGGGCATGTATCTTTGTGGGTAGCAACGTTAATGCTGGTTTAGGAGCCTTTAGGTTTTTTTTGGTGAGCTTTTTGAATTGTGGAGATCTTTACAACAACTTTGCTAAATCTATTGTAATTTGATTTTATATTAATATAAATATTCAAACTTTACCGATAAAAAAAATAAAAAATTATTAGTTGTGCTTAAAAATTCCATGGGAGGGAATTTAATGGAGCCCTTAAATTTAATATTGTGGATTCAAGTGTAGGTGGGAAGTTTATATTTTGTTAAGATTTAAAGATAGTATATAATAATATAATGATAACTTATTAAATGATATTACATCATTTTTTAAAAATAGTAAATGATATTTTATTATATAACGAAAGATATTATGTTGTTTTAAAAATTAAAAATAAATTTAAAAAATAATATATCATTATAATATATTGAATTAATTTAATTGTCTATAAATGTGGCTTAAATGGTTAAAGAAGGGAAATTT
This sequence comes from Thuja plicata, assembly GCA_018584345.1. Lineage (NCBI taxonomy): Eukaryota > Viridiplantae > Streptophyta > Pinopsida > Cupressales > Cupressaceae > Thuja > Thuja plicata. Next base: position 7,189,156 of record MU227639.1, read on the forward strand.
ATAGAACTTAGTGGGAATTCTATATTAAGTCCAATTAAAAGTGATTTAGTTATCACATTCAAAATATAATGCTTTTTAAGATGATATGTTCAAGTAAATTTAAAATATCGCTATAGATAATGTCCCATTATAAATAAATTTGAGTTGTGACCATTATTTGAAAAAAAAGAGATAAATTAATATTGGAATAAGTTCTATTAATCTAACAAATTAAAATTTTAATGACTATATTATATCATTGATAATGTAATGAATTAAAAATACGTTATAATGCGAGTAAAATAAGGTTATAACATAATGATTCCCTTATCTAATTATCATATGTATAATAATTAGAGTAAAAGATGCATTATGAAACAAGGTAATAATCTAACGTGCTATTATAGTAAATTTTAGTATCATATAAGTGAATGTCCAAATGAGTGATTTAATGAGTAATGATGACAAAGTTGTATCATGTTATGTTGAGAACTTTATAATAATAGTTTTAAATAAATCCCTTGATCTCCAGTTAGGGGTAGCGTGATTAATCATGTTAATATTGTCTCAATAATGAAATGATGAGGATTGTAAAGTAAATAGTTTAATAATGATATTTGAAGGATTATCTGAATTTGGGCTTTGTTAAGAAACTTTAAAAAACATTATTAAATGGAGTTATTAAACTTAAGGGTTCACTATCAAAATTGAGGAATGATTTAATTTAAGGCTTTCAAGGGAGGTTTTAATAAATATTTTTAAGCGGAGATAATTTAATTTAATGATTTAATAATTAAATGTATAAGGGAATTAATCTCCTAGGGTACCGATAATTTTGGTAACTATGATACAAATGAGAAATAAGCCATCGATCATGATTGTATAATGATTTAACCTTGACAAACTCAATTGTTCTTTTATCAAATAAATTGTTTTACGGAGACCTAGAATAATAACCTTAGAGAGAGGTTGACTAAGTCAACCATGTTGATGATGGTCATGATGCCCTGATCTCAGTTGATTACCGATTTAGTTAACCTTACTCTCGAATTGTAACCTTTAGTTAGACATCGAACATTAAAATGTGTGAGCATAGTGAACTTTTAGTGTTAAGAAAAAGATGTTGGTGTATTTTTGCCTTAAATTTTGGGCATGACATCCCTTCTTTCAATTTTGTACAGAAGACACAATTTCTATTGTCTTCCATCTTAGCTTCCTCTGTATCTTTTTCATCAATTTTATCTTGGGAAGCGTTGTCCAATATTTTTTCAATTTCTCTATAGGTTCAAAGCAGAGTGGGTCTTCAAATGGACCAAAGAAGGATATTCCTACCAACAATTCATGTTCAACTATAAATTTTGGTTTTACCTACAAGGCTACTCTTGGTTCCTACACTTGTCTATTGGTATGTACTACTTTATGGCAATTAAATAAAATGTGTCTGGCATGCTGCCATTCTTTTGCCAAATATTATACAAACATTGAAACACTCCATCATGTTTCTAAGCATATTCACTTTCAAAAGGACAATTTGAGAAGAATCCCAATTCTTTTGTGGATATGCCTTAGATGCTCTTGAATTGAATCAATCTTTACACTTATACTTGATATTGATTCATCCATTAGGAGTTGGATGGTAAATACAAATTGATACATGGATTTTTTCACTTCATCTCTAAGCATATTTATTTTATGCATTGTCATCCAAGGAAACACGGGAACATATACCTTCACAAGGTGATCAAAGAACCAATTTTGGGTTTCAATCTAGTTTAATATGCAGTTCCAAAAAAGGAATCAATATATGTTGGAGCCAATTTATTTGAGCTTGTCACATTTTCTTGGCTCAATCCCCTGCTTTCTATTGGTATTAAGAAACCTCTAGAATTTGATGACATACCAGATATTGAAAAAAAGGATTCTACTCATGATCTTCATTGTTGTTTTAGCTAAAAAATAAATACGTTAAAGCAAAATGACCCTTCAAAAACACCATCCATGACAAAAGTTATATTATTGTTTATATGGAAAAAAGTAGCTCTAAATGTAATATTTATAGTGGTATTTGCAGGGGTGTCCTTTTTTGGTCCACACTTGATTGATGATTTTGTAAGTTACTTGAATAAAAATCCAGGTGTGACACATAAAGACTACATCTTAGCATGTACATTCTTTTTTCCCAAGGTCATAGAGTCTGCATCATAAAGACAATGGATATTTGGATCAATGAAACTTGAGATGTCCTTGCAAGAAATCCTCATTATACACATTTATAGGAAAGGTATGCATCTATCAATTCAAGCCCCATAAAATCAGCTATATGATTCTAGATGTGCAATATATTGGAGACTTTACATGGCACCTAAATACAATATGGATGTTGGTAGTATAAATTCTACTTCTAATATGTATTCTTTATAAAAATTTAGGCTTCGCATAATTACTTGTCTGATATGCAACCACTCTTGTTGTGATGGTGGGGAGCATTCCAATTATGAGAATATAGAGATATTTTCAGTTAAAGATCATAAAATCCAAAGGTGAAAGAATGAAATATACATAAAAAAATATTAAGAAACATAAAAATACTGAAATTTCCATCTTGGACTATGAAATATGCACAAAAATTAGAAGCCTTGTGTCATGCACAAATTTTAAGGAAAAAATACAAGATCAATTGTTTTTTAAAAATAGGCTAAACTAACTAATGTTATATGTGGATATGGTTAAAGTATTATTGAGATCAGTGAAGAGGTTATGTCACAGTTGATTAAACTATTCCTAATGGTAACTGGGAAAGTTTAATCAAAAATTCGAGGGGTATCATGACAAGTGAAACCCGACTAGCCAACATCCCTCAATTGAGTCTATTCTCTTAGGTTTAATTCTAAATCTAACAATAGTACACTTCAATTAATGGGGTTTGTTAGTGGTTTTTATTGCATGTGTTGATAACAAATCTTTCAGATGTTAATAATTAATCTTATGCATAACTCTCTAAACCCACAGATGCATCTGAAAATAACAAACACTAATGCAATAAAATTCTCATCATTCTTCACTTCAATCTTCAAGCTTAGGCGGGTTTATCTTATGGATTCACTTCTTTAAGGAATCAACAATAACATTTGTATTCTTCAACACAAACAATAATCACTTATGCTCTCAAATATAAACTAAAAGATTATTTAATTTTGAACATTGATGATGAAAACTACACATTAAGCATAGACCAATGCCTTATCCAAGGCATAGAGTCAAATAAACATGTATTCAAAGAAACATTTTAACTTCAACACACCCAAAACCCAAATGAAATGCCTTACAGATCACTCTTCTCATTCCCATACCCAAACATCAAATTCATATGCAAATTTTAAATCCTCTGGAACTACTCTCAAGAATTACCCTTCACTTGAAAGAAACTCAAGAACAATCCCATAATTTACCTAGTAAATCAGTGTATTAAACATGCCTTACAAATTTAACACACAAGAATTAAGAATCAACATAAGAAGACATCATAAATATGGAAAAGGGATTCCACTTTCTTTTTATTAAAATATCTTTGCTTCAGTACATTTGGATTGACAAAAACTTTAAAGTAAGACTCAAATAAGAAACTATATTTATAGTCTTCAATTCACCATCATTTTACAAACATAAAGTCTTACTACTTATAGAATTCACTAGTCATCTTGGGATCTTGGAAGAATTAGGATGCAAAAAGCTTCAGATGGCTAGGAAAAGAAAAAAATATGCCTAAAGATAAAAATAGTTACAAATTGATTTTCTATCAGAGGAAAGAAAGATTTGTGAAGCTCTTTGTAACCACTCTGAAGATTGACAGTTGGCAAATTTGTCTGCAGATGTTCAAGGTAACTTTTGAAAGTTGTTATAAGAATATTGACTACCTTCATAGCTAACATACAATATTATTTGAGATAGTTACCCTCCCTATCCTCATGGATCAGGTGCCAAGTGTCTTTCACTCTTCTTCTATTGCTTCCAGGTCACTGGTTTCCTGTCTTTTCTTCTTTGGCTTCGTGTTCTTATCCCACTATGCAACCTCATCCTCTATTGGCCATTTGAAAATATTTATGCCCTGTAATTGCTTCATCTTCCTATCCCACCTATAATCAGTTATTGCCCTTATTTCTGCCACAAATTTGGAACAATCTGTTTCAACTTTGAACACATCAGCCAGGACTATATTTCACTTGTCCATATTCAAAGTATTATCCTCAACAAGGAAAGATTCCTCTTCTGGTATTAATGCATAAAATCCACTCCTCAACACCTTTTAACTCACCACTTTCAATGTGCATAGGAGACATGTATTTGTTATAATTTGGGCCAAACATACTAAACTTTAGCTTTACCCGATTGTCCTTTCCCTTAAAGAAATACAAGGATGCACCAAGTTGTTCAATTATCTCCCCAACCTCCTTAACTGATTTAGGAATATTATGCCTATGAGGTAGTAACATTTCTAGCTTTTCAAACAGGTTTACCCTGCAGGACCAAACACTGAATAATGGATCCAAGGTTTCCATTGCATCATTAACATCCTTGTCAATTTTCTGCAACATATTGTGTGATTTATGAAATAAATCCAATTTTTATTTTATCAAATCAAACTTATGTTGCAAAATCCTGATCAAGACAGAGAGAGCAACCTCATTCTTGTCCTTGCTAGATGGCTCAACTGATTGCACATGCTCCTCAGTGACAAGAGGCTCAATAACTTTTGTTTACTCAACACGAGGGGGAATAGCCTTGAGTGCCTTTTCTAATTTGTTTCTCAAGTCTTCTAATTCATCTTCCATCACCTTGATTTTCATCAGACACTTCTCTCTGTACTTGGCTATGGAAATTGTTTCTTCATGTAGCCTTCCATATCTTTTGGACAACTTCTCTATTTTGGCTTTATTGAGTTGGGAAAAATGTGTAAAAACGTGAGAAACTTCCATGTTAGCTATATTTTGCACTGTCCAAATAATTTTGTTCCCTTCCATATTCTCTGCCACATTGACCAGTGAATGCATTTGAGTCCTTGGATCTAAAGACCACATAGAAAGGGTTTGAGATCTAGGATCATACCCACAACCTCTGATTATGTCTCCAATGTATGTCTCTTAAGAAAAGTGAGCTTCTGGTTGTCTCCTTTTCTGGTCTATGATGAAAGCAGAAGCTAAATCCTAGCCTGGTATAAGTAGCATCCCACTGGATTTCACCAAATGCTTGGCCTTCTCCACTATAATAACCTCTGACTTAGGGTCATAGGCTTTAATATCTTGCAAAACCTCATTTCCTGGAGTAGTTCCATCAGTTACCTGCAATTGTTTGCCTATTTCCCATTGCTGTCTCCAAATGAGGACATTCTTGAATTCATCTCTTTTGATGAAATCATCATCACTTAAGAGTTCATCCTGGTAAATTTCCCTCTCATCTCTACACATATGGAGGGGAAATTCAACTTCTTCTTAACATTCTTTCTTCTTCCCCTCTCTGATGTTTTTTTCTCAATTGATGATAATAAGGCCTATCACCAGGAACCAAGTCAGCTACTTTGTCCTTTTTCTTTTCATGCATCTTTTTCTTGGAAGAGTCTATCTCCTCTATTTTTTGCTTCTTTTTTTGAGGCTCACTTGTTACCTCTATCTCAGGAACATTTGGCCCTTGCTCAAAACTAGGTGGCTCACTCATCTATTGAGGGCTATGCTATTCATAGGACCCCTCAGTAGTCTCTTCATATTCAAAGGAAGAATAAGCTCAAGGTAGTTCTTGTTTTTCCTCCAACTGGCCTGCAAGCTATTTGTACAAAGTATCATACATGCCAATCATCTTATTAATCCTGCACATTTAAGGGAAATCAGGGAAGTATCCTCCAAATGCAATCCCTGCCTTTTTCAATTGTACTTCCAAATCCATTAGGTCCCAAAATTTTCCATTTCTCTATTCTATTTCATGTTCATCCATTATAGTTTTGATGACATCTTCCTTGTCACATCCTTCATGCTCAATGATGGTGCTAACACTTGGAATCAACAATTTATTTGCATTCTTGATGAATCCCTCTGGGTCTGCATATCTGAATTCAACAACACCCATCTTGTATTGATTCAACCATTTTTTGATCCCATCCAAGGCTCTTTTCCCAATAAAAAAATACTAATATTAAACTGCCTTGGAGTGAATGTCCCTTTTTTGTGGGGAGCCAGATGCTCTTTGTCTATCCATACCAACTGCCAAATGAATTCTATGAGATCAACCCCTGTGGGTAAAATTTTTGGGAGTATATGTGGGAGCCGAGGGCATCCATACACCCTGATCAAAGTATAAGTCTTCTGTAAATAAAAATCACCCCAATTGTGATCCTGAGGACAATTATTCACATAATCACAAGGCCTTAGAAGCCTTAACATAGTATTGGGAAATATGGAAATGTTAATACCAATAAGACATAAAATTGGATAAACAATCCAGGTCCAAAATCCATAGAATTCTTGCTCATTAGATGTATTATTCCAAACCCTAATCCATAATTATACAGGGTTTGGTTGGTTGTGAAGGACTATCCTAGGTCTCAACATTTGTATATCAAAATGATTAAAATTTTAGAACAAAATCAGATGCATCAACAAAGAATAATACATGAAATGGGGTTTCTTATTCTCTTTAATTTTCATTAGACCCCCATGAATCTGGTCAATCACATACTGAATATAATCATAATCAGTATTAACATGGGAATTCAGTATATCTAAGATAAACATTAGGAGGTCTGTAGGCATTCTTTCAGCATCTCCATTTGATCTTAATACTTTGTGCAACCCATATGCCAAATATATCATATAGAAATGCAAATCCTTAAACTCATAGGGTGCATTCATGCGGCTGGGCAAGGGAGCTATATATTTCCCTATTTTTGGCATGAAATTAGTGATCAGATTCTTAACCAGATTGACCTGTTTCTTATATCCTTCCTTCTCCTTATTCAGATCAATTTCTGTAGACAAAGAATTGTAAATGTTGAAGGCTTTCATAAAGGAACCTTTGTCTAGGGACACCAAAGAAGACTGATCTTGCTTCTTGGTGACTTTGGATATTGGGTCATAAGCCCTAGCTAGTACTACAAGCAAATTGACATCTAGGAATACATCTGTGACTGTTAACTTCCCCAAACCCATGTTTCAAGCATTACAAACCAGGATTTTCTTGACTCTATTACTATAGAAGTAATTAAAAATATTATACCCAAAACAATTTGGAGTGATAGGGTCTCTACAAGTAGCCAAGTAATCAGAGAACAACTCATCACTAACCTTTTTGTTTTGCATGGACCCAAGCAATAGTGTGATGAATTCATCTAAAAAGTTATGCTTCACCTTTCGTTCTTCTCCCGAATCCTTAGGCCCTTCACTGGAGGCAACCTTGCTAGACTCTAGTTGACTCATCTTTACTTCTTCTTCAAGTCTTCTTCATTGAATCAACTCTTCTTAGAAATTCTTTGTAAATCCTCAAATACTTATCACACTTCTTTGAACTTTTGATAAGTGGAAATGACAACATTGTGTCTTTATAACGTTCAACAATTAATGCAACCAACTTATCGAGATCATAGAGTATCCTTCTTCAATCACCTTAGCATTTATATGGCATGCACCAAGTTTAATTCTGAGCTAGCCATGACGTGTGAAGTTGACATGCAATTCAATTTTGAAAATAGGGCGGAAAAGGCAATCGTTGTTTTTTCTGTATTTTCTTTAAAATCCTCAGAGTTTGTAAAAACCCCAGCTGAAAGCTAATTGGCTAGACTCATTCACTTTTTCTACCTTAGCAAATCACTTTAACCTTTTAGGATCTCCAAGTCTTCTTATCAGTTTATACTTTAAGCACTCATCACTTGGAGATCATGTGATAACTCTTTTCTCATAATCTCACAATACTTTTCTTAATCATGGTTTCATCACGAGATTTAGAGACAAGGATTTATTACTAACATTAACTGGCTTCTCCAAATCTCCAGATGTTAGTGGTAACCGAGATCATATTCTGAGATTAAGTGACTAAGGGATCTCCTGATCGCTGAATGCTTGTCTAATACCATAGTCTATCTGAAGATTGAGCGACCACCATAGATCTTGCACATCACGAGCATATGTGTCACTATCTCTTAGAACCTTTGAATACTAAAAAAAATAACCGTTACAATCATGAGATTAAGTGACAAGGCTTTCTTACTAACACTAACTGGCTTGTCCAAATCTCTAGATGTTAGTGGTAACCGATATCATATTATGAGATTAAGCGACTAAGGGATCTCCTGATTGCTGAGTGCTTCCTTCTTAATTGTCAAGATCGTGAGATCAAGTGATAAACTCAAACCCTTTTCTCTCTGAATCTCAGAATGTTTTAGATAGTTTTTATTAAGTCATGAGATTGTGCGCACACCACTCATCTTGGGAGTCTCCAGGACATGTGTTGGCATCTTGTCAAATTTCATCCTTGTATCTCATGATCATTAATTCCTTTTTCTTAGCTTGATTTATTTGGCGATTTAGCGACAACCACACATCTGGGTCATAATCAGTGGTCACCTCTTAGTCTCATAGCACTTCGCCTAACTTTAGTCCTATCTTGAGATTCAGAGGCAATACATATCTCATAATGTCTGAATTGAAGACTTAACTATGGTTCAATCAGGAGATTAAGCAACTAAGATATCTCTGAATCACTGAATGCTTCAATTAACCCATCGTAGTTCACGAGATTCAAAGGCAACCCTTGATCTTTACCAGCATCTACAATCCTTGCTCAATCTCTAGATCTTTTAAGACTTAACCATGACTTCACGAGATTCAGTGACATAACATCAACTGTCAAGTCTTTCCTTTATCGCTAGATCTCCAAATGTTACACACTTAGCTATGAACTTTACGAGATCTAGAGAGAGTTTTTTCACTAAGTCGTTGAATGCTTAGTATTAACCGGAAACCATTACAAGATTAAGAGACAAAGACTTAACCACTAGGCCCATCAAGAAATAAAATACACCTTCGCTTAATCTCATAATGACCAAAGCATATTCTCTTTACTTATGAGATGAAGAGATAACCTTTCTGCGCTCAATCTCCAAATCTTTTGGAATATTTGATCTTGTTTATGAGATTAAGAGACATGACTTAAAACCTCTTATTGCTAGACCTCATAATACTCTACTAAACAACCAATATTTATGAGATTTGGAGACGTGAAGAAAATAAGGACCATGTGCAGTTAAGGGTCGATCATGAAGGTCAACATGAAAATATAAGATTAAGGGCACAATCTGGCAATTTTTAAAAGATAAAAACCCTACCAAAGAAAAACAAGACCTAGGGTTTACGATTTTTAGACATTTTCAAGACAAAATTGCTTTCAGGCAAAGACATTTCTCAATAACTTGCAGGAACATTGAAACAACTTGAGGCAGGGGCAAAACTTGGTTAAGACCAAGAACAAATTTAGACACATCTCAGAAACCTAAAATATATCCCAACAGGGTCTATTAATCCTAATAATTTTAAATGATAATTAATAATTCCTAAATTATGCCGACCAATAACTCCTATTTTACCCCTTAGTGCACTTCCATTAACAAAATTTAAACCTTAGGGCAAAATAATAAAAGTTCCCCCTTACAAATTAAATGACACCATTAGTTTTCAAAATATTAATTATGATAATTTAATCCCGAGTTAAACAAAATGAGGAACCTAGACCCCTTTAGTAGGTTTAAATTTATTAAGAAGGATTAATTACAAAATAATAAAGTATTTAATAAATCTTCCCTTTTCTAACGATCAAACTTATTAGTTAAATATTTTTAGTTTAGAATTATTTAAATTTTCCCTTTAAATTATCCTATCATTTGCTAATTAAATAATTCATTAAAAAAATGTTAATTGCTGAATCCCTCTTTTAAAGTGAGGAAAATAAATAGAACCATCATGGCCAAAATCCCCCCAAAAGGCTTTTATGCTAATTTCAAATTAAATGATTTTTTTATTTACACCATCCATAACCCTAACTAGGGTTACACATATCAATATGAATTTCACATACCATTTTAAACTCATTTTTTTCCTCTTTCATTTCTCTCTCATCTTTCCCTCAAACTCTAACCCTAACCCAAAATTAGGGTTTGGGTGAGGATTTGGGTTCTTAACATTTTTCTTTTAGTTTCTACTTCTCTCTCTTACTCACTTTCCTCTCAATTTTTTATTTGTAGGTTTAATGGAGGGATGCTCTTGTAGGGTTTATGCATGATTGGAGGAGGAAATGGTTGACATGTGTGTGTGTGTGTATATATATATACTAAAATTATTTTTATGCAGGGTCGAATGAAATAAATCAATTTTTTGGGGGTTTAATATTTATTATAGGAGGGGGGCCAAACCACCACCCCATGTTGTGGTCATAATGCTCTTGGAAGGGAGTTGACCGTGTAGGAGTTCTATCCCCCCATAGCAATCGATCCGCACACTACGGGTGTGGCCCCCTACGGGCATTCTACCCCTTGTGGTGGCCGACCTTCCCATGGTGGGGCTGGGGCCCCTACAACAGAGCCGTTCAACGGTCCACCAATAGTGGGGGGTTGAGCCCTCACCTTTGCAGGGGAAGGGTTGCAACCTTCCCCCCAATATTTTTTTAAAAATATTTTTTGTTTATCATTTTCTTAAAGGAACATTAATAATGTATGTATTTATAAATTGAAATGTTAAAGGAATCTTTTATACATTTTATAAATCAAACAATACCATCCTCTAGTTTGTAATTCATTTTTCCATTAACTAGCATTTCAATCAGCAAGAAAAGAAACAAAATTTAACAGAATATATATATATATATATATATATATATATATATATATATATTTGTATGTATTCACATTAAACTACATATACCATATGTAAATATAAATTTGTACAAAGGTAAATAAAGGTTGCTCACATAATGGTAAGACTAACCCTTTTTTTATGAAGATGATATATAACTTGTTTTTTAATTTACTGCATATAGTCTATGTGCTGATAAAAAAACAACATAAAGTAAACATGTCCTTGGTTGAAACTAATAAAATATCACATTTATAACCTTTATCTTACCTACTAACATACTAACAACATTAAATTGACATATTTTATTTTATACTTGTATATATACTATATTCTTAAAAAATGCAAACAATAGGGTTACAATATATATATATTTTTCATACACAACAAACAGATTTCAACTTGGAAACTTTTCCACCCAATGATATTAGTAACCCAAGAATGATACATACATTTGCAACTACTAAATATTCAAGAACAATCACAACCTTTCATAAATCTCCATTTTACAACAAATACAATACTTTCTTTTGTTTCTTAAGGTGAAAATGACAATGAATTCCCAACCCTTTTTAGCCATCCTTTTTCCAGCTTTGCATCCCATGTCAATCTGCAATAAAAATGAAACTTGACCATGGAAGCTCACCTCCCAACGCAGGCCTTTACAAGGCCACCCCCAAGCTAGGAGAACTAGATACAAAACATGTTACAAACATCCAAACATATGCATAACAAATTTGGCAAGCATTACAATACAAATTATCCCATCCCAAGGCTTCACATTAAGGTCACTAAATGAACCAACAAATAGGGTGAAGGTGCACCTAGTACTTAGGAGGAGAATGCCAAAAAAAAAAAATGCAAATGCCTTCACAAGGCATACAAAACCACTTCCTTCTTCACAATGCAAATAAACCAAAGCCCTTATGGACCCCATGAAAACATGCCAAAATAAGTCCCCTTATGACCTCCAAAAATAATGGCAATAAGACCCAATAATCCTGGCCTTATCCCTCTCCTCCATGAGGAGAGACTCTACACTCACTAAGTTATCCTAAAACCCTTCACCCCAAGGCTACGCTTCCCTCCCAAGGGTTTGTTTGGCCTTGCACTCCCAAAACATTCAATAAGAAGAACAATGCAACATTCATGAAAACAACACAACAAAACTTCCACAACACATTCATCTACAAGATTTTTTTCTCAAATGAAAACATAAAAAACATGGAGATGGTGCAACCAACCTCTACTCAAGTAATGGTAAATTAAGTTTATGAATATCTCCAAGTCCTAAATCCTCTTTTTCTCCAAATATCCTTTAACTCCTCAGTTGCCTCCAAAATTGGAGAGTGGGTGAACAAGCTCCAAGTCTTGGGAAATCCCATTAAAAAGGCTCAACCCACTTCCCATAATCCTCTTGGAAGAAGACATGAATTTACATTGGTTGGTCTTCCCAACTTCTTACAAGGTTTCTAAATTGGAAACTAGAAAAGGTGACTTGGGAATGATAAACAAGAAACTTGCACATGATTAGGAAGGTTGTTTACCTAAGACCATCTTCTCCAAAAGTTAATTTTCGTCCATATTGGAAAACCAACTTTGGAAGGGCTCAAGACTCATACCTAGGTGGTCCCATGGTTAAAAATGACCCTTACCTATAGATATACCAAGTGGTTCCTTCAAAAAGGGCCTAAACTCAACCCTAGGTGTTAGCTTAACCCTAAAAAAACTCACCTAAAGTTTACCTATAGGTTCATCTTGCTTGGACCACACTCAAGGCTCTCTAACCAAAGCGATTTACATGGAGACCCTACATGGTACTATCCTACATTTGGTTGCAACCAATCATCCCCAAATGGACAATGTCATTGCCACATATTCACAACACAAGTGTCAAGTGATACCACAAAAATACACATCACATACACACTTAGCATGTCCATTTAGATATTTACACAATTACAATTTTTACAAATTACAATTGAAAAAACATACAAGCATCCACATTTATGAAATAAATCACATAATAAATGAGGTTTTTTCTCTTCATTAGACACAACCTCGGCTTCACTATCACACATAGGTTTGGTTCTAGTTCTCTGAATAATTTCCATAGTCATTTTCCTGCACATCTCAATTTGAACATGAATAGTCCAATAAATCTCATGTATATAAAATATATGAAATAAACATCATTCAAGCACTTACCAAACACTTACATCTTCACATAACCAAATTTCAATACAACATACCATAAACAATTTAACAACTTTCCACATGAAATAATATGCACATATAAATAACATTGAAGAACCTAACATTTAATTTTCAATAAGACCAATCTTATCATAATTTGAATCCAAATACCATTTTCCTAATTAATCCACTTAAAGCACATATACTCCATTGCATCATCATAATATTTATTTAAATCAAATAAACCATAATGCAATCATAAAATCGTCATCACGAGTACAAAACATATCATAAAATAAGTTGCATCAAAAATCAAATATGATCAAATCCCTATCATATAGAGTATAAATCCATAATGCATTAAAATAAAGTATCTAATACAAGGTCTACCATAAATATAAAATGAAATGCTATGGCAGGCTTGGGGTGGGGCCTCACAGCCTCCCCCTAGGCATTAACTTCCTCTTAGATTTCATAAAAATATGGGGATACTATGATCTCATCTACACTGCATCCTCCCATGATGTTGTAACCTCATCATAACAATCCCAATGGACCCTAACCTGGTCCAACTCTAGGCCTTGAAGAGCCAGCATCCGGTGAGCCAAAATGCAAATGGGCTCCAAAGCCAACTCCCCGTCTAACTCCACGTACAAGGCATACCAATATATGATATGATACTCATCATAAATATATTTCCTCAATACATAAACATGAAACACATCATGGATGAGTGGTAGGCTAGGTGACAAAGCTAGATGATAAGCAACTAGTCCTATCCTCTCAAGGAAATCAAATGGTCCAACAAAGCGAGGTGTGATCTTCGAGCCCTTTCCATAATGGATTGGAATCTTATGTGGCCACACTCTTAAGAAAAATCTTCCACCAACCATATAGCTATGATCTATCCTCTTTGCATCTGCATACTTCTTCTGCCTATCCTAAGCCTCTCTAAGACACTTCTTGATCAACACAACCTCCTACTCCGTATCCCAAACTGACTCTGGCCCAATGGCTACTTTATCCTCAACACAATCCCAACTCAATGGTGTCCTACACAACCTACCATACAAGGCCTAAAAATGTGTCATCCCCAATGAAGTATGACACCCATTATTATAGGGAAACTCTACAAAGTGTAGGTACTCTTCCCATCTCATCTAATGGTCCATAACATACATGTGGAGCATCTCCTTTAACACCTGGCTAACCCTCTTTATCTGGCCATCAATTTTTGGATTATAGGCTATGCTAAAATTCATCCCGGTGCCTAAAGTTGTCTGTAATCCTCTCCAAAAGGATGATGTAAGGAAATAATCCCTATCAGATATGATCTTGCGAGGAATTCCATGTAGTCTAACAATATCTTTCAAGAACACCCATGCCACTGCTAGAGTTGTAAATGTAGTCTGGATAGGTGAAAAGTGAGCCACTTTGGTCAACTTGTCAACTGTCACCATGATGGCATCATGGCGGTGAGATGACATAGGTAGACCAATGATGAAATCCATAGAAATAATGTCCCACTTCCACTCAAGTATCTCATGAAGTTGAAGTAATCCAATTGGATGGTAGTGTTCCACCTTAACCTTCTGATACTCAAGGCATCATGCTACTAACTCTGCAATGCGTTGCATCATGCCTGGCCAATGATACAACTGTCTCAAATCTGCATGCATCTTTTTGACTCAAGGATGTGCTACATAAGGTGCTCTATGAGCCTCTAGCATAATGACATCTCACAATCCCCTAGTAGTAGGTACATAGATGCATCCTTTATGATGTAATAGTCGATTATAATCTAAAGAATAATATATATATTTACCCTCTAGGGGTCTCTGAGATTGTACTACTTAACAAACCTCTACATACCATTCATCCTCATGCAAGTGATTTAGTATGTGATCCCTCAAATCTGTGTCTGCAAACATAGAGTATATATCATGATGTCTCCTACTCAAAGCATCTACGACTATGTTCTCTTTCCCCTTGATGTAGTGAACATCAAAATCATATTTGTAAAGGAACTCCATCCATCTCCTTTGTTGAGCATTAAGGTTCAACTGAGTAAATATGTACTGCAAAATTTGATGATCTGAATGCAACTCAAACCGCTATTCTAAGAGGAAATGTCTCCATCTCACAAGTGTGTGAACCACTTATGCAAGCTCAAGGTCATGGGTAGGGTTGTTAAGCTCACGAGTCTTAAGTTTCCTAGACTCATATGTAATGACTCATCCACCTTGCGTATGTACTACTCGCAAACCATCCAAGGAAGCATATATGCATACCACAAAGTCTATTGAAGGCTTTGGCACAACTAGTGTACGCTTTCTTGAGTTCTTGAAAGGCTCTCTCACACTTTTATGTTCACTCAATTTTCTTTCCCTTTTATTGAAGGGATGTAATAGGATGTGCCACTCTAGAGAATCCCTCTACAAAGCATCTATAGTAACCTGCTAACCCCATGAAACTCTTGACGTCAATTATAGTAGTTGGCGCTGGCCAATCCATGATAGCTCTAATATTTGATGGGTCAATTGATATCCAATTACTTGAAATAACATGTCTTGGGTAATTAACCTCTGATTTGAAGAATGCACACTTTGACAAACTGCCATACAACTAATTATCACTCAAACACTGCAATACCTGCCTCAAGTTCTCTTCGTGCTCCTTCTCATATCAATAATATATCAATATATTATCAAGGAACACATCCACAAATTGGTCAAGGAATGTACTGAATACTCCATTCACGGGACTCATGAATATAGCTAGAGCATTTGTAAGACCAAATGGAACAACTATGAACTCATAGTGGCCATATCTAGTACAAAAAGTTGTTTTGTGAATATCACTCTCCACAATCCTCAACTGATGGTACCCTGATTTTAGATCTATCTTTGAGAATACCTTAGCACCCTAAATCTGATCAAACAAATCATCAATCCTAGGAAGTGGATACCAGTTCTTAACAGTCACCTTGTTCAACTATCAGTAATCCATGCATAACCATAGAGACTCATCCTTCTTAATGAAGATAACTAGTGCACCCCAAGGGGAGACACTATGATGAATGTGCCCTTTCTCTAAAATCTCCTCTAACTAAATATTGAGCTCATTAAGCTCATTAGTGGTCATTCTACATGGTGCTCTAGAAACTGGCTCAACTCCTGGCATATGATCTATCTTAAAATCAACCGCTCTACAGGGTGACATACCAGGTAGCTTGGAAGTAAACACATCTACAATTTCCTAAAGGATAGGATGATCATTAAGTGAAGGTTCCTTCTCCTCTTATTCTTCTCCATCACTGATAGTGATGGAAAATAACAAGCACCACTTTTACATGCTCCTCTTAAGTTGCATAGCGGAGATCATATGAAAAGATATAGGTCTCTGAATCCCTAAAATCAATGTAGAAGTGCCATGATCATCTAAAAACTCAACCTTCTTCTAACTACAATCCATCTGGGCCATGTGGGCATAAATCTAATCCATGCCAAGAATGATGCCATAAGATCCTAGAGGTGTAATGTGAAGATCTTCTATAGTGGTCATGTCACCAATCAGGATCCAAGAATCCTTAACCATTGATTCAAATAACACTCTACCCCCTAAAGATAACTCAACCTCCCAACTGACATCTTTCTTAGTTTCCACTAGCTTGCAATGCTCCACAACCAATAGAAAAATAAAATAATTAGTAGCTCCTGAATCAAATATAATGGTAACACTTCCACCTCTGATCATAGTTGTCCTTTATCACTGTGGCCTAATACTCTATGTGGCAGTTATCAACCGCTACAAAAACCCTGTGGGACTTACCCATGTCCCCAATTGTAGGCTTTGATGCTTCCGTACACTGACTACTTACCATCTGACCTTGTGGATAATCTCTAGCCAGATGAAACCCATATGACTATGGTGCAGAGTTACGGTTCTGAAATCGATCCCATGTATCATGTGATCTACCTTGAATCTCCTCTACTATTAAAGCCTTCTCTACAACTTCATGAAGGCTTCCTGGAGCTTCCATGAATACTGGTCCTAATATAGAAACATTCAATCCTTGGACAAAGTGGTTAATCCACAACTTCTCATCTGTCATGTAATCCACATAAGGTAGAAGATCAAGGAACATGCTCTCATACTGCAAAATAGTGAGTCCCCGCTGCTGGAGATAATGGAACTTATCAAGCGACATTATCTAAAGTGTTTTGACAACTACCTATCTCTGAATCTCTGCAAGATATTGTCCCAAGAGAGTGTGTCTATAACTAGGTTACCCTTATATTCCTCTCGCCTCCACCAAGTAGATGCAGACCCTCTTAGAAGGTGAATAGAAAAATGTTCCTTTAGATTTATCTCATATGGACGCAATCTAAAGCACCTCTCTAATCTCAAAAGCCATGCCTCGACTTCTGTGCCATTAGTAGATCCTGTAAAAATTTATGGTTGTAGATGAAGTAAATATATAATCTAATCCCCTGGGTCACAGGGTGCTCTCTCTACAACCCCTGGCACTATATATGGTGGTGGCTCTGGTAGATGAACTGACTCATCCTCAAGGTCTATCTGACTATCTATATGGCTAGGAGGACTCGTACTCCTCTCTCTAACTATAGTCATGTGCCCCTCTGAACCCTTATGTTCTGTCTGTTATCCCATTGGGGGTAGTCTATTTTAAATTATCCTAATTAGGTTATAAAGAGAATTCAATATGTTCTAGTTTGGGTTTAGTGGTGGTTTGGAAGGGAGTTCCTAATTCCCTCCTAGAACCTCTTTTTCCTACTCAACATCCTCTCATGCCATGTGAGTCTATCTAGGGCCTCTTCCATGCATGTGAGCTTGTTGCATAGTATGAGTCATCCTACAAGTTCCATTAAAATTATTTATGAGAAACACAATGGTTTAAAACTCCTAGTGTTGAAACAAGGCTCTAATACCAAAATGTCATGCCCAAATTTTAAGGCAAAAACACACTAACATTTTTTTAAACAGGCTATACTAACTAATGTTATACGTTGACATGTTTAAAGTGTTACTAAGATCATTGAAGAGGTTACGTCGTAGTTGATTAAACTAGCCAAATGGTAAATGGGCAAGGTTAATCAAAAATTTGAGGGGAATCATGACAAGCAAAACCCGACTTGTCAACATCCCTTGATTGAGTATACTCTCTTAGGTTTAATTCTAAATCTAACAATATTACACTTTAATTAATGAGGTCTATTAATCCTAATAATATTTAAATGATAATTAATAAATCCTAAATTATGCCCACCAATAGTTCCTATTTTACCCCTTAGTGCACTTCCATTAATAAAATTTAAACCTTAGGTAAAAATAATAAAAGTTCCCCCATATAAACTAAATGATACCAATCATTTTCAAAATATTAATTATGATAATTTAAACCCTAGTTAAACTAAACAAGCAGTCTAGACCCCTTTACTAGGTTTAAATTTATTAAGAAGGATTAATTACAAACTAATAAAGTATTTAATAAATCTTCCTTTTTCTAACGGTCAAATTTATTAATTAATTATCTCGCTTTAATTCCCTTAAATAACTATACACATACCACTAACTAATTTAGTTAAATATTTTCATTTTAGTATTATTTAAATTTTCCCTTTAAATTATCCTACCATTTGCTAATTAAAAAATTCATTAAAAAAAATTAAATACTAAATCCCTCTTTTAAAGTGAGTGAAATAAATAGAAACATCAAGCAAAAATTCCGCCCCAAAAGGCTTTTATGCTAAATTCAAATTAAATAATTTTTTTATTTACACCATCCATAACCCTAACTAGGGTTACACATATCAATATGAATTTCACACACCATTTGAAACTCCTTTTTTTCCTCTTTCATTTCCCTCTCATCTTTCCCTCTCATCTTTCCCTCAAACCCTAACCCTAACTCAAAATTAGGGTTTGGGTGAGGATTTGGGTGAGGATTTGGGTTCTTAAATTTTTTGTTTTAGTTTCTACTTCTCTCTTTTACTCACTTTCCTCTATCATTTTTTTTATTTGCAGGTTTAATGGAGGGATGCTCTTGCAAGTTTTATGCATGATTGGAGGAGGAGGAAATGGTTGAAGTGTGTGTGTGTGTGTGTGTTGAAATTATTTTTATGCAGGGCCAAATGAAATAATTTTTTTTGTGGGTTTGATATTTTTTGTAGGAGGGGGGGCCAAACCATCCCCCTTGTGGCATCCATGTTGCTCATGGAAGGGGGCTGGCCCTTCGGAGGTTCCATTCTCCCCCATGGCAGCCGAGGGCGAGTGTGGCCCCTTGCGGGGGTTCCACCCCCAGTGGCATCCAAGCCGCCCATGATGGGCCTGGGGCCTATGTGGTAGAGCCGTCTGATGGTCTGCCAACAGTGGGGGGCCGAGCCCTCCCCTTAGGGGAAGGGTTTCAGCCTTCTCCCCCAATATTATTTTAATTTTTTTTTTGTTTATCATTTTTTTTAAAGAAATATTGATAATGTATGTATTTATAAACTGAAATGTCAAAGGAAATCTTCTATACATTTTGTAAATCAAACAATACTACCCTCTAGTTTTTAATTCATTTTTCCATTAACCGACATTTCAATCAGTAATAAAAGAAACATAAATTAACAGAATAGATATCTATTTGTATGTATCCACATGAAACTACATATACCATATGTAAATATAAATTTGTACAAAGGTAAATAAAGGTTGCTGTCATAATGGTAAGACTAACCCTTTTTTTATTTATAAAAATGATATAAAACTTCTTTTTTTAATTTCCTGCATATAGTCTATGTGCTGATAAAAAAAAAGCAGAAAGTAAACATGTCCTTGGTTGAAACTAATCAAATATCACATTCTAACCTTATTTTACCCACTAACATACTAACAACATTAAATTGATAGATTTTATTTTATACTTGTATATCTACTATATTATTCAAAAATGCAAACAATAGGGTTACAATTTTTATTTTGAATACACAATAAACATATTTCAACTTGGAACTTTTTCACCCTATGATATTAGTAACCCAAGAGTGATACATACATTTACAACTACTAAATATTCAAGAACAATCACAACCTTTCATACATCTTCATTTTACAAAAAATACAATACTTTCTTTTTTTCTTAAGTTGAAAATTACAATGCATTCCCAACCCCTTTTAGCCATGCTTTTTCTAGCTTTGCATCCCAAGTTAGTCTACAATAAAAATTAAACTTGACCATGGAATCTCACCTCCCAACCTAGGCCTTTACAAGGCCACCCATGATCTAGGAGAACTAGATACCAAACATGTTACAAACATCCAAACATAAGCACAACAAATTTGGCAAGCAATACAACACAAATACTCCCATCCTAAGGCTTTACATTAAGGTCACTAAATGACCCAAAAAATGGGGTAAAGGTGGACCAAGTACTTAGGAGGAGAATGCCAAACAAAAAAAAATGCAAATTCCTTCACAAGGCATACAAAACCACTTCCTTCTCCACAATACGAATCAACGAAAACCCTTATGACCCCTATGGCAACATGCCAAAACAACGCCCATTATAACTCCCAAAAACAATAGCAACAAGGACCCCAATATCCTTTCCTTATCCCTCTCCTCCATGAAGAGAGACTCTAAACTCACTAAGCTATCCTAAAACTCTTCACCCCAATGCTACTCTTCCCTCCCAAGGGTGATTTTTGCCTTGCACTCCCAAAACATTCAATAAGAAAAATAATGCAACAATCATGAAAACAACACAACAAAACTTTCACAACACATCTACAAGAATTCTTGATTAAATGAAAACATAACAAACATGGAGATGGCTCAACCAACCTCTACTCAATTCATGAAAAATGAAGTTGATGAAGAGCTCCAAGTCTTAAATCCTCTTTTTCTCCAAATCTCCTCTAACTCCTTAGTTGTCTCCAAAATTGGAGAGTGGGTGAACAAGCTCTAAGTCTTGGGAGATCCTACTAAAAAGGCTCTATACACTTCCCATAACCCTCTTGGAAGAAGACACAAATTTCTATTGGTTGGTCTTCCCAACTTCTTACAAGGTTTCTAAAATTAGAAACTAGAAAAGGTGACTTGGAAAGGAGAAACAAGCAACTTGCACGTGATTAGGAAGGTTGTCTACCCAATACCATCTTCTCCAAAATTTTATTTTTGTCCATATTGGAAAACCAACTTTTGGAAGGGCTCAAGACTCATACCTACGTGGTCCCATAGTTAAAATTACCCTTATCCATAGGTATACCAAGTGGTTTTTTCAAAAAGGACCTAAACTCAACCATAGGTGTTAGTTTAACTCACCTAAAGTTTACCTACGGGTTCATCTTGCTTGGACCACACTCAAGGCTATCTAACCAAGTGATTTAAATGAGGATCCTACATGGTACTCTCATAGTTTTGTTTTCAACTAATCACCCCCAAATGGACATGTCATTGACACATATTCACAACACAAGTGTCAAGTGACACCACAAAAATACACATCACATACACTCTTGGCATGTCCATTTAGATATTTACACAATTAAAATTTTTACAAATATAATTGAACAAACATACAAACATCCACATTTAGGAAATAAAGCATGTTAAAAATGAGTTTTTGTCTCTTCATTAGACACGACCTTGGCTTCACTGTCACACATAGGTTTAGTTCTAGTTCTTCGAATAATTTCCATGGTCATTTTCCTGCACATCTCAATTCGAACATCAATAGTCCAAGAAATCTCATGTATATAAAATGTATGAAATAAACATCATTCAGACGTTTACCAAACACTTACATCTTGACATAAACAATTTTCAATTCAACATACCATAAATAATTTAATAACTTTCCACATGAAATAATATGCACATATAAACAACATTTAAGCACCTAACATTTAATTTTCAATAAGATTACATCTCATCATAATTTGAATCCAATTAACATTTTCCTAATTAATCCACTTGAAGCACATATGGTTCATTGCACCATCATAATATTTATTTAAATCAAATAAATATAATGCAATCATAAATGTATCATAAAATCATCATCATGAGTACAAAAACATCATTAAATAAGGTGCATCCAAAATATAATGTGATAAAATCCCTGTCATATAGAGTATAAACTTGTTATGCATCAAAATAAAGTATCTAGTACGAGGTCTATCATAAAGATACAATAAAATGCTATGAAAGGCTTGGCGTAAGGCCCCACACCTTAAATTAAACTTCAGTATAATTGGCT
The DNA here is from genome assembly GCA_018584345.1 of Thuja plicata. Classification (NCBI taxonomy): domain Eukaryota; kingdom Viridiplantae; phylum Streptophyta; class Pinopsida; order Cupressales; family Cupressaceae; genus Thuja; species Thuja plicata. Next base: position 7,211,480 of record MU227639.1, read on the forward strand.
TAAAAAGTTAGTTGAAGTAGGAGCTGCTTCAATATTCATTTTCTCAGCTGCCCCTGCATTTATATAAACAACCACTTTTATTGTGGAAAACTTAATGGGAATCCCTTTGAAAAGTGCCAGAGTTTTTTCTATATTAAGAATATTTAGGATACTTTCAGAGGCCTATTTATACTCTTCTAGATCTCTTTTCAGTACTTGCACAAGCTAAAGTGTCACTAGACCACATGACTTCCTATCTTCAAGAACAAGAATTATGAGATGATGTAGTTGCAAGTATTCCTATGGATTTAACTGAGTTAGAAATTGAGATTGAAGGTGGAGATTTCAGTTGGGATCCTTTTCCAAGTGAGAAGACACTCAAAGACATACATTTATAGGTGAAGAGAGGAATTAAGGTGGAATCCCGTGTTACTGTTGGGTCAGATAAATCTATCCTTTTATCATGCATTCTAGGAGAAATCCCTAAAACATCTAGTATTGTCAAGGTCAATGGGAGAAAATATTATGTTCCTCAATCCCCATGGTTTAAGACAAGAAATATGAGAGAAAACATCCTATTTGTAAGCAGTTTGAAAATGATAAATATGAGAGGATTGTTAAAGCATGTTCTTTAAATAAATATTTACAACTCTTCCCCATGAAGAAAAAACCAAGATTGGAGAAAGAGGAATCAAAATGAGTGGTGGGAAAAAGAAAAGGATACAAATGGCATGTGCATTCTACTAGAACGCTGATATTTATCTTATGGACAATCCTTTTAGTGCAGTTGATACACATACATGAACTCATCTATTTGAGGTATGTTTTATTTAGCTTCAGTTCAAATTAAATTTTTAAACTGGTCCTGATAACCTAATCTTTTTCAGCTAAAATAGATATATAATGACATCTACTATGACTTAAACAAGAGTGCGTTGTTGGAGTTTTTCATGGAAAGACTTTAATATATGTCGCAGATCAAGTTGATTTTTTGTCCTCTTCCAACCTCATCCTTGTGAGTAAACCACACAACTCTTACTCTTAATATTATTAAATTTCATGATAGTTAACCATGATGCAAAAGTATTGTGAATTTTATTGTTGGTTGGTGGTAGTTTAATGATTTATGTTTGTTTCCTCAGTTTATTCCATGATTCTTCTGCTCTTCTTAGTTATTTTTCATTTCTTTGTTACTTTTTCTTGGGCTTCAAAAGGTGAAACATTAAGTAAAAAAACTAAGAAGTCTCATTACTGATCTAACTCATGATGCAAACTGGTAAGATTGCTCAAAAAAGAAAGTATGACAAGCTTCTACAAAAAGGTAAAGGTTTTGAAGCCTTGTGGTGCAGGAGTAGCTATGAAGACACCTAGGGTCACCATGGATTCAATTAGAGATAGAAGGAAAAAATAATCCCTAAGGGAAAATTGGGGTGTATTGGAACCAATAATGATAATTTGTAATAAGGAATGCAATGAAATATTGTTAAGTCCTATTTGTCCAAGTAAAGGACTAGGACCAAATATTGCTTTGTAAGTGGACCAATAGAGTCCAATGGGTAAATTTGAGTTTAGAAGTGTTTAGGGAAGTCTATTAAGTCATATTGATCACCTATTGATCAATTATCAAAGTTAGGAGGTCAATTTGTTTAAGGATTAAAGAGTTCATAATTTGGATTTTCAAATAGTAACGGTCAAATAAGATTTGGAGGGAACTAATGTTTGAGCCTCTAAATGCAATTGTAACCTCTCAAAACCAATGGGAAATGGTTGGGATAGTTATTAGTCTCATATTTACATTCCCTATATTGTTGGGAAAGAGAGAGTACGACCTGGAAACAAATATTGTACGAACTGAGGAAGTTTGAAGCAATAAAAGTGTTTTTTTTTGCAAATTTGTTGATCTTTTGAATGTCTCAGTCAGTATAATGCATTGAATACACATTTTTGAGTGATGTAAAACCTGTTTTAATTCATTTCAACTCATTTGTATTGAATTTTCTAACAAAGGGTTTGGCTGTACCATGACAAGGCATAATTTTGGCATTATTTTAGAGGATGAAGTGAGATTCATCCCCTTTTTTTAACCACTGTGACTTGGGGATGAATAATACATATGTATTATAGATTTATAACACTCTCTATGCAAGAATAACCGTCAAAAGTTGCAGGTGACCACCATTGATTAACTGTTTCAAGGTAAATGGACATGAATTTGGCTCCTTGGCTATAGCAGTAGTCATTCTACCTGAAGGAGGGCACTATATTATGTTATAATCCTTCATAACATGGTTATGGGATGGTGTTTAGTCCATCAATTGAGTGAGATAGTGCTTGGAGAGTCTAGATTAGAGAAGCCCTAGTTTTGGAGGGTTTGAAGGCCTAATTTGGGGATTTTGGTGTTGCTAGAGGTCTGGATCTAATTCCTTTAATATTTATGCCTTAGAGGACATAATAAGTCACTTTCCAAGAGTTGAGGTCTTTAGGTTGTGTGGGGTTAGTAGGTAATTTGAAAAATCACCATTTTTGTGCATAGTTGCAGGGCACAATGCTATAACAGTGATATTTAGTCCAAATTAACCTATATTAAGTTTTACATATGTTGTAAACCTTGGTAATGGGTATTTGAAAACCCCATTTATTTGTAAAGTGTTTCAAAATTTTCTAAAGTTATAGATTTTGGAAGGTCACTGTTGTCCTAGAACTGTGCAATTAGGTCTCCTTGCTGAATCCAAGCATTTTGTGCATGATCCATAGGTTTTGACCTCATAACCCATGAATTCCTTTTGAATTTGGTTTAATGAAGTCTCTTTTTTCTTTGGAAGCATTGATTTATGATGCAGTCAAGGATGAAGGATCCAATGAAGGATTTTCCAAACTTGCAGCCAATAACCACAACAACGAAAACAACTAGATACACAGAAATACAATTAACATTCAACTTTCTATTATCATAGATAATCAATTAAATTCAACATGTTGGGCTATAAAGCCTTCTTAGTTATAGCCAAATACAAATATACTACTCAAGATCAACTATAGATCTTCTTTGAGACATTCAACTCATGATCCAGATTCTCAGATCCAACACTTTGATCTTCTTCCTCCATCTGATCCCTAAGCTAAGAACAAAATAAAAATTAAATAAAAAAGGCAACCAACATGTCGGCCTACAATAAAAAATATTGGAGAAACCCCTGACCTAGATTTAGGTCTGCACAATCCCCAACAAGAGACCCCACATTAATTACACTAGAAAAATTTAATGCAGAAGTTGACCATATCGGGATAAACAACTCAGGAAGAGATCACCGAGCAACAACAACCACTCAGTAAAAGCATACCTAAGAAATAGAAACTAAATTGGTAAAAGCATACCCGAGTGACAGAAACCAACTCAGTAAAATCATACCTGAACAACAAAAACCAGCATACACCGAGACCCATCGGTAAAGCAAGATAGAAAGAGTACCCGAGCAACAGGGTAACTGAGCACTTCATCGAGCAGTCTCCAAACAAGCTAAAGAAAAAAAATAAACATATTTTTGTTTGATATAGGATTGCCAAGGATCCTAGGATGTTTCTGCATCAGAAACCCCAGGTAAAGAATATGTTCCCATAAAGGAAATCATGAACATATTAAGGAGATCAGAACAGGAATTCCATACTTGTTCTTAACCCATATCTCCTCTTACTCTTCATTCCATGCTGTCTTGACTCTGTCCATTGTCCCATTTGACAAATTCATCAGTCTGGAAATTTTCTCATATATTTTTCCTACAACTAACAGTAGTTGACACTAATCATCCTCGGTACTTCTAATACTATTAGTGTTTTGATGAACCACATTGTCATTTGACTGACTAATCAACTCGGGTATCATCTGCATCTCTCTATGTCACTAGTGTCAACATCTGCTACACTATCTCAACCAAAAATGTCATCTATTTCTTAATCTTTGTAATTTCCTCAAAGGTTTCATTCTCTTTTCCCTTCAATTTCTCCTTCCTTTCTCCTTCTCTTTTCCTCATGTTTGTCACTGTCATTCAGACAACATCTGATAACTCCACATCCCCTAGTCCATGATTCCTGAAAAGGTAGAAGTTTATGCTTGGATCCATCCCACCTCACCATATAGGTATTTGCACAACCATCAAACATAACATGTCTGTCATATTTCCAAGGTCTACTGAGCAACAGGTGACAAGCATCCATAGGAAACACATCACATATTATCTCATCATAATAAGATCCAATCTTAAAATTAACAAGGTATTTCTCCCCAACCCTAAACTTAGACACATCTTGTATCAAACTAATCTGATAAGGATTAGGATGTTTTCTTCTTCCCAAATTTAACTTACTAACCATCTCTTCTAAAACAAATTTCTCAGAACTACCACCATCAATTATGACATTACATACCTTATCCTTGCACTTACATCTAGTTCTAAACAAATTTCTTCTCTATACCGGTTCATTAATACATGCATCCAGCCTTCTAGTGATCATAACTTCACCTTCTTCTGTAGCATTCACTGATCTTTCATCGGTCATTAGGGTGAAGTTCTTTTGAGAACATGACTAGGCCCTATGTCCCTTCTCACCACACTGAAAACAAGTACTATTGAAATCACTTCTTCCTCTTCTTCCATACCCACAATTGTAAACCTTAGTGGTTTGACTACTGCTAGATCCTACCTCGGCCTGCTTAGGATTATCCACCACCTTACTCTTAGAAATTATGTCATTAGTCTTACCACCTCAGTTTCTATTATTATGTCTTCTCTCAAACCTCTTGTTTAGCTTCTCCTCAATCTTCAATGCCATCTGATAAGCATCTCTTATGGTTTTCATCTGAACAGTAAGTAACTCTTCCTGAATACTAGGTCTCAAGCCATAGATATATCTAGAAAATTTCTCCTTATCAGATTCTGAATGTCCAGTCTTAATTAGGATCCAATAAAACTCCTCGGTGTACTCTTGCACCAATTTGTTTGCTTGCCTCAAACCTTGCATCTTCTTGAACATCTCTGGTGTAGGAGCATCAAGGATAAGAGCGCCAAGGACAAACATGAAGACCATGAATCAAACCATGAAGAATGTAAAGGAACGGAGTGCACCTAATGGCAATTAGAGGTCCAAGAAGATCAAAGGGATCCTAGGTGATGAAAAACACATCAACTATGGTGTATTGGCTCCTATAATGTTTTGATGTCATGAAATGACATTTGCATATTAAAAATAAGTTATATGCTGAAAGGATTAAATGAATGTAATTTGGACCATTAGTGTCCCAATATGTTTAGGAGGTTCTAGGGGTTTAGTTTGGCTTTGAATAAGTCTCCTAGGTGTTTGACAACCTTTGGAGTTCTTAATAGCCATTTAGGAGGGAAATGAAGTTTCTATTGTAAAAAAACTTAACCAATCCATAAAACTAATTAAAAGAGGTTCAGGAAGTTAATATTTGGATGGCTATTTGTAATTGAGACTCTATTTTTCACATATGGTGGCTGGAGTGTATGGACTGCAACAACAATATCAATAAAAGACAAGTTTAAATTTGCAACTTGAATGTTCAATGAAATTTGGATGGTTTAAACACTTCTTTCTTTAAGTTTTGAATTTATGTTGGAATATTAAGCAATCTAAGATCATTTTTATTTCCTTTCCAATGCATTGAGGGTCATTTTCCATGACTATACTGTCATTTCCAGCAAGTTAGAAATATGATTTTGTTAAGTTTCTATCCATTTTGTAGTTAGTTTTGAAAAACAAGGTTATTTCCATGGACTCAAAGGCCTAGAATCCATGGAAGGAATATAATAAACATGTACCATAAGTTCTAATACTGATTCTTGCAGAGATTTGAGGAATGAAGTGATCACAAGTTGTTTTGGAGAAGGGTTTCAAGTGAAATTGATGGCACAAGTGTAGCAGCCAATGATATGTCCAAATAAGGGGTATCTTTTATGATGTGGGTTGTCTTATATTGGATTTTTATTTGTGAATCAAGTATTGGTTATGTCTGGAAGTGACTAGAAACAAGACATTGAGGAAGTTTTAGTATTAAGGGTTTGAAAGGAGTGAATTTGGGGGTTTTGATGTTAATGAAGGTCTAAGTCTAATTCCTTTGGGATTTGGTCATTTTATGAAATAAATAAATAGTGGCCAGGAGTTGGGTTCTTGGGAAGGTCTAGATCATATAGTTGGTTTGTAAATTGGGGTCTTTTATGCATTTTTGGAGCCATAGTGTGAGGAAAGTCACATATGGTCCAAAGGAGTCACTAGTTTCCTTTTGGTATGTTGTAGAAGGGGATAAAGGGTATCCAAAAATACAAATTTTTTGGTTATTCCTTTGGGAAAATATAAAATTAAGTTAAAATTACTCTTGCTGCAGGGCTACAAGGAAGGCTATTAGGCCTAGTAGTAGTTTGGTGAAGAATTGAAGGCTTGGAGAGTTGGGTGGGTCTTGAAACCTTGAAACCTTGAAACCACTTTGATATGTGCTCATACACCCCATATAAATCATATCCATCATTAGTTTGCACCTAGGGTAACCTTGGTTGTATTGGGTCTATTTGAGCCATTGTGCTTTTGGAAGGGTAGTTCATTTGTGAACCAACCTTGGCATCTTACCTTGAAGAGCAGTCCATCACATCATCTAATGCATAAATCTCCAATTCATAATCCATTGGAATCAATTTCTTCTTCAACTTTTCAAGCATTCGGTTCCATCTGATGATGTTGTCTTTACCTCTCTGACTTCTTTCTAATTGAACTTCTCTCCACCATATGTTCACATAACCTTTTAGCTTTGTCTTTGCAAACCAAACTCTATCAGGATCTTCCACTTATTCATACTCAACGTATTCATCCATCTCATTAATCCAATCGATCAAATCTTCTGGCCTAAGGCTTCCAGCAAATGTAGAAACTTCAATCTTAGGTCTTTTCCCAATTTTAGACATAGCTCTCAGAAATCTAACCTCCTCTGGATCTCTGACATCTTCTTTAGCTTCTTCTAAATGGTCTTCTTCATCAAACTCTTCACCATTATTTCAGTTTTCTCTAGACACATTCTTTCTTTGTAACTCCTCTCACAGATCTTGCACTTGCTTCTGCAAAGCTCGAAAATCTTCAAGATTGAATTCCTCCTTAGGTTCTTCTTTTGTGATCTCTTGAGTTTTATTCGAAGGCATCTTTTCTCCACAAATCTCCAACAATTTGAAATCTAACTCCTTCTCTAGCGATTGAAACTCTGCTCTGATACCACCTGATGTAGTCAAGGATGGAGGATCCAATGAAGGATTTTCCAAACTTCCAGCCAATAACCACAACAATGTAAACAACTATATACACAAAAATATAATTAACATTCAGCTTTCTATTATCATAGATAATCGATTACATTCAACATGCCAGGTTGTAAGGCCTTCCTGATTATGGTCAAATACAAAGATACTACTCAAGATCAACTACATATCTTCTTTGAGACATTGAACTCACGATTTAGATTCTTAGATCCAACACTTTGATTCCCTCCTTCCATTTGATCCCTAAGCTAAGAACAAAATACAACTTAAATACAAAAGGAAACCAACATGTTGACCTACAATAAAAAACATTAGAGAAACCCCCCAACCTAGATTTAGGTCCACACAATCCCCAATGAGAGACCCCACATTAATTACACCATGAAAATTAAATGCAGAAGTCAGACAGATCATGATAAAAAACTCAGGAAGAGGTCACCAAGAAACAACAACCACTTGGTAAAAGCATACCCGAGCAACAAAAACTAACTCGGTAAAAGCATACCTAAGTGACAAAAACCAACTCGGTAAAAGCATACCAGAGAAATATAAACCAAAATACACTGATACCCATCAGGAAAGCAAGATAGAAAGAGTACTCGAGTAATAGGGTAACTGAGCACTTCACCGAGCAGTCTCCAAACAAGATAAAGAATAAAAACAAACATATTTTTGTTTGATACAAGATTTCCAAGGATCCTAGGATGCTCCTGCATCAATTTAAGTGGTTGGTTTTAAGTCACACCTTGAGTCCATTTGGGAAGGGTCTTTTAAACCTTGTATTCCCCTTGTTAGTTCAACCCACCTATTTGTAAAGAGCCCACTACCCTTACCTCTGAACCAAGTGGTATTAGAGCCAAGTAAGATCTTTGGGAGGAAGGTTAGGTGTGTATGTCTAAGGAGGAGTTTGAAGAGTTTGAAGAAGAGGATCCAACATGCCTCCAAAGTTGACAAACATGGAGCTTGCTAAGATGGTCATGGAGCAAGAATAAAAGAACAAGAGATTGGAAGAAGTGATTGAAAGATTAACCAATCTTTTTGAGAAGAGGGTTTCACACCTTTGTGATGATGAAGGTGAAGCAGAACAGGAACATGTTGAAGAAAGGTTGGATCCTGAGGATGCTAGAATAGTAAATACGCTGAAGGCATTTAAAGGAAGATAATCCAAAGTCAAAGAAGAGATCCCAATGTATGATGGGAAGATGGATGAGTAAGTGATCCTTGATTGGTTCAGTGCTGTTGAGAACCACTTGGACTATGAGGACATTGAAGACAATCATAAGGTTATGATTGAAAAAGAAAGCCTTAAGGGTCATGCATTGTTATGGTGGGACTTCCTACAAGTAGAGAGGTGGAAGAAAATCCTACCAAAGATCACATCATGACCTAGAATGCTGGAAAAAATGAGGGAGAAGTTTCTACCTGAAGAATACAAGGTTCAACTCTTCAAGAAGATTCAAGGGTTGAAGTAGAAGGACATGGATATCCACAGGTATACAGAGGAATTCCACAAGCTTTACATCATAGCCTCTCATGATGAAGATGTGGAAGAGAAGGTGGCTAGATATCTTAGAGGATGAGGTACAATATTAGAGATGAAATGAGCATGACCACACCAAGGACTCTTGAATATTGCTACAAGTTGGAAATGAAGGCACAAGACAAGATTAGAAGAAGGCAAGAGAGGCAAGGCAGCTCAAGAGGGAAACAAAACAAGGGAAAATGAGTAAATTTGAGCCAAGGAAAGAATGAGAAGGGTAAATAGAAATTCATAGAGTAGAAAGGAGAACAAAGAAGTGGTAGAGGAAATATTTTCCCTGGGAAGTGATACAAGTGTGGTGAAGAAGGGAACCCATTCTACAAGTGTCCTGGATTGAAGATAAGAGAATGGAAAGAGGGTCCATTTGACTCAAGGAGAAGAGGATAGTAAACAAGAAGAGGAAGAAGCAACACCCCATGACTATGCATACCCTAAAGAAGGTGAATGTATCTTGATGTGAAGGTCACCTATTCAACATATACCCAAGGTATCTATTTTTAGAGAAAATGGTAAATGTTATGGCAAAGTTTGTAAGGCTATCATAGATTCTAGTTCATTTGACAATATAGTGTCCTATGAGATGGTAAATAATTTAAACTTACCTAAATTCCCCACTGGGAGACCATATAGGGCCTCTTGGGTCAGTAATGATCAGAATATTGTGATTAAGGAGCAAGCATATGTAGATTTTTCAATTGGGGGTTATGTTGATAGGGTTCTATATGATATAGTTCCCATGACATGTTGCCACATCATTTTAGGGAGACCATGGTAGGCTTCAAAGCAAACCATTCATTATGGTTTGAAGAATGAATATGTGGTGCACAAGGAGGGAAGAAAATTCACCCTTAAACCTCTTCCAAGACAAGTTATAGAATACGTTGGTAGCATCATTGTCTTTGGTACAAAAACATATGTTGATTTGTAGGTTCCAAAGCATAAGAATATTGTGACTATAGAACAGTAGCCTAAGACCACTTTATTGGTCTTGAAGGATAAGTTTGTGGATAGTCATAAGGTATTGACTGTAAGGTAGAAAATAGAGCATGAAGATGGTGTCCTTATTGGCACAATATGGTGTCCTTTGGAACACTTATTCAAGAAAAGTGAAGTGGTGTAATTGAAGGACACAAGGAAGGGTCTATTTGATCGTATAATGCATTTGCAAGGACAATTTGTAGCAGTAGAAGATCACTGTTTGTAGCAGTCCATTCTGAAGCATGATGACATATTTGATCTTGGTCTCATTTCTTCTTTTGTTTCTCACTCTTTTCATGCAGGTGTGAAGGGTAGGAGGACATAATTGGATGATGATCAGAGGACTCACAAAGAGAAGAGGAGAGGATTACCTACAAGGAAGATGGGTGGCAAGAAGACACAGTCCCTTAGTTCTTGGGACAAGAAGTTTTTCCAAGGTGGGGTGTATGGTGCAGGAGCACCTATGAAGACACCTAGGGTCACCATGGATCCAATCAAAGATAGAAGGAAAAAATCATCCCTAAGGGTGAATTGGGGTGTATTGGAACCATTAATGACAATTTGTAATAAGGAATGCAATAAAATATTATTAAGTCCTATTTGTCCAAGTAAAGGACTAGGACCAAATATTGCTTTGTATAGAGTCCAATGGGTCAATTGGGGTTTATAAGTGTTTAGGGAAGTCTAATAAGTCATCTTGATCACCTATTGATCAATGATCAAAGTTAGGAGGTCAATTTGTTTAAGGATTAAAGAGTTCATAATTTGAATTTTTAAATAGTAACGGTCAAATAGGATTTGGAGGGAACTAATGTTTTAGCTTCTAAATGCAATTGTAACCTCTCCAAAATGATGGGAAATGGTTGGGACAGTTATGAGTCTCATATTTACATTCCCTCCAATGTTGGGAAAGAGAGAGTATGACCTAAAAAAGATTGTACGCTCTGAGGAAGTTTGAAGTAATAAATGTGTTTTTTTTTTGCAAATTTGTTGATCTTTTGAATTTCTTAGTCAGTCGCATTGAATACATATTTTTGAGTGATGTAAAACCTCTTTGAATTCATTTCAACTCATTTGTATTGAATTTTCTAACAAAATGGTTTGACTGTACCGTGACAGGGCATAATTTTGGCATTATTTTAGAGGATGAAATGAGATTCATCCCCTTTTTGTAACCATTGTGCCTTGGAGATGACTCATACACTCATACATATGTATTATAGATTTATAACACTCTCTATACAAGAATGACCATCAAAATTTTCAAGTGATCTCCATTGATTAACTATGGTAGGGTAAATGGATATGAATTTGGCTCCTTGGCTATCACAGTAGCCATTCTACCTGAAGGAGGGAACTATATTATGTTAGAATCCTTCATAGCATGGTCAGGGGATGGTGTTTGGTCCATCAATTGAAGGAGATAATGCTTGGAGAGTCCAGATTGGAGAAGCCTTAGTTTTGGAGGGTTTGAAGGCCTAATTTGGGGCTTTTGGTGTTGCTAGACATTTGGACCTAATTCCTTTCATATTTATGCCTTGGAGGACATAAAGAGTCACTGTCCAAGAGTTGAGGTCTTTAGGTTGTGTGGAGTTATTAGTTACTGATGACATAATTTTTTCCATTAGTATGCAAAGAGAAATGGTTTTTGAACCGTCGATTATACTACATCGAAATACTGGTTTCAGTTCTTACTGAAAGTAATAAGTATAGAGAAACCCGACGACACAGTTTTACAGTGTAAAATGATAGTGTAACCCGAACATGATAATAGTGGAACCTGACAGGTGTAAACCAACTGTGGAACCCGACAAGTAGAATACAGTGCAAACTAAGAGAACAAACAAGAGAGGAACTCGATAGAGCAAGGGAACCTGACAGACAGACTTTCAGTTCAAACTGAGCTTCAGACACCGAAAGTCAGTTATATCTCGAGAAATGTGGATCTAACTTCCACGTTAGATAAAGAATTTATGTTTTATATTTAGAGTTTTTATTTGTTCTTAAAACCATTTATTGAGGGAAAAGAAACATTATTGTAATTTTTTTAATCAGTCTATTTGATTAAAAACATGTAAACTAGGAGATCTAGGTCAAGTTGTAAAAATTTGATCATAGAGTTAAGTTTGTAATATGTGAAACTAAAAGGTCAAATCTATTGTATAAATAGATGTGTAACCATCCATTATTGATGGATGAGAGGATGAAAGTAGCCAACGAGCACATCTATGGATCAGAATAAGAGTTTCAAGAAGCAGAGCAACAAAAGATGAATTTGGTTATCAAGAACCAAGAATCAAGGCTACTAAGATACAAAGGTATTAATCAATCACATTAGGCAATACATTATACATATAATCTTTAATGGATATGTAATCAGCAATTGTAGATTGCATACACTCAAGTCATTGAGTATTTTTGTCTAGATTCTAACAAGTGTAGAAAATAGAAGAAATCCTTTCAAGAAAGGTGGATTTAACAATCCTAATGTAAATCTCTTAACCAAGTGCACACTAAAGAATGTTTCTAAAGATCTTAAGAGAGTAGACCTTAACGTGTCTCCACATAATACTCCTAATAGGGTAGATCATCAAAAGTGATCAAATTGTAAGCCTTAACCGACCCCTTCCAATATACAGATAGTGAAGTTTTTGTGGGTGCCATCCCCACCATAGTTTTTACCTTCTAATAGGGGTTTTATGTGTTACCATATCTTGTGTTATGTATCTATTACTTTCATGAATGTTTCTATGAATGTCTATATACAATTAAGATTATAAATTTATATCACATGCATAAGGAAAGAATAACATATATGATCGGTAAAGCAAAGATTTGATTACATAAGGTTAAATGCTATATAACTAAAAGTTTTAAAGGTACTGATTTGAAAGGAAACTAAGTGTTCAAAAAATAGTTCCCTACGCTAAACTCCCGAGAAGAGGATCGTGCAAATTCATATTTAACCCTTATCAATTATAGAATGATAATAGAATAACATGCATACATAGAAAAATGAGAATGACACTATGATTTACCCTGGGGAAAACCTTTCGGTAAAAAACCCCAGCACTCCAAAACCTGCACAATGTATTAATCAAAACTATTGTTGTTTACTATATACTTGCAATGCAAGTTCTTTCAAGAGATAATCGACACTTGAAGACAAATCTGAAAGCATAACAACATTCCAACAATACACTAACTTCACTCTGCGATTTGCAACCCTAAAAAAACTTATATCATGCACTTCCCTTTTTAGGGAAACTTCCAAAGATAAACCCATGCATTGCAGAAGAGTGTACAGTACTCAACATGATCAGTTTCCACATGTCTTGCATGTCTTCACCCATCATCTAATCTTTCACAATTATCTCTTACAAATATTAATGACCGTCATAGGAATATGTCATAATCATTTCAGTCATGATTACCTTACACATTGTCCAAAGTGCCGACATTTGGAAAATAACCTCTACCACAAAATGGGATGCCTAGATCCACCTAGACCAAGTTTGATCATCCTTTTCATCTTCCAAGTGGAGTGAAAACACAACATATCCATTCAACTAAATGATAGAATAGATATCAAACTTAAATACATTATTTGAAAACAATTAATTAGAAAGAAAATAATATCAATTGTAAGGAAATATACAAGGTCGAGACACCTTATTCCTAACATGATTCACCCCTCCCCTCTCAGTTCATACTTCCCATTATTTCCAACAATTGGTATCAGAGCTAGATCTCTTATTTGGAAGAGTTTAAAGACTTAAGAGAAAATATTATACAATGGAGAAGTATAGGCTTGACAAGAATATTGAGAATAAAAAACTAGAAATTCAGATCTTCTATGAGTAGTATAAAGAAGGTAGAATCAAGATGAGATAGTTGCTAGATAAAATAAAGATTATGGAATCTCACTGTAATGAAACAAACTATCAAGAAGAGGAGATACCTGATCTATTTGAGTCTTCAGGATCTACAACTAGCAAGGAATCAGACACATCTGAAGAAAGCATCACAAGCTTAAATGAAATCAATCAACATCTGGCTAGACAAGTGAAATCTCTACAAATTGGTCAAGAGACACAGATGGTAAGAATGATTGATGTCATGAACAATGCTAGACAAGATGAACAAGAAATAACACTAGCTATTGATGTCAGGAGGAAGATTTATGAAAAGCTACAAGAGAAAGAATAATAAATACAAAGACTTACTTAACATCATCATGAGATCACCAATCAGATTATTCTTATGAGTCAAGAGGAAAACCGAATGAATATAGAACTCTTTGAAAGAATAGAAGCTATTGGTGAGCTAAGAGAAGAAAATGAAAAATTGAGGCATGAAGTAATAATTCAGCAACAACACAATGACATGATGAAGAGAGTTGAAGAAAGTACAAAAAGGATGGATGATTTTCTGTATGGACAAAGAAGAGTCAACAACAATACTAGACTAGGGTATATCGATAATGGAGAATCATCATACCAAGATGATCCAAAGAATGTGTATACAAATCCAAGACCAAAGAAGGTGTCATGCAATCATTGTGGAAGGCCAGGCCAAACATCAAATGTATGCAGGAGAAAAAATAAAGGTATTCCTAAATCCACACCTTCATTCATAGGAAATTGTTATAAATGTAATAAGAAAGGACATAAAGATTATGAACGTAAATCTGAGGTTAAATAACCAAATAAGGAAACCTACATGGACAAATACTGTCCTGCTTGAAAAATGCATGTGCACACATCTCTTGAATGCAGGAAGATCATAAGCACATTGAGGTGAAAGGGCTCACAAATTCCCTATTATTCCCGAAGGAGTTCAAAACTAAATGGATTCAGTTAGTGCCAAGAAACTGCATGACCAAAAGATGTGGCTAGATAATCCTAAACTAATAAAAAAGGATATTATACATGTTGTTACCGATTATCCCATAACTGAGAAACCCAAGGCACTTAAGCACCCTCCCCGAGTTGATATTGAAAAGAACACAAGAGCTACATGGGATGGAAGAGGATTAAAGGTATTCACCATAAATGATAATGAAATGAAATTTGGAGCATGTGTCTTAGGATACAAGTTCTTTTCGGATAGCACATTGAACAACATTGTATCAGGAGCAATGGATACATCACACAAAATTGTCAAGAAGGGACTGCAGTTAGATCTCTCAGAATTACTACTAAGACAATTAGATGAGAACATGAGGACAATCAGGTTTGCAAAGACCAACTCATGTAAGTTTGGATAACTTATAATGTGTATGTTTTCTACTTCCAAGAAACCTTCCCATCTATCGGTAATGTGAAATGGGACACTACCTGACCAGTGATAGTTAAAATAAGTGAATTAATCGAGTCACTCAGAGACAATTTTGAATCAGTAATGGATGAGTATTTCTATGGATACAAAGAGAGAATGCAAAAGAGAATGAGAATACCAGAACAACTGGTGGATAAATACAAGACTGAAATTTGTTTCTTGGTTGACACCGATACCACCCTAATCAAACCAGCTATACCAAGGACAACATGGCTAGCTCCACTTGACTATGAAGTCAACATAGATCAAGAAACAAATGCTATTGAGGCATTGATCAATGAATTATTAGACAAATCACAACCTAAGTTTGGAACTTATGAAGAAGCCAAGGAAATGATTAAAAAGGGCTTAGTTGTGAAAAAGATTGACAAGAAGAAAGATAAAATGGTTAAGAATTTGAAGAAAAGGTTGTTAGTAATAAAAGAGGAAACTGAAAAGACAGAAGAAATCGAGGGTCAGTCACCCATCAGTGAAATAGACAAGGTGAGTGACTCAGAATCCACATAGTCAAATACACCACTTCCACCAGTAGCCAAGAAACCTAGGACTACTACTACATCTAGGACCAGGATTCAGACAAAAAAGGATGCAAGTACTTCACCAATCAAGAAAATTCAAGTAAGGACTTATAAAAGAAAGCCTCAAACAAAGAAAAATACACCAACAAAGAGAAGAAAGTTCCTCAGAACAAAGGAAGACATAGAAGACATAAAGAAGGATGAACAATCTGTACAATTTGTAAAAGACACACTACCTTAAATAATTGATGAGGTATGTGAATCAATCATCAAGAGGGGTACAATAAATGACCCTAAGATTAATAAATTGCTAACATTGGATCCCGAGGATCAAAATAAAATAGAAGAGGCAATTATCACTATGATGAGAATATTCAAATATGTTACAATACAACTTGTAGATAGCATGCCAAAAGAGCTTATGAATAGATTGTTAGCTAGGTGTACATATGCACTCAAGGAAGAGAAACTTATAAGGGAAAGAGCCCTAGTTTCTGTAATGCCACCCAAATCTAAAATGGAGGAGATTGAAGAGATGATGGAGAAACACTCCAAAATGTTCTCACCAAAGTTAAGAGCCTACCAAGTGCTACAAGGACATCTAATTGAGCTAGACAAAAAGAGAGAGGCTAAATGGAGAAAGATACTTGATATACCTAAGAAGGATACAAGTCTTGAGCCACAAATAGCTCTTAACGACAAACAATAGAGTAAAGATGATCAAGCTACATAGAGCCCTAAACATATTCTTATTATTGATGAAGATGTTAATGAAGAATCATTGAAAACACAGGGCAACAAGCATATAAACATTGCAGATGAGACATGGCCGGATAATAATATCATTGATATTACCAAAGATCCTGCAAATGAGGTAAAGGGAGATGAAGATATTAATATTACATCTAATCAGCCCAAGGATCAAGATACATTTGTTGATGCTGCACAAGTAAACATACCGGGACAAATGCCATTATTGATTCAAGAAATCAATATAATCTCACAGAAGGAGAAGACCCCTGATCCCAATGCAAGCATACCTGAGGATGCAGGGGAAGGAGAAAAGAAAGACACAATAGATGAATAGAGTGTCATTAGAGGGGATCAAAATGTTACAAGTGTAGATCACACACAAAAAGATGGTGATCACACCAAAACAAATGCACTAATAAAAGATACAGATGAAGTGCAAAAAGACAAAGATGAAGGAGAGAAGAAAATTGAAGATACTCCTAAGGATACCAAAGATGCTGCAAATACACCAAAGGTTGATGAGGAGATGTCCACACACAACCAAGAGGCAAACCCCGAGCAACAACAAAAAGGTAAAACACCTCCAATTCCTTCATCCAACACATCAGACCAAGCAGAGAAGCTAGCTATGGTTCTTCATACAGGTGCATCACGAAAGAAGAAGAAGAAAACCAAGAAGAATAAGTTGGAGGTCACACTTGATGAGATCATTGTAATACTGAAGTGTGATCCAAATAATTTAGATTTTTAATCACTCCAAGAGTATGGAGAAATTTTTCAAAGGAAAGATTTGCAAGAAAAGCTTAAGAAGGAACACCGAGACTCCTTAGTACTGGAGACCACATGGGATATCTTAAACCAGATAGTCCCTGACATTGATGTTGATCACAATGTACCTATCCTAGATTAACTTTGCATTCTCACCCATGCCATCACAACACAAAATGTAGATGCAAAAAATTTGATTGAGGAACGAGCAGAACAAAAGTTCCAATACAAAATGACATAAAAGATCAACCAAGAAGTGGCAGAGAAAAAGGTAACACTTTCATAATTAGTAGATGAAATAGATCCAATAATTAATGAAGCTATTTTTTTGATACAAAAATTGTGCACTTTGGACAAATTCACTAAGGAAAATAATGAAAAGATAGAAAAGTTAGATTCAGATTTGAATACCAGTGCACAAGGTCTAACCAAAGATGACAAAGAAATTATATTGCATTATGAGAAGATAACATAGATAAAAAGGTTAAGACAAGAACTGTGGGAAGCAGAATCAAAATTCAGAGAAGAGGTCACCGAGCTATAGGCTCAACTCTTATCAAACCTCAAACTTCTGAAACAACACATAAATTTGGCAAGACAACTAATTGCCACCCCCGAGATGTCTGTAGCAGACAACATCTACAACATGCATGCAAGGAATACACTAGAGAAAATGGCTCTTGAGAATCTCAAGGAGAAATGGGAGAAGATGATGGAGGATATGAAGACCTCTCACTCTCATATTTTTGATAAGTTATAGACATACACCTTTGCCCTTAATATCAAAAAGGGGGAAAATGATATGTACAATAGGGGAGAATGATATGTACAGTACATACAACACAAAGGGAAAAGACAAGGTGAAAAGGAAGAAAATAGTATAAAGACAAGTGTACATACACATATACTATACTATACCAACATATGCATAGGGGGAGTCATGAAATGACTAAGTAATATACATGGTGTACATACTATATTTTTCTTGTATTATGCACATATCAGTTTTTGATACTAATGTCAAAGGGGAAGATTGATGAAATAAGTTTTTCCATTAGTATGCAAAGAGAAATAGTTTTTGAGCCATCGATTACACTACATCTAAATATAGGTTTCATTTCTTACCGAAAGTACTAAGTATAGAGAAACCCGACGACTAAGTATTACAGTGTAAACTGATAGTGCAACCCGAACATGATAACAATGGAATCTGACAGGTGTAAACCAAATGTGGAACCTGACGAGCATAATACAATGAAAACTGAGAGAACATACAAGAGAGGAACCTGACAAAGAAAGGGAACCTGATAGATAGACTTTCAGTTTAAACTGAGCACCAGACACCGAAAGTCAGTTATATCCTGAGAAATGTGGATCTGACTTCCACGTCAGATAAAGCAGTTATGTTTTATATTTAGAGTTTTGATTTGTTTTTAAAACCATTTCTTGAGGGAAAAGAAACATTATTGTAATTTTTTAAATTAGTCTAACTGATTAAAAACATGCAAACTAGGAGATCAAGGTCAAGTTGTAAACCTTTGATCATAGAGTTAAGTTTGTAATATGTGAAACTAAAAAGGTCAAATCTATTGTATCAATAGATGTGTAAATATTCATTGTTGATGGATGAGAGGATGAAAGTAGCCAACAAGCACATCTATGGATCTGACTAAGAGTTTCAAGAAGTAGAGCAACAAAAGATGAATTTGGTTATCAAGAACCAAGAATCAAGGCTATCGAGCAATAGAGGTATTAATCAATCACATTAGGTGATAAATTATATATGTAATCTTTAATGGATATGTAATCAGAAATTTTAGATTGCATACACTTAGGTCATTTAGTATTTTTGTCTACACTCTAACAAGTGTGGAAAATAGAAGAAATCCTTTCAAGAAAGTTGGATTTAACAATCCTAATGTAACTATCTTAACCGAGTGCACACTAAACACTGTTGCTAAAGTTATTAACAGAGTAGACCTTAACCAGTCTCCACATAATACTCCTAACAGGGTAGATAATCAAAAGTGATCAAATTGTAAGCCTCAAACGACCCCTTCCAATATGTAGATAGTGAATTTTTTGTGGGTGCCATCCCTACCACAATTTTTACCTTCTAACAGGGGTTTTCTGTGTTACCATATCTTGTATTATGTGCTTATTACTTTCATGAATGTTTCTACGAGTGTCTACATACAATTAAGATTATGAATTGATATCACATGCATAAGGAAAGAACAACATATATGATTGATAAATAAAATATTTGATTACATAAGGTTAAAGGTTATTTAACTAAAAGTTTTAGAGGTATTGATTGACCCCTCCTCTCTTAGTATATACTTCCCATTATTTCCAACAGTTACTTTGAAAAATTACCATTTTTGTGCATAGTTGCAGGGCACAGTGCTATAATAGTGATATTTAGTCTAAATTAACCTATACTTCCATATGTTGTAAGCCTTGGTAATGGGTATCTAAAAACCCCATTTATTTGGAAAGTGTTTCATAAGTTTCTTGAGTTATGGATTTTGGAAGGTCACTGCTATCCTAGAATTGTGCAATTAGGTCTCCTTGCTGAATCAAAGCATTTTGTGCATGATCCATAGATTGTGACGCAATTGTAACATATAAAAATGTTACTAATGTGTAACGTAATAAAATATGTCACATTTGAAATAAGTGGATGTTTGTGTGATGTGTGGGGAAGATAAGATGTTCCTTTCAACCTCAAATGCGCAAATGAAAGATCCAAATTGATCAACCCAAAAAGGATCAATGCACAAATGAATCAATCATTTGGAAATGAGAGCAAAGAGGAAAGATCTTAAATTCCCATTTTAGAAAGGAACGTATATGATAGTTCTAGGAATTGAAATGGATGAGATGAAGTACCAACCTTCCAAAGTGGCAGATTAAAGATTGCTATTTTCTGAGATCTATAGAATGTTTCTGGAGATGCTGACAGTTGCTACCAAACCGGAACAGAGAGACGGACAAAACCCAGAAATATTTTTCCATTCTGATGTCGTCTTATGAAAAAGGTCAACCCTGTACCACTTTTGCCAACTCAATTTGCTCAACTTTGAAAGTGTCCCTATTCGCACAGTCTAAAAGAAATCTAAAAAGGGTATCTAGATCTAGCCTCAGATTTATAGTCCTGAACC
Organism: Thuja plicata; assembly: GCA_018584345.1. Taxonomy (NCBI): domain Eukaryota; kingdom Viridiplantae; phylum Streptophyta; class Pinopsida; order Cupressales; family Cupressaceae; genus Thuja; species Thuja plicata. The sequence continues at coordinate 7,231,836 of MU227639.1, forward strand.
TGTACCTACAAGAAATTTTTTTTTTTATTGGGGGAAAGGGGTTTTCCTTGGTCAAACCCCGATTTTGGAATTAACCTTATAATATAATTGAAATTGCAGAGATAAACAAAGTAAACACATTAATTCACCTTGCTTGTAATGTCCTTGTGGTGGATTCGAATCCGTGGATCCACAAGTATGCTTCAAAACATGGAATGTATAATGGAAGGATATCTTCAATCTCTTGCTTGTAGATCTCCAACACCAAGTCTTGAATGGATTCTTGAACTTGACAAGGGCTTTGGAAGAAGATGGATGGAGAGATCACCAAAAGGGCACTTTTTGGCTTGAATCCTTCAATGGCCTCCAATGGATCTCCTTCATGCAAATGGATACTTGAGAATGATGGATGATTGCTTCAAATATTTCTTAATTGCTTTCTTGGACTTCACTTCATAAGGATGCTTGATGCTTGATTAGAAGACTTCAATTGCTTGATTGTGGTT
>MU227639.1:7237154-7256541 GCA_018584345.1 Thuja plicata
GAGAAGGCTCCCTTTTATATGAAATTAGGGCACAATCTTCTAAGGAGGCCTACATAGGATAATTAAATCATCATTTAAGCCTTTACCCCTAGGAGAGGACCTATATTAAATATAATTTAGGAATCAATGCTTCAGAACTTGAAACAGCCGACCTAGAAGCGGGAAACAACTTTTGCAAAGACTGACATCCAGAAACTGAAAGTTCCCAGGATTTGGACCCTGGGACAGGGTCGAGGTCGACCCTATCCTAGGTCAGGGCCAAGGTCAACCCTATCTTAGGTCAGGGTCAAGGTCAACCCTGTCCTAGGTTAGGGTTGAGGTTGACCCTGTCCTAGGAGGTTGACCTTGTCCCTAAATCCTAGAAACACAGGTCTGTATCCTAGAATGCAAAAATCAGGTCAGAAAATGGTTGACAGAAAGGTAGAATAGGGGGGGAAGCCATGTCAAGATCAGGAACCCAGTCAAGGTGCTTTTCATGACCCCAAAACACTTACTCGGAAGGCTAAACAAGTCTAAAATGGAAGTGCTTCCATTTTTCAACTATACAACAATAACCTATGAATTCCTTCTGAATTTGGTTGAATTAATTCTCTTTTTGCTTTGGAAGCATTGATTCAAGTGGTTGGTTTGAAGTCACACCTTGAGTCCATTTGGGAAGGGCATTTTGAACCTTGTATTCCCCTTGTTAGTTCAACCCACCTACTTGTAAAGAGCCCACTACCCTTACCTCTGCACCACCTTGGTTGATGCCTGGCTTATCAAGCTATAAAAGACCTCTTGGGTAGTATTTCACTTGCCACTATTCAATTTCTCAAGATGAGCATAAGGATCATGGTAATATTTAGACTTCATACCACTACTTGTGTCTTCTCCTCCCAATATCAACACATTGTAGTCCTCTTTTTGTTCCAGTCTTACATAGTGATAAGGATCATGTGTGTCCCACCAACTAACTCTTCTGTTAAACTTAAATTCAACATCCCACCATTAAAACAAGAGAGTTTTCAAATTTCATTTGAATAGTAATCTTAATAATATTTTTAGTACCTATAATATATTGACATCACACAACTTATTGATTTTTAGATGGAAAAAATATATACACTAATATCTACAAAGTCATGAGCATTGATACAATTATGAACTTTAAATAAACAAATACTATAACAACTATTCAAAAAGATTCAACTATTAAATCCTTTCCCATAATTTTAATATATTTTCAAACTTCAATTTGATTTAGAGGATCATGACGAGAATCATGAATTGGAAATATTGGGTATCTATGATTGTTGTTGTAATTGCAACAACAATATTTAGATGGAAAGATGATGAAATCTACGTGTGTGATCTCACAAATTTTGATATGATGGGAAGATATATCAATTGATATGGATTTTGTGATTCATCTCTAGGATTTCAAGAGCGAGCAAAATATTTTGGTGAGTCGCATGACTTTTCAAGAAGAAGATTGGATAGATGGGAAACACTATAGCTGGAGTGCCCAATCTAGGAATTCCTAAATATGAATGGTGGTTGAAGGTGTTGCATAGTGTTTTGAACATAGGACATGGTGTTTTATTTGACCAATGTGTACCTAGTTCCACTAGCTTTCCTCTTGTCATTCTCAGTGCAGCTTCCTTTAATGAAACTCTTTGGAGAATCATGGGAGAGGTAAATAATTGTGATAAATATTTTAATAAACATCATAAGTGGAATGCCATATTTGGATAATTTATTTTTATAAACTTAGTGACATGTAATAGATTTTTATTCACTTTGAGCTTTTACTTGTTTAGAAGATTCATCTAAAACCACACAAACAGATAAGTTTTATAAAAATAAATTTATTTGATTTTAGGTGAGCGACCTAAAGAACTCAATCTTAGGTAATGTCTAATGACAAGATTTATAATTTATTTTCATGAAGTAGGAATTCCCATGAAAGAAAAAAGTGTATGTTATAGGATTATTTGTAACTTTTTTTTTCAAAACTAGTAGTCCCTGCCATTTAGGACTGTATATTTCAGTTGGTGAAATTGCAGTGAGGCTATAAATGGCTCCACCAACATAGAATTTTCTTAAGACATTTTCTAATTAGCTAAAATTTTAGATTCCCAAAAAATGAACCTCATAGTAATGAACCTCATGCTCTTTGTTGTAACTTGACTGCAATGTTCTTATTAGCAATATGGCATTTCAAGTCATTATTTATAATATTCTAGATCATGGCTTTTCAATACATTAGCTCACTACTTTTTATATCGCTATTTTCACCTTGTATTACTATACCTCTGCTATGCTCCTTGGAGTTTCCATACTGATCTTTGTAGTTGTCATACTCTTTCATAATCCTTACTAGACCATGTATTCATTACCATGATAAACCCATGATACTTTGGTTTCCTTCTTGCATGATATTATCAATGTATCGTCTTAGTTTGAAATATGCTAAAATGATTATGCTTCACTTCTCTTTATGATAGTGAATATACAACCCTATCCCTTAGCTACAACACCTCTTATGTTCTTCACTTGCATATTTTTTGTATTTCTATTGGAAGGTTGATATAGGATACTTGATATGATTATTCTTTAAAGGGCACTAGCTCAATGGAAAAGCACCCCTTTACAAGCAGGATGATGGTGGTTTGATTCCATTGCGCCCTAATATGACTAAATTAAGGACTAAATATATGACTAAATTAAGGACTATATACATGAATAAATTAATGTCTAAATATATGACTAAATTAATGACTAAATATATGACTAAATTAATGACTAAATAAATCACTACCATGACTAAATAAATGACTAAGTAAATGACTAAATAAATGACTAAATCAAGAACTAAATTAATGACTAAATTAATGACTAAATCAATGACCAAATCAATAATTAAGTAAACGACTAAAATAGTTTAGTCATAAATTTGGTTGCGTTATAAATGACTGAAAATAAACTAGTAATAGTCACGTGACTAAGTTTAGTCATTCATATATAATTTTTAGTAGTTTATTTAGTCACATATTGTTGTTTTTGTACTAGTGGTACAAGATGGATTAAGTAGCACTCAAGGATCACCAGGGAATGAGAAAATGGCTCCCGTTGCAGCCTCAAGGTCATCACCCACCTCACTAGAAACTACTTTTCCTAATTCATTTCCTAAGTTTGGGATGAATTGAGTTGCTATTCATATTAAATTTCAATGAATTTTATTTCCAATTATGTTCTTTTTGTTAACTGACATGTCAATGCAGCGTTGTCACATGTAATAGGATGATTGAGCTAAGATATGAACAAGAAGATTTAATAAATTTTAATGCATTTTGTCTTCAAATATATCCTTTCTATATAACCTCTATATCAATGCAATAAACAACATGTAATAGGATGATTGACCCAAGATGTGAACAATAAGAGTAACTAAATTTCAATGCAACAAGACTAGTTTTCATAATTTTGAAGGACATAGGGTAGAAGAGACAAAATGTGTGCATCTTGACTTTGAGGGTCTAGGTGGCTCATCACATGGACCCCACACCTATTTTTTTCTACAACCCTAGCTGGCCTAGTTGGAAATGACAAATCAAAAGTTGAGCCTATTTGGAATTGATTTTCCACATGTAACAACCTGATTGGCCGAAGGTGTATGAAAGTTGTCATTTTGATGCATTGACTGAGACATGTGAAACCCCTAAGGAATGCATAAGTTGATGAGCTTGCATACAAACTAGGGTGTTCACATAACATTTCACCATAATGCCATCCAATCCACCACCCTGGTCGTCACTACTTCCCACTGCTTCCTTACACAACAACATTGCAGTTGACTACTTTATCAACATTGAACTTGGTTGAAAAGGTGTTCCACTCACCTACTATGGGGAATAATAACAAATTTTAACACTAAAATGGGAATCACAAGCCTGCAAATCGTAATTGATACCATATAGCCAAGGTCAATTGAAATATCTATTCTTATTAGTTTAATATCTACTTGCACCAAGAGGCTTGTATTTATAGAACGACATGCAACTACATTTACTATGTGTCAACTCACCTTACATCATCTAAGGGGACACCTTTTAAAATTACAACTCCATTCAATATGCCCGCCTCTTCATGAATTGAGACACCTAACATTCATTTCTATCCTGCCCATTCATGAGTGTTCATTCATTTTGCAGCCAAAATGTGTTTGGTCGGGGTGTCTACAACTATTGAGACAATGAGAACACTCTACCATATGAAGATATTTATACCTAGGAATTATGTTGTACAGTGCATTCAATGTGAATTTTTTAGTGCAACATAATTAAAGAGTATAAAGGTTTGAAATAGCAGTGTCCTAGTTCTATTTAATATTTGCACTATTGTGTGCACACCTATACGTATGTTTGGCCATATTTAGGACCCCGTGTGCGTATTGGTTCATCTCCCCTTACCATTTTCACTTGAGGTATGTTTTTTGTGGTCATAACAACTGAATGTAATAAGACACTTCAATTTAGACTACAAAGGTGATCTACACATCTAGTACAAGTGCAATAATTAGTTATTGGTTTGAAAATTTACATATATGCATGAATGGTTATTTGGATGGCCTATTATGCATTTTTTACATTGAATTTAAAAGAAACTTCAATTGAATGTAGAAGACACTTCCACTGAATATAAAATGCACTTCAATTGAATGTCTAACACACTATACAATTGTAAGGTAATCTGTGACTTCTAGGACATACATAAATCCTCAATTATTTATTTCTAAGAATGCCATATATCAATGGAAGGTTGATTGCATCTCATATATAACACTTCAATTGTTTGGGGAGGTTCAAATTGTTCACACATAGGCCCAATGATCACATTACATGTCAAAGGGTGCATTGTAAAAGAGGGTGTTATAAGATTTGATGTTGTTGTCCTTTGAAGTTAGCGTGCATATGTTATGGCCCCCCGCCCCTACAAAGTTACTTACACATACATACACATACATACATACATACATACATACATACATACATACATGTGTATGTATGCATATATGTATGTACACATGCATTTATGTATGTTACGAGATAACATGTTCCAACATCAGGGTTTGTGGGTTTTCAATATCACTGCTCCTATTAAGGGATTCATAATTCATTTCAATTTATCAGTTTGAGGATTTCAATTGTAGTGTTAAGGGTTTGCAAGTTCATTTACAATGTTAGGGATCAAGGGTTTAATAAGTCATTTATTTTATGGTTTCAAAATTAAGGATTAAGAGTCTAATAAATTATTTGTTTTATGATTTCAATATGATTGTTAGTGGTTTCCACTTTCTTTTCAATTTATTTGTTATAGGGTTTCTATTTTATTGAAACCCTTAAATAGTTAGATTGTGTAGACACCCTAAAATGGACATACTTGCGACCTTACATTAAAACCACTAATTTTCATCTGTTAATTAATTATTTTTTAATCATTAATTAATCATCTATTTCTTCTAAATCCATTCTCCAAATTATTTAATCATATCCCCAAAATTAATTAAATAATAAGATTATTTAATCAATTAACCTTAATTAATTAATTAATTAAATTCAATTTCCTAAAGTTTAAATTTAAATATTTAAACTTATTAATTAACTCTTCTAATTAAATTAATTTCATTGAATTAATTTAATTTCACTCAATAATTCAATTCTAAATAAAAAAGAATTCAATTATCTCATGTTTGAATACTTTAATTACAAAAATCAATTAAATATTCAAATAAATCCTTTCTCAAAGTTCAAAAAAGCAACTCATGATCAAATTTTCAGTTAACTAAACATCCCCTCTTCTCTCCAAGTTGAAGAGGTGGAGTTTACTGGTTGCTTTTCAGTTAACTAAACATCCCCTCTTCTCTCCAAGTTGAAGAGGTGGAGTTTACTGGTTGCTCTTGAGTTAACTAAAATATCACCTCTTCTCTCCAAGTTGAAGAGGTGGAGTTTACCGATTTCTTCTCCAATTCCTTTTGATCTCAACCATTCATCCTCTAATTTTTGGGATCGATCTCATCCATCCAAATTATTTTCCATGTTCTATATAATCAACCCTTCTCAACCATTTGAAGGATCCATGATTTCAAGCTTTGTGCACACTTACTTTGCAGGATTCTTGCGAAGCATCAAGCATTCTTGTGATCATATCAATATCGTTTTCTCAACACTCCCAAGTCATAGACATTATCAATACCAATACTGAGCACCATTCATACAATGTTTCAAAAGGAGTAGAGAGAAGCAATAGAAGACTTGAGCATTGGGGTTTGCATTCATTTGTTTTCCTCTTTGATTGCTTGTTATTTTATTGCCCTTAGATTTTTTCTTAGTATTTTTGATTTCTTTCCCCCATTGAAAATTTGTGCTATTAACCCTCGTTAATTTGAAATGGAGTAGGATTGGATCATCACCATTTTGGTGAACCCGACGTGAATCAAACAACTCAACAATCGCTTGGAGATGACAAACAAAATTTCCTGGCCTCAGTCATATGACCGCAGTTTCATTTTTTATTTTTATTTTCAATAAATCTTGTAATTTTGCAATTTACAAAAGTTTGCCGCAATTGATGAAAATTTTCCACAATTGACTGGTTTATTAGAACAATCGATCTCTATAATTTCACAATCAATTTCTTTTTTTTTTTGGTCTCTGGTTCAGGTAGTTTTCCGCAATTGATAGATATTTTTCACAATCGCCAGAGGAATTTCATAATCATCAAAGGAATTTCACAATCGCTAGTACATTGCCATAATCGACAGAATAATTTTGCAATTGACAACATTTTACCACAATCACCTGGAGAATTTCACATATGACTAAAGAATTTTGCATCTGACGGAATAATTTCACAATTGCTTTGTTTCATCATTTTATTAATCAAATCTATTTTTTCTCAATTTATGTGTAGGAATGAGCAAATGATATATGGAAAAAAGGATAACCATACACACCCCCGGTTCTAGATTACTAAGAGCATCCATAAGAAGAACCGGTCATTACTGCATGCAACAAAGGGCAATCTTGGCAATCGCAACTAAAGATCAAAGCAAATATATTAACAGGTATCTCAATTCTCTCAAGCGTTTTGCAGCCAAATACAAAATTACCATTAGCCTTAATGATCTTAATAATATGGGTGTTTTTGAATATTATTCATTTTGATTGTAAGGTTTTTAGTACTAACTCATCATTTCATCTTGCAGCGTGGAAATGGTTTTAACAAAGAAAACTAAAATAAATTCATTTCTTTTTTTGGTGCTTAAAAAGAAAATTGTATGCAAAACAAAACAATCTCACTTCTTCGTTTTGGTGCTTAAAATTGACATGGTGGTTAACAATTGAACAAAGTAAAAAAAAAGAATTTGTTGCATCTAAAATTGAACAAGCAATCACCATTTGGTTTGGGCTTATAATTAAACTCGCATGCATATATCGATGATTAGCTCAATTCACACTTGATATTTTGGTTCTTAATCGATTAACCTTGTGTCTTGAGTCTTTGGTGCACTTGCACAATCTGTTAGATTAACTAAATTTATAAATTTTAGAGAGGCCTATCTAGGGAAAACACTTCTTCCTCAGAGGATGACCTTAAACTGATAATCCTTCCAATCGATATAAACAAGATGCAAGCTAAAGCTCTATTTTATATCTAGCTAATCTTGGGCAAGGTGTGTTGATGATAGCCTAGACTGGGTGAAGTATCCCTAGTAACCAACACGGTCAACTAGGCTCTTGAGTGAGTCACACACATACAAACCGATTGGATAGACTCCATAGACCTTACTACAACCCATTAATTAGAGACCTACCCGTTTCACCTCTGAACAAGTGTCTTATTATAGTGCAAGGGGTTGCATAGTTTACCCCCAAGATTCCCAACATATGTGTTCCAGGATATTATGTTTATGAAAGAGATCTTTATTAATTTATGGAAAATGCAAAAACACAGGCACCTACATCATGGTTCTTTATGTCGTAGTAGTGCAACGATCTCTATGTGAGCTAACAAAAATACAAAGCATTGGGCCTATAATATTGTATCCTGAAGCCAATTAACGTAGATTAATTTGACTGTCTCTGTTTTGAGCATGTGAAAACATTGCAACTTGCAAAAGTTATAGAACATAAACTTTTTATTCTTGGATCTTCAAAACACTGTGTCTATTGTTCTTGCTTGTGTGATCAGTTCTAAAAATGCAAAACGCACATCTCACATTGTCAAAATGAGTGAAACATGATCAAATTCTAAGGTGTCAACCAAAATCTATTCTAGAATCACATTAATGTTCTAGAGAGATCATTTTATCAGACAGATTCCCAAACTACTATCATTTTTCAAGATTGTTGCACTTTTTTGCAATTGACAAATTTTTTTTGCAATTGATGGAAGTTTACCACAATCGAGCCTTTTATTTCCGCAATTGATCCTTTTATTTCCACAATTGTTGGAAGTTTACCACAATCGAACCTACACTCTACCATAGTCGACCTATAGACCTGTGCATTTATTTTATCAGCACAATTGGATTCCTCTGTCAGAACTTTGCATTTTTTTATGAGTCTGAGACCTTGGAAAATATTCCCCATTTCATGTGAAAGGTCAATGTACACATCCCAGGAAATAACAAAGAATCTATATGAATCTCAAAACATCTAGGATCATCCCTCTTTGACAGTTCGGCTATTGTTTACCATTGATAGTTCAAAAGTTTAGATTAGATTATCTTGATCCCATTATCTCAGCTTCATCAATCTTTATCAGAGAATTTGTCTTGTTTAAGGTAAGAGTTAGAATCAATGTCTTACATCACCAATATCTGAGTTCAAGAGAAGTAATTTTTTTTCCCTAGAATTACCCTTATCAAAATAGGTACTTAGACTCTCCTCGAGAGGTTATCCCTTTTGTTTGTTGTATATCATTGATTTTAGTTCAAAACCTAGATAACACCATGTCTTTCACACCCTATGGAGGACCTTATACTAGGTTGAAGGCTAGAACCAAACTCGATGAATCCTATATTAACCAATTTCCCCTGAGGGAAAAAGAGCAAGAGGAATACCCATTCAGAAACACTGATCCTTCTCTCTACATTGAGAATGCACCTACTATTCCTCATGGTTCCCATAGACCAACTATATTTCAAGAATTCACAGAGGAAGAGATCAAAGACATAGATAAAGACACCTATTCTGTGCAAGTAGTTGATGCTGTTGTGGAAAGAAATATTGAAATATTTCTAGCCATGTTGATCAAAAAGGGAGTCAAACTCCTTGGTTAATTCAATGTGTCAACAATATGGCCTGAGAACCCATTAACAGGACAAAGCACAACTCAAACCTCTCAAACAGATCCTGTGATATCTCAAGTTTTGTCTCTGCCATTATCAACGACTATGACATCAACACAGACTGTGTCAACCCAAACTATCTCTGCCAATCAAGCTAGTACATCATCCACCCAAAACATGATGAGATCCCAACTGAGTGCACCCCTAGTCACCGGTTCATCTCAAGCATCAGCCTCATGGCCTTTTACATCAAGTGCTCAAGATGTGCCATCAATTCTACAAATGAGAAATAACCCATTTGTGACTACCCAAACAATGTATTCTACCCCTACTAGCTTTGGAATCAATAATTCACTCCCACATGGATCAATCTCTATGGGTCTGACATTCAGTCAATGTCTACTAAAGGCTACACCTTTATTCCAACAGGGATCCTAACAAAAGAAACAACAAAAAACTTGGATCAATCAAAGTCTCCAATGTCAGAATCACACATTAAGAAATCAATACCAAGTCCTAAGGAGATCATATGTCCCAACACAAGGAACATAGAGGCGAAGCCTTATACCTACCATGACATAGAGATTCAATGTCATGAATGTTCGTCAATCTCCAACAAACATACTGATACAGAAAGTGCAAAATCTACAAATATAAATGATAGACATGCAAAATCAGGGGTAAACCAATTCTTACACAATAGAGGACTTGTACCCATATACCCCATTTGATCACTCATTACAAATGTATCTATTTCCCTCTCACTTCTTGGTGCCCAAATTTGACAAATATAGAGACAATACCAATCCTGTAGAGCATATTAGAGAATTCTTTGCTAGCTACATTGAGGTTTCACATGATATTTCTATAGAGTCTAGCCGGACAAACAATGGAATGGTTTTCACACCTACCCCATGGCATTCAGCATTGGGGAAAATTGGCTGAAAATTTTATTTCTCACTTCCGTCATAACATCGAACGCAAGGTCAAAATCAAGGACCTCTGTGACATTAAGAAAAAATATGGAAAATCCTTTGTTAAATTCTTACAAAGATGGATAAACACTGTAAAAAAAATAACGCATGATGTGCCTAAATAAGACCTAATAGTCATTTTCATTAACTATCCAATCCCAAATATGTCATTCACAAAAAAACTCTAGCTCTCTCCAAATTTGAAGCAAACCATAGAACGAGGATTTTGAAGTGAAAAAAACTTGGTCAAGAGAGGAATCCTTGCAGATCCTACCCAAATGAACATGAACAAGAATGCAATAGATAAGGCCAAATGGTGGAATAAGAACAATAATGTCAACCAATGATGGTGTCATTAGTGTCAAAATAGTCAACTATGCTCAACCCAAGGTTTCATTACAAGGAGCACCCATGGTGAATAAAAAACCCATGGTGCACACTCAATAGATGAATACTCAAATTCAAACATCCACTATTCAAGAAGTAGTCATGTCCAATAACCAATCCAATGTGTAATGACCAAAAAGGTTTGTGTTTCCTAAAAATTTCTACACACCATTAGGAGAGTTGATAGAGTCACTATTGAAAAAGTTGGTTCAAACCAATAATATCACTCTACCAAAAATTAGAGAATATGAACATGGTGCTGTGAAACCCAAGTGGTGGAATGATAATGAATTTTGTGAGTATCATCAGGTAAAAGGACACAAGACATCCACTTTCTACCAATTAAAAAATGCCATACAAGACCTAATTGACCAAGGGGTAATCGATGTCACAAATACCCAGTCTAAGGGTACAACCAATCACACTATCTTCAATGATAAATTTCACAATCATAATAAAGGGAAAGCCTCCGTGTCTGGTGGAAAATCTAAGCAAGTGAACTATACCTATACCAACTCTAATAGCACCATAAATTACATTAATCCTTCAAGTAGCCAAGTTTCTACAATTACTATCAGAGATACCAATACCAAATGCCCTATCACAACACGACATTATAAGGTTGTTTTGCAAGGAATGCCTTCCACCTCAGCTACACTAGCTAATCCCACAACAACTTCCAATCCATAAACTAGTCTAGTGGATCAGCTAAAGCACACACCTACCCAGATATCCATGTTTGAATTATTATGCATATCCCTGTAGCATAAGAAAGCTCTGGATCAAGCCCTTCAAAATGGAGCAGTCCCACGGGACATAACTCTAGAGAATTTCCAAACCATGGTCAACTACATTGCTGCCAACAAGAATGCTACCTTTATAGACCATGATGTGCCTCTACACAAGCCTCTACATAATGATCCCTTCCATATGCTTATCCAAGCGCATAAACACATAATCTGAAGAGTCCTCATCGATGGCAGGGCTGGGTTAAACATATGTACTCTGAAAGTGATAAAAACCTTGGGATATTCAAAATCTAGCATTGATGTCACCAAGAGGATAAATATCAAGGCATATGATGAGGAGGAAAGATCATCAAAAGGTATCCTCACTCTATCGGTCAAGATAGGGCTAGTCATAAAGAACACTCCCATTGAACTCTTAGACCTTGATTTGGGATGTAGCATGTTACTTGGGAGGCCGTGGATACATGAATGCAAGTTGTCCCTTCAACTTATCACCAGTGCATCAAATTCCCATACCAATGGGAAAAGATAATCATTGAAGGAGATCCCAACCCATTCCAATACTACAACACCATAAAAATCATTATAGATAATCAAGAAGCAAGCATTCCTTCCTCCTTTGATTCTATTTCTAAAGACATATAAAGAAAGGAAGGCAGGATATCAATCAAAGAAAAAGGGTGTGGTGAGTATATCTATGAGGAAGCTTTTATGATCACTAACATGCCTCAAAATCCTAGATCATATGGCATGCCCCGACCGACATAAACACATGAAACTCCAAACCAGTGCTATTCAAATGTCCACCAACCACATTTGTCAAATGTGGAGACATAGCTGAAGAAATCCCCTTAGATCTAGACATAAACACTTGGTTGTATAAATACTCTCAAGGGACACCTCAAGCAAAAATACCTTTATCACAATATGGAGCTGGTTTCACTATGCTACAAAAATTTGTATATGATGGTAAGAATTGTTTGGGGGAAATACAACAAGGCTTAATGGAACTATCTTTACTGCCAACCCAAAGAAACAAAATAGGGATAGGCTATGGAAAAAACATAACAAGTACAACCATCCAAGATATACTCGTAGACCAGGAAAAAATTGTAGAATTAAACTAGGAGCAAAATCTGAAACATGCCCTAATCAATAGTATACTTAGCAATTATTGCCATTGGAAGTGGAACCCTCTAATTCCCAATTGAAACTTAATTGGGCTATCCAAGACAATGAACAAAGTGATATATCTAATGATATTTCTAGCTTGAATTATTCCCACAAGTATGAGTGGTTATCCCTCTATAATTTTGAGTCGTGCATCCCTGACTATTCCCCTCAGTCCGTTAGTACCATACACCTTGATGAAATATTTGACCAAATGAATATAGAAGACCAACTGTGTATCGATAAATATATTTATGTCAATTCCTTAGGTGGTGCATCCACATCCCATTCCCAGTTTGTCAGAACTATCACCACAGTTCCATTCACCCAAGCAGATTCATCCCCCATGCAGACCTTTGTCTAGTCTACCCTGAACTGATAGAATGGGACCAACTAGGACAACTTGACATAGATCTTTTTGAGAATGATGAAGCCATCATAGACTTCATGGGACTTAGAGAATGCATACCATCAGGAGGCCACAAAGTAGGCTTCTCCTTTAACCTAGACAGATCGACATACTTTGGGGAGGAGGCTCCTCTTTCCAGTCACAAAAACAAAATCAAAAGAAAAAAAGAACACTCAGTAAGTGAAAATCACAAGGTGCTTTCTGACCATAAAAATGAGAAAAAAATAAAGGACACATCTTCTGGTGAAAATATCTCTGAGGCGCCAGAGGATGGAAAGCTAGAAATCCTCCCCTCAATAGAAGAAAAGTCAGTGTTACTAGAAGAAGAAATAAAGGAAGTCAATATGGGGGATCAAAAGGACCCTAAACATATCTATTTGGATAAATCTCTTACACCAGAGGAAAGAGAACAATTCATTAGTTTCTTCAAGAAAAGACAAATCAACTTTGCATGGTCTTATGTAGACATGCTAGGTTTGGATTCAGAGCTAGCGCTACATTATCTACCATTGTTATTAAATGCAAAACCTATCAAACAAAGATTGAGAAAGATGCATCCGCACATCACTTTACTTGTCAAATAAGAATTGAAGAAAATCCTAGATGCAGGCTTCATAAGAACAATTCCATATGCAGATTGGATATCTATTCTAGTGCCAGTAACCAAACACAATGATTAGATCCATATATGCATAGATTTTAGAGATTTGAACAAGGCTTGTCCCAAGGATGATTTTCCTCTACCAAACATTGACATGATAGTTGACCTGACATTAGGGCACCTAATGTTGTCCCTCATGGATGATTTCTCTGGATATAACCAAATCTAGATTGCACTAGAGGACCAACACAAGATAGCATATGCATGTGCTTGGGGAAATTACTGCTAGAACATAATTCCATTTAGACTAAAAATTCAGGTGCAACTTATCAAAGGGAAATGACCACAATCTTTCATGATCTAATTCATAAAATAATGAAAGACCATGTCGATGGCATACTAGCCAAATCAATGCTGGGGGAAACTCACCTATAATTTTTGGGTCTGATATTTGATTGAATGCAAGACTACAAGGTCAGACTCAATCCAAAGAAGTGTACATTCAGAGTTACTGTGAGAAAACTCCTTGGATTAATTGTATCACATAGAGGAATTGCGGTAGACCCAAAAAATTTCAAGGTCATCCTTGACATGCCACCACCAACAAATATGAGGCAACTACGTAGTCTACAAGGAATACTACAATCTATTAGGTGACTCATTTCCCAACTAGTAGACAAGTGTCACCCATTCTAGCACCTACTATAGGAAGACGTGAATTTCATACAGATGAAACAATGCAAGTGAGAATTTCAAACCTTCAAGGATTATTTATTGAAGTCCCCTATATTGGTGCCACCCATTCAAGGCAAGCCACTCCTCTTATATATCTCAGTAACAAAGTCAACACTAGGTGTTCTCTTGGCACAACATGATGACCAGGGAAAGGAAAGAGCCATTTACTACCTCAGCAGAATACTAGTGGCCTACGAGCTAAATTATTCAACAATTGAAAAGTCATGTCTGGCAGTTGTCTTTGCTTCCCAAAAGTTAATACATTACATGTTGAGTCATCAAAAAAATCTCATAGCACACATAGATCCATTGAAGTACTTATTAAGTAAAGAAACACTAATAGAATGACTCACCAAATGGGTCATGATCTTAAGTAATTTTGACATAGAGTACATAGATCGAAAGGCTATCAAAGGGAAGGTAATTATAGATCAACTAGCAGAGGCACCAATGCAAGATCATCATCCTATAGTGTCCGAATTTCTAGATGAATCGATCCTCACAGTACAACTGACAATAGAGGTCTAGAAATTATTCTTTGATGGGTCATATACAAACCATGGTGTAGGAGCAAGGATAGTAATCATTACTCCACATAATGATGCAATTCCTAAGTCTTTCTGACTCAACTTTTCATGCAGGAGCAACATAGCTAAGTATGAATCTCTGGTCATCGGATTGAAGATAACTATACAATGGAAGATAAAGAACCTAAGAGTCATTGGTGATTCCCAATTAGTCATTAGTCAAATCAACAAAAACTACATGAAAAAAGATGAAAAATTGATCCTGGACAAGCTATAGGATTCTTTTCATTTCAAAGTATTTGAGCAAGTTCTAAGGGTTCAAAATAAAGCAATGAATGCAATGGATACTATAGCATCCTTGATTGACATGCTAGGTAACGAAAATAGATTCCAATTTATGGTAGAATAACTAATGATATCGACACATAAAGCTTTGATAAAAGAGTCAGTGTGCATCCTTGTTGGTTCTAAGTCCCCATGGTACCATGACGTATATAATTACCTCCAAAATAGTACCCTACTACCCGACCTATCTAGAAACCAAAAGAAGTCCCTCATCCGAAAAGCCTCTAGGTACATCCTTCTCGCTAGTACTCTATATAGAAGAAGTCTAGATGGAATTATTTTATGATGTCTCACTTCCAAATAATCCCAAAGAGCCTTGCATGAGGTACATGAAGAAATTTTTGGGCCCCATGTAGGAGGCAATAGTTTGGAAAAGAAGATCATCAGAATGGGATACTACTGGCCCACGATAGAGACAGATGCTAACAAATACGTGCAAAGGTGTCGACAATGTCAGATTCATGGAGATCTTTTTCATGCACCATCTCAAGAACTCAACCCCATCACTTCACCATGGCCATTTTAAAAATGGGCATTTGACTTAGTGGGAAAGATTTGTACACCAAAATCTTCTAATGGTCACAAGTACATAATTTAAATGATGGAGTACTTTACCAAATTGGTGGAAGAAATTCCTCTCACATACATCACTGGTAAGCAAATATCCATGTTCATACTAAACAACATCATATGTTGATATGGAATCCCTCAAACCATACTCACAGATCACAGTACACCTTTTCAAACTCAAGATGTTGAATATCCCTGTGACAAGTTTCAGATAAATCAAGGTTTCTCTTTGTTCTACTATCCTCAAGGGAATGGTCAAGCTCAAGCCACTAACAAAACCATCCTGAAGATCTTAAAGAAAATGGTCAATGAATCTAGGCAAGACTAGCATTTGTAGCTCATTCTCACACTCTGGGCATATAGAACTAGTGTGAGAACCCATATAGGAGAAAATCCATTCTCACTAGTATATGGATCAGAGGTGGTCCTACCCCTTGTATTTGAAATCCCATCCCTTAGAATCTCATTGAAGAACATCATTTCAGATGAAGACTACAAAGTAGCTAGACTCAATGAACTAGAAATGTTGGATGAGAGATGACAAGATGCATTAAATCACTTACAAGGCTATCATAATCACCTTAGAAGAAACTATCACAGGAAGGTCAGATCAAAAACCTTTGAGGTAGGAGATCTCATCCTCATGGAGAATCAAAAGAACCAAGTAGAAAGGGTTAAACCAGGAAAGTTTGAACCTAATTGGCTAGGATCCTACATCATCATAACATCATGCAATAGTGGGGAATATCAACTAGAAACTCAAGAAGGAGATCAACTCCCTGGTCACATCAACAACATGCACCTCAAAAGGTTCTACAGCTAAGGTCTCAAGGTTAAGGGAACATATCTAAAATCCAGAAAATACAAAAAATTGAAAAATATAAAAGGTTACCTTGGTGAAAACCTAGAAAATAGGCACCTTGGCGACAACAAAAAAAATAAAAAAATATAAACACAATCACTTTCTCAGTGAAAACCTGGAAAAAGGCACTATTGGGAAGGCACCTTGGTGAAAACCTGGTAAACATGTGCCAAGTGTTAAGGTCCTACTTCACCATCAATGAACTCTAAAATATTCAAGTTTGTACTCCCCGCACGCAAGATTTGAGTACCCAAGCTTATTTTCAGAATAACAATCCCCTTTTTGAGCATCAAACTTATCCATGGTTTATATTGGTTCACCAGACTAGGGGAAAATTCTAAAAATCTTGAAAAAATCCCTAAAAATCTTAAAAAGTCATCAAAAACCCTAAAAGGAGCAAAATGTCCTAAAAAATCAATCATTATCAAAAAAATCAAATATTGCAAAATCTGAGCATAAATCATCTTTGATATCAACAAGCAAATGACAATCAAACAATAAATCAAATGTCAAAACTATGAGCTTCACAAATTAGCAATGGACTCATATGACTCAACTTTATCAACAATCAAATCTATCATCAAATCAATCTTCAAATCAAACTATCATTTGTCTTACACAGCGGTGTATATACTCAAAACTAGACAGATCGGTCTTATATGAGTCATCCATTCCTGAAACTAGACACAATCAAGTATCAAAATCAAACAAATCAAGGAACAATAAACTATTGACTAGATCAGTCATGTCAGTCATTTGGCAATTTATCTTTTGAATTTATGTTCTTATGCTACTCAAGGATACCACTGAGTGATGAGAATAGCTATGATGGATCATCATCTTGTTTTATTTGATTTCTATTTTTGGACTATTTTAATTCAATTATGGGGAAATGATGATTTGGGATAAATGCAGTAGGAGTTGTCACACATCTGACAGCCATGCAGTTCCATGATCTCAACTAACCCTTGGAAAAGAATTGAACAATCCTTATCTGTTATCTACTTTTTTTTATCATAAATTATAGCAGTATCCAGATGGTCAATATTTGGGTGCATTTGGTTTTCTTTCTTGGTTATTTACTTCTTGTTATCAGAGATCATAACAGTATCTACATGGTCAATATATGGGTGCATTTGGTTCTCTTTCTTTTAAATTAGAGATCATAGCAGTATTCAAATGGTCAATATATGTGTGCATTTTGTTCTCTTTCTTTTTCAGTTTCTCTACTTCTGGTTATCAGAGATCATATCGGTATCCAAATGGTCAATATATGGGTGAATTTGAGTCTCTTACTTTTTATAATAAAGTGCAATGATGAATACAATTGGAACATATGGTAGCGACTTGGTTTCATCACTCATGTCTTTCATTCGGTCCCTTCCTATCACAACCAATCTATCACTAAATTTCTTCTTACTAGCACATGCATTTACTCAGACACATGGTAAATTTATGGTTGCATTCATTTGTTGCATAAAGAAAATAAAAGAAAAACATGCATACATCATCAATAGATCATATAGATATGCATTCATAATAAAATCCACCCCACATACATATGTCAATATCAGAGGAAATCAAAGATCATACATCTAAGAGTCTGCATGATAGAATCACATAAAATGCATATAACCATAAAACATCTCATAAAGTGAATCAACATATAAAAAACATATAGAAATAAGTTTCACATCATATATAACCATGTCATAAATAAGATCATCTCATATAAACATGTATGATTACAATGGACGATCACAAGTCTCACATAAAGGTGATCAACATAAATGTCTATAAATATCGGTACATCATTGATACAAAATCAATACAAAAATGGTACAACAAGGTACACTGCTACAAAAAGAGTCAACATGTGCTACCCCCACCCTCATCACCAGGTGGACAAGGGGGTGGCATATCAGGTACTACCCTCTACTACTGTAAAGGATCTCTTACCAAACCACTACTCTAAGATCGTTGTGCTCTACTGGATCTCTGAGAGGCACTGTAACTAGGAACACACTGGGTAGAAGGAATAACATCCTCATAATGTTACCGCTAGTACTCAATCTCTCTCTGGGCCTTTGATCATGGGAGTCCCTCAAGGATAGATCCTGCACACCATCCAAGTAAGATATGACATCTGTGTGAGCCTGTCTCTCCCTGATCTCAATTGCTGTAGCCCTGATCTCAGCCGATGTAACCCTGCTCTTTGCTGAAGTGACCCTGCTCTCCAAAACTGCAGTCTGTGCCTCTAAAGCTACCAATATGAGCCAAAGATATGCTATCTCTTGTGTCAACCAAAATACCTCAGAGGGATCATCATCCTTCCCACCCATGGCCACATCCATCTAGCCCTCCTCCCATGTATCTCTCAGCCCCTCATCCCTAACAACCGAGAAGTCCTCCTCGCTGCTCTCGCTCCCACTACTATTTCTACCACTACTACTACTAGATCCAGAGGAGCTGGATCCAACCTCCACCTCCACCATCTCCTCATCTCCACCCTCTCCCATATCCTCCACTCTCTCTATAGGAGCAATGCTAGTACATCTCTTCACCCTTCTAACAAGCTAAGGTCCCTCCTCCTCCATCCCCTCCTCCTTCAACACAACACCTAATCCAACCTGTCCACTCACTCGTGGACCACCACCTCTAGTCCTCACCCCCACACTACCATGACCAGGATTAAGATCATCATCATCACCCCCCCCCCCCCCC
>MU227639.1:7259088-7296016 GCA_018584345.1 Thuja plicata
TCTATCAGATAAACCAAACATGGTATGCAGATTGAAGAAAGCACTCTATGGACTTAAACATGCCCCAAGAGCTTGGTATGAGAGACTAGATGGTTATCTTACCAAGATTGGATTTAAGAAAGGAGCAACAGACTGTAACCTATTCTTAAGAGAGACACTTGATGGATTAATACTTGTTGCCATATTTGTTGATGACATTATCTTTGGAGGTAATGACAAGCTTAGTGCAAAATTTGCAAAAGAAATGCATAATGAATTTGAAATGAGCATGATTGGTCCTATAAATTTTTTTTTGGGATTAAATGTAAAGCAGACAGATAAATGAATATTTATAAATTAGTCTAAATATGTGAAGGAAATATTGAAGACTTTCAAGATGGAAGACTATAAGCCAGTATGCACTCCTACGATAACATGAAGCAAGCTTTCTATAGAAGATGATTCTGGAAGAGTTGACAAGACATTGTATAAATCTATGATTGGAAAACTTATATATCTTACTTAATCTAGAACATACATATCTAATTTAGTTGGCATTTTTGGTAGATTTGTAGCAGAACCAAAATAGAATCACCTAATGGTAATAAAGAGAATATTCAGATATCTAAAGGGAACTATAGACTATGGTTTATGGTATCCTAAATCAGAGACTGTACAACTTCATGTGTATACAGATGCAGATTGGGTAGGTTGTATTGATGATAGGAAGAGTACTTCTGGAGGAGTAGTATTTCTTGGAGATAGGTTGGTTTCTTGGGTAAGCAAGAAGCATAATTGTATCTCCCAGTCAATAGTAGAAGCTGAATATGTTGCAACAACATTGAATTGTTCAACAATGGTTTGGATCAAGTAGATGGTTAAAGATTTTGGTATACAGGTTGATTATCCTATTTTTATTCATTGTGATAACACCAGTACTATCAACATGTCCAAGAACCCCGTGATTCATGAAAAGACAAAGCACATTGAGATTAAATACCATTTTCTTAGAGAAAAAGTTGTAGATAATGAAGTAAAATTGGACTATGTAAGCACCAAAGAACAGTTGGCAGATATTTTCACAAAGCCTTTATCAAAAGATACTTTTGAGTATCTCAGGGAGAAGTTGGGAGTAATTCCCTCTACTAAGTCTGATTAGATAAAGCAACAAGAACATCATTCCATAGTGACTGATGAATGGTTGACTACTCTACTTCTGGAGTAGTACCTGTGCCTAATTATTTATGGCACCCTTTGCCATTGATATCAAAGGGGGAGTATATAGTAAGGGGGGGCATATACTCTGGGGGAGTATAAACACAGACAGAGGAGCTGCATCAGTGTAGAGGAATCTTTGATGAGGATATTGAGAAGATTGTAAAAAGAAAGAAGACACCATGTGTTGAAGATTTTTTTAATATCATATGTTTCCATCAATGTCAAAGGGGGAGATTGTTGGAGATTTAGTTCTGGTAGCTAGTTGATTGTATGTTTGTCATTGATGAAAACATATAATATACAGTAGTGTTTTGTATGTTCTTATCAGAATGATGTTAGCAAGCCTTTCACGGTTATATTCATGTTGTAGACATGTTGTTTATGTTTTGTTCATACATGCAGACTCAGATATGAAGTTTCAGTTGTGTTGTGTAATTCTGTTAACGACAATTATAGTTTCTAAAGTTTGTCTATATAGAGCTGACGTATTGCATTGGTTCTTGAGTTGCACCTATCTTTGGGATATGCATGTGTATATTAAAGTTTAGTTATGAGGTGAAGATAGTTATCTAAAGGCGCCAAACATGTTTCAACAAGATTGCAATGTTAGAGTTAATTTGGTGAGGCCGACTTAGTGAAGCATCACATCTATTCAGTTTATATTGTGCGGTTATAATTATGCTTGTATGGTTAGTTAAGCCAACAAGGATGTTATGAAGAGTTTCCTAATAGGTCCCATGTCTCATACTTTGAGGAAGATACTTATAGTAGTTCATTTGTGAAATGCTAAGTGTGAATGAGAAGATAAGAGATAGAAAAAGTACAGAGCAGAATATAAGTTGTGTGTCATTCATCAAGGATCTATGTTAAGAAGAAGTGAAAGATTATAATACATTGGAACTGATCAAGACAATAGGTCTACTCTATAGTTCATCATTAGATATAGTGCATATCTGTTCTACAGAATGTTGTAGCCTTCACCATTGAAGCAGTGAGCTTTTGGATATTGAGTCCTCACCCTTAACAGGGTTATTTGTAAAAGACTCCTAATAGGGTCAGACCCTTAACTAGGTCACTATACTTATTGCATTGTAAAGAACAACTCCTAACAGGGTTGCAAGATCTTCTAACAGGGATTATTATAAACAAGTATAGTTCATTGTGGGTGTTAATTCCTACCAGGGTTTTTACCATTTGGTTTCCCCATAACCAAATTGTGGTGTTGTCTATTGTGTTATCTGAATGTGCATTTACTTTTTTGTATTCTAGAGTTAATGAAAGAAAAGAATTAAATTAGCTGATAACTGATTCAGCCCCCCTCTTAGTTATCCTTTGGGACTATTCTAACATCAGGAACCTCCTCCGTCGATAGAAAGGAAGGTGTGCATCCTCACCCTCTAAAATAGGACAAGAATTGTATGGCCTCCAAATGAAACAAGGCATCATATCCAATTGTTTCCTTCAGTACATCAGATGCCCGATATGGGATTGAAATATGGATCCATCATACATAAATACATATGGTCTCCTTGCAGGAAGATCATGGGCACCAAGAGGTCTATAAACAACAATGCACTCCCAAGCCCAGATATGGAGCAAGGTAATACTACATCTAATTGAATTACCACCCTGGTAAGCCATGTAGAACATATGGTAATACATATGGGAAAACATGCAAGGCCCTAAAGCATTAATAGTATGGTCCCTCACCATACCCTGCATAATAAATCCCCTTCCAATGAAGAATCCATGATGCCTATGGCCGGGACACATAATCCCATAGATCAAAGTACCTAATAATGTACTCAACCTATCTAGACCCATGCTAAATCTAGACCATGGGATATCATAGGGACTAGACATCCCTAACTGATCAGCAGGTAGACCAGTCATCTTAGACAACACAAAAATACCAGGCTGTCAGGTAAATTATACTAAGGCACCCTAGATAGGAACCTGGAGGATATGTAAACATCCTCAAGAGTGAAAGTGTAATGCCCCTCCAGGGAATATAGAAGGACAAGGTCTAAAATACCAGGAAAAGAAACTATTTTTTTTTTACCAATAATGATACATGCTTGTTTACTCACACTTAAGAACATGTCCTTAAAGGTCCCCTCAATGTTCATTACTAATGTTAACACTAGAGATTCAATTACTTGTCTTATGAATTCATTTCTAACTACCTTACTTAACATATAACATTTTAGAAAAGACAAGGTGAAAGATATCATTATTTCTCCTTTAATATGTTTTTATACATTTATTCCAAAACACTTTATCTTTTAATTTATTTCTTAATAACCTATGTCCTAAGCATGAATCATTCATTCTTACCAAAACATAATTAAACATTGAAATAGGGAATATTTTCCTTTTAATTAAATTTCAAAAACATAAAGGGAGATAGGGTAGAAATTTCACAACTAGAATCCTTCATTGTAACATTCCACATAAAAATTAAATATCCCTTTTATCATTCCTAAAACTACCCTTTCCAATTACATGGTTTTCCCTTTTTCCATTTCCATTACAATTACATCATAATTTCCAAATAGGATTATAATAAATAATTAAATTGAAGATACAATACAATGAAGTACATGATATAGAAGTAGGAATCTTTATCAACATCTAAGCCAGAATCCAAGTAAGGTCACCCATAGACCACAGACAATGCCTCAAAAATGAATTACCACCCAACCATGTGAAACTAAGAAGTTCCACCCCCCATACTAGGAGATAGAACCAAGGTACTCACAAGAACTAAGACAAACTAAGGATATCAAGAAGCCTTCCACAAAACATTCAAATTCCAAAAGTAAATCATGAATCATTAACAAGATACCATCACATCATATCACAAGAGTAAGGGTTATAGCATACCGACGAGGCTAGTGTCATCACATATCATGTTTGTCAGGATCCACCCTAGAAACCATGTAACCCTAGTCCTCCTTTAGAATGGGATCCAACCTAGTAGTTAACTCACGGTCTTGGTACTCCAACTAGGTCTATGCAGAATATAATATCACTTATCTTTATTAAGTTTAAACCCAAATCCCAAGTTCATTTTTATGGTTATC
This sequence comes from Thuja plicata, assembly GCA_018584345.1. NCBI lineage: Eukaryota > Viridiplantae > Streptophyta > Pinopsida > Cupressales > Cupressaceae > Thuja > Thuja plicata. Next base: position 7,263,372 of record MU227639.1, read on the forward strand.
ACTTGATTAAGAACCCACCCATAGGATCTCCTAGTAGCCACTTTGGGCCCTGGAACCTATGGTGAGAAACTCACCTAGGAAACCTAGTTTCCCTACCCAAGCATGCTATCAATGGGGCTGAAACAACTCAAGACACCCATTCCATAAGGTTAGTAACTCTCTCATGTGATCCCAAATCCTGAGGATGAGTCTAACTAATATAAAATAATCTAATAAGCATAAAAAATTAATATGGATTCACAAGGCACATGTTATCAAATAAAGAGTGACCTCATGTAAAGACAAAGAGAGACCAAAGAGTAAAATAGATATAAACATGGATCAGATCACCCATACAGAAGATGTAGATCAAAACCCATAAAATACAATGCAAAAACTGAAAACCATGAGCTTGAAGCCAATACGAGTATATAGGGGTTCCCATATGAGTATACATGGGTCCATATATAATTATACATGGGTTACCATATGATTAAACACCCCTTGTCATGCTAACTCATATGATTTTCTACCCAGAAGCTCAAAATTACATTTCTAGATTGATCTTACAACCATAATTGGGCTTGATGAGTATCCTAGGAAGGTTTTATGAGGTAGACCCATTAAAGTTCTCCAAAATCCACATCCATGCCACTTATCAAACTCAATTCAACCCCTTTATCCATCTAGGACTTTAACTTAGAAAAGAAAAAAATACCAAACTGCACACAGGCTAAGCAACAAAGAGCAGTGTTGTAAAACACCCTAAACTTCCCAAACTGGAACTTAACGACTTATAATCAACCTCAAACTAGGTGACACACACCATGAATAGAAATAAACAATATTCCAACATTTATACACAAAGACAATTATCATTTCTATAATATCATTCATTTCCAAAATATCCTTTTTCTCCAAACATGATACAATCACATAGACTATTTCCTAAATAATTATTGCATACATCTATTAGTAAATCATGAAATAATAATATTTATCCATAAACTTCCCAGACACACCCACACATAAGAACAAGGGAAGTCTCCTTGGATTCCAGATCCTACCTAGAGTCCTGCAGAGAAACCCTTTGACACTGAGCAGACCAATAACTCTCCACTCTCCCATACAAACCAAAACCTTCCTCCCAAGTGTAGACCTTATGGAAAGACATGTTGTCAATTAGTGTCAAAAAACTTAGTCATTAGTATTTCCTGAGTGATCAATGTGACACAAGTGATCAGTATTGCCTGAGTGATCAGTGTGACTCGAGTGATTAGTATTGCCTGAGTCATCCAGCATCACCCGAGTGATCAGTGTGACCCGAGTGATTATCATATTTCCTGAGTATCAGTTTGTCACTCGAGTAGACTTCTCAACCTGAGTGACAGTATTGGGCCAAATTTGCATATATTGTTTAATATAATTATGTCTAATGGAAGCTGACCTATGAAGTTAAACTAATTTGGATAAGATATATATGTAAGACACTTTGTTTATCCAAAATGGATAGTGATAAGTATGTGTATAAGTATATATGCGAATATGAAGTGGCATATTGATTAGAAGATTGTAGAAGTATAAAAGTACAAGAGAGATTCATCCATCAAATTCAGGTGATCAGTTATATTTAGAAGGATCTCATTCAAAAATTCAGAGTTGCATAAGTAGATCATCTACTAGTTCATTCTAATAGGTGGATCAACAAAAATACTCTAACCAGGTGGACCTAATAGTATTTTAAAAATATCTTAATAGAGTTGCATACTTATTGTATTGTATTAAATCCTTTAACAAGGTGGACTTAATAGTCCTTATTGCTCCTAACAGAACAGGCCATCAGAAGTGGTCAATGTAAGCTCTAACAAGATAAATTTATACTACAGTACTAAATCTTGTGAGTATCATCCCCACCCTAGTTTTAATTTCTATTTGGAAGGTTTCTGGGTAACGAAATATTGTGTTATGTATGATTCTTTCTTTTCAATTCTATGCATGTAAATCAGATTAGATAATCTAATTATGAATAAAGAAGATTAAGTTTTATTGGTTCTTGATTCACCCCCTTCTTAGTCACCTTGAATATAATATATTTTCAACAATTGGTATCAGAGCTAAAGGTTCTCTTAACATAAGTTTAATAGCTTGAGCAAAGATCATAGGCAATGGAAGCATACAAACTGGAGAAAGCCATTGAAAATGAAAAGATAGATCTACAAATGGCCATGGATCAGATCAAGAAACTCAAAGAGAAACTCTCTCTTTCCCTGAAAAGAAGAAAATATTTAGTAGTACAAATAAATGACAATAATTAAATAGAAGAAAGAATTGAAGATTTTTTCAAATATAGAAGTTCTAAAGAAGCTGATGCAACCATTGAAGACTTTCTTGCAAAGAATCTCAATTTACATGAAGAAGTCAGAAAGTTGAAAAGAGAACAAGAATTTCATTCAGTTAGATTATGTAAAGTCATAGAGAAAAAGAATCAAGAAGAAGATGAAAAAAATATGGCACAAGAAGATAAGAGATTGCTGAGTACAAGATTAGAAGAAAAAGAAAAAGAAATCCATCACTTGTCGCTCCAGCAAGCAGATTTGGAAAATCAACTCAATAATCCAAATCAAGAAGTTATCAACCCAAGGAAAGAAAATGAAAGACTGCAAAATGATCTCAATACTGAAAGACAAACCAATAAAAGTATGATGAATTCAAAAGGTAGTACAGATTAGTTAATAGAAATAAAACATCATGGACAAACTGGACTAGGTTATACTGAACAAGGTGAATCCTCAAAGAAAGGAGCCCAAAAGAACATGAAACCTACTTGTAACCACTGTGGTAAGTTAGGGGATACATCAAATAAATGTTGAGCAATGGAAAATCAAAGTTTAATGGCAAATTCTACAGTTGCAAAAAACATGGAAATAGAGCAAGTGAATGCACTGAGAAACCTAAGTTTGAAGGAAAATTTTTCAAGTGTAACAAACAAGGTCACAAATCCTTTGAATGCAGAACTAAAAAATGGAACCCTGCTGAATAATTGACCAAAGAAATTTTTGGTTGGGATTACAACACATGATACAAATGTTATCATTATGGAGAGTATGGACACATGGGTGCAAATTTTACAAAGACTCACCTCCTAAAAATAAATCCTACTAAAATATGTTATGTGTATAAACAACTCGATCATCTAAGCAAAAATTATATGAACAGAGAAAAAGTTGATACTGTTTTTGAGAAAGGAAAAATCAAAGGTCTCATAAATCAAAACTCAGATGAGTCAGCAGTGGGTAAGGAAATCCTCTGAAAGTTTAGACCAAAACAATAAAGGATCAAATGACACCCAAGATAGTGAGTTGGGTGGATCTACCATCACAGAATAAGAGATGTAAGGAAATGACTGGAACTACGCATTCAAGCCATCATACATCATTTCTAGATATGCTAGCAAGTCCAAATCTGCATACTGATGCATTAGGACATATTAGGGTGCTAACCGAGTCAGGAGCTTAGTTGCACCTGAGCTACCCTAGCTTAACCGAGATGAGTTGGGTTGTATAAGAATTGGGAAGTTATTTTTTTCCGAGCTTCTGATTAAGCCTGGGAGAACTACCTAAGCTTTGCCAACTACTATGTATGGAGCATTTAATGAAATACTTAAATGGTTAAAACTCTTATAAATGATGAATTGGAAAGGTTATTGTTTACAAAGATTTCAGTTTGTAGAGAAATTCAGAGCCCTTAGTGATTCAGAGTGAACTTGTGTTTGAAAGCGAAGTTTGATCAAATTATCTGAGCAATATGGCATCCACATTCAATAGCAAGGTTAAGAAAAGATTGGAAATGTTGGTAAGAAATGGTGTCTATAACCCTCAAGAGTTTAAACTTCATCCAAAAGTAGTAGAGGAAATAGATCCGTTGGGATCTCATTCCCTAATTCCTCCAAGGGTATTACTGGACAATGACATTCAAAGCTTCTATCATTGTAACATCTAGGAGCTTGGAATAATTGAGATGAATTCAACATATGAGAAATTGTGTGTACATGGGAATCTGAATCTTGAGCACAAGCATCTTGAGGTTAAAGGTTTAACCCAAATCCTGCACATGCCAAAGAATTTCCAAATCAAATGGATTATATTCATTCTTATCCATGTTCATGACATGCAGCTATAGTTGGAACAACCTATGAAGATCACAAAGATAATGATACACCGAGTAACAGGGTATCCCATGCTTGACAAAGATAAGGCTACCAAAACCCTAAGCAAAGATAAGCTAGCTGAGTTAACTCTTTCTGAGTGGGATGGCAAAGGCATGAGACTAAATGGAGTTACTGACATGGAATTGAAATTTTGGATTCATGTGATAGCTCACAAGATATATAGTTCTAGAAAACCTAATAGTGTACCTTGTGAAGCTGTGGAATTAGCATACAAGGTGGTGAATAACAATCTAGAATTTGACCTAGTTGAGTTGCATCTCATCCAGCTAAGCAAGAATATGGGAAGAATCTGGGCATCCAAAACAAATCCATGTAAGTTTGGTTCTCTTCTGGTATGCATATTATTTTATGTTTATAAATTCTTTCCTTCCAAGGGCACAGTAGTACGGAAGAAGGATAAACCTATAATTCATCAGATAAATTAATTCATAGCTAAGTTAGAAGATAATTTTCAGAATTTCATGGATGTATATTTTGAGAACTTCAGATAGAAAATGCAGAGTAGATACATGATTCCTAAACAACTAGTTGAAAATTATAAGGATGATATTTTTTTCCTAGTTGATTGTGATAAGGTTTACATACAAGCTGTAAAGCCTAGGGTTGCATGGGTGAAGCCTCTTGCATATGAGGTTAACATAGATGAGACCAAGAACATCATTGAGGCTCTTGTGAATGAACCTGTCAATCCCAAGGCACCATACTTTGGTACCTATGAAGAACAAAGAGATAAAAGAGGCAATGACCAAATATGAAAATAATCATACTCCTAGATTCAGGACCTTCCAGATACTGAACAAAAAGATAGAAGATGTTGTGAATTCTGCCACAATAGTGTGGAAATATATATTTGAAGTAAAAGGAGATGATAAGGAAGAAGTACTGAGTTTAGATCCTTCTGAATAGACCAATGATGATACATTACCCGAGGTACAGACAATTGAAGAGTCTAATACTAAGAAATTTGCAGAAGTGATGACATCATTGCCCCAATCACCTATCTAGAATATATTATATCTGAGCAAGGAAAATGTTATATAATCAACATCTGAATGAGTAGGAACCAAGCAACATGCTCCACCTATTACTAGGCCAAGAACAACCAAGTTACAGATGGACAAGGTAAATGTTTCTTTAGCCAGTATTGATTCTTCAGTTAACCTTGATTCAATAATTGATACAGTAAAGGTCAATGACCTAATTCAATTGAATATTGCGGTATAAGATGAGGATGGAAAAGGTAAGGAAATTGTTCCTTCACCTAATCCCAAGATCAAAGGTAAGGAGAAGGAAGTGAATACTGATGAGATTGATCTGGAAGAAGACATTGTGATTCCAAATTAGGATCTTTCCAACTTATGATTAGAGCAAATGGATATACTTGGAGAACTATGGAAGAAAAGAGAAATCCAGAAGAAGCTTCGAGAAGAGAAAAAGAGGAACAAAGTACTTGAAGATGTAAAAGGCATATTCATAGATGCACTATAGATTGAATTCAATGAGAATGACTCCATTATGGACCAACTTGTTGACATAGTCCATAAGTTTAGTGAATACATGAATGGTCAAGAAAAATTGCTTGAGAAAGCAGAAAGAAAGTTTGAAAACAAGGTTCTAGAGAATGTTGCAAAGAAGATTGCAATTGACCAGGTGTAACTAACCAATGTTATTAGCACTATAGAAACCACCGTGACCAATGCAGTAGAATTATTTGTAAAGTTGAGTGATACCTATAAATTTACTATGGAGATAAAGAATATGTTAGTAAAGATTGATGCAGATATGAAGGAAAGTGCAAAGCAGTTGGCACTTGATCCAAGCACAAGCTCAGTACAATTTTTGAAGATCAAATATCTAACTAATCTATAGGCTGAGTTATTGAGAGAATAAGCAAGGACTAGAGAGTCTCTTATATACATCCAGAGCCAACTCCTACCACACATGGATGCAATGCAGAAACACATCACACATGCCAAGACACTCATTCATGACAATGACTTCTCAGTTGAAGAACTTATGATAGAGTTGTTAGCCCAGCTATAGATAAAATTGCACATCATGAAGGTGCTACAAGACAATTGGGACAAAACTCTATCTCAAATTTTGAAGGTACATTGTGATTTCCTATCCTACTTTGGAATAACTTCGTAGTTATATATTTTGGCATTTTTTTCAAAAACAAGGGGAAAAGTCATTGTATATACATTAAGGAAATACATGTATAGTTGAGCAGAGAAGAAGATATACATTACATAAAAAATTTTGAAAAATAAAAATAAAATAGAGTCAGATGGACTCAAGCAGATGGTAAGGGGGAGTTTTGACCTATTAGATTCAGAGTTCATTGATAAGTGTTTTTGTCACTAATGCCAAAGGGGAGATTGTAGAACTTATGGAAAGACATGTTGTCAATTAGTGTCAAAACACTTAATCATCAGTATTTCCTGAGTGATCAATGTGACCTGAGTGATTAGTATTGCCCGAGTGATCAGTGGGACCCAAGTGATCACTATTGACCGAGTCATCCAACATCGCTCAAGTGATCAGTGTGACCCGAGTGATCAGCAAGTTGCCTGAGTATTAGTTTTTCACCTGAGTAGACTTCTGGACCTGAGTGACAGTATTGGGATGACTTTGCATATATTGTTTAATATTATTATGTCTAATGGAAGCCGACCTATGAAGTTAAATTTTTTTGGATAAGATATATATGTAAGACACTTTGTTTATCCAAAATGGACAGTGAGAAGTATGTGTATAAGTATATATGCAAATATGAAGTGGCATATTGATTAGAAGATTGCATAAGTATAAAAGCACAACAGAGACTCATCCATTACATTCAAGTGATTAGTTATATTCAGAAGGATCTCATTCAGCAAATTAGAGTTGCATAAGCAGATCATCTACTGGTTCATTCTAACAGGTGGATCAATAAAAACCTCTAACTAGGTGGACTTAACAGTCTTTTATAAATCTCTTAACAGAGTTGCATACTTATTGTAGTGTATTAAATCCATTAACAAGGTGGACTTAACAGTCCTTATTGCTCCTAACTAGGCCAGAAGTGGTCAATGTAAGCTCTAACAGGATAAATTTATATTGCAGTACTAAATCTTGTGGGTATCATCCCCACCCCAGTTTTACTTTCTATTTGGAAGGTTTCTGGGTAACCAAATATCGTGTTATGTGTTATGTATGATTCTTTCCTTTCAGTTCTATGCATGCAAATCAGATTAGATAATCTAATTGTCAATAAAGAAGATTAAGTTTTATTGGTTCTTGATTTACCCCCCTCTCAGTCACCTTGCATGTAATATATTTCCAACACCAAGCGTATGAATAGTATTCCATCTCCATTCTTACAACCTACTCTTCCTGAGATTATAAAAAATACTTTCCACATAGAAATATACCAACACAAAGGCTTTTACCTTAATTTTCTTCTTCCCAATCTTCCTTCCATTCTCCAAAATCTCTCAAAATAAATAGCCAACTGTATAGTTGGAGGGGTTTCTTTATGGGAAGAAACTGCTCCAACTATTATAGTTGGTTCAACAATAATAATCAACTCATGTACCAACCCGTGAACGATTAATTAAAATTTTAATTTTTAATCAAATTAATTCACTTACCAAGACAATAAATATGATAGTGGTAAATAGAATTACCAAATAACTCACATAGCCCAATGGTAACTAGCTAGCCTAACTCCTAGGAGGTCTCAGGTTCAGAACTCCTAGGCAAGCTATTTGTTAATTAGATAATTTACATTCATTACTTTATTTCATTTATAATATTTTATTATTTAAATATATTATTTACTTTAGAATCATATATCCTCATATTAAAACATACAAATATACGTATCTATTTATATTTATATACATGTAGGTATATATGTGTGCACCCATATATACATACACACATATAATAAATTAAACTACATAATCTAACACATCCATATTTTATATATAATGAGCACAACAATCAAGAATCAAAGTACAAAATATACGGACAGGAACAATCAAGAACAAAGTCTCCTAAAAAATATAAATCTCAAAATTTAACAAAATAAAGATACTGCCTAACCCAATAATGGGGTGAATTCCCTAAAAAGGAACCTAAGTCACAAGGGTTTCCTTAGAGATCCTTGGTAATATCTCCACAACAACAAAAACATTCAAGGATTTGAAGCACACTCAGACCTGTGTAGCCAGATGGAGTTGATGCCTAGTACCTGCATCCTGCATCATAAAGATGAGAAAATAAAATACACTAATATAGATATAGATAGTGGAAGACAAGGAGGGAGAGTGAAACATCGTATAGATCTCCCATAGAAGTGGCTACAAATTCCTCCCCTCATCCTACAAGAACATAAGACAATAATGATACTAAAGCATAATTGGGTTAGTATTGTTAGCTCCAAACATAATAGTAATCTCATAATGAAATAATTCATCCTCATGATAATATAATCATGAATATAAGAAGGATACCAGAAAATTAAAATCAACCAAATATTTCAAATAATTTACTAACTTTCTTAAAGATTAGTTTATTATCCACACAGATACTCAAAGTATCTCATCATCTAATCTAGATAACAAAACATAGAATTCATAATAACCAAATATAACAGTCCTATCTGTACCAAGTCTCAAGTATCCTGTTACTAGGGAAATGAAAGGGGTTGAGAGATCATTTGGAGCTCATTATGACTTCTCTCCTAGTTCTACAAACAGATAATAGATACAAACATGTATACAAGAAGCTAGTTTACCTGACATTATTTAATAAATAGAATAAGGGTTAGATCAGATCTAAATATTGTTGATTAACTGATGAATATTTGATGGAGATGATGAAGACTGAGTGATACCAAGTACAATGATTGTAGAAATGGTTAGATCAGTTGTTGTTTTGTCATTGATGTCAAGCAATTGATTAATTGATTTTTATTTTTTTACCATATCTTAAGAGGAGAAGTTAAATGGGTGAAAAATACATATCAAACAATGATGAAGTAATGATTTTTAAGTTGTTTTCAACTATATATTTGATATTATCAAATCGGTACATTTGATTGATCAAGTCAGGAACTATAATGAATTAAGTTATGACGGAAAGAGATACTTTACCAAGCTAGACTAAGTCAGTCTGTAGAATGTTATGTGAGTCGATTACAGTTACCGAGCACCGAAAGCAAATTAAACACCAAACAGTGATGAAGTCAATTACTGAGTTGCAAATCAAGTTTTACCGAGTACAGTATACATATATTAAATGATGATTTAAAGAAAACTGATGATGAGCTGGATGAGGAAATAAATTAAATGAATTTTGTTACAAGATCGACAAGTAAGAAAATTCAATGTGAATATCTAAGGTGAATATCAAGCGGTTAAACAGAAAAGTGAAATTTCCAAGAAAAGTTACAAGTTCTGAGGTAAAAGTGACATGGTTTACTGAGTTGAGAAATATGAAGAAGATGATCGAACAAATAAGTGGAAAGGAAGAAAATAAAATTAAGGAGATTAAGAGGCAAAATTATGTCTATATAAGGAGTGAGAATTATACGGAGTGTAATACTTCTAGCGAATTGAGAAAAGAAGGAAAGAAGCTGAAGAACAACATTTACCGAGAAGAATAGAGAAAGATAGATCGAAGATCTACAGTGTGAGAAAGAGATCAATGGAGTATGTGATGCCAGTATTCAATTGAGCACAAAGGATATGATCCAAGCATAGTGATTTGCTAATTTTTACATATAAAAGTTTACTATTGCTTATTAATATTTGTAACAGAGAAATCTCTTAACCGAGTGGATTTAACCATATTATTTGTAAAACCTAGACTTAGGTAACATTCCAAAAGAGTGTTTGAAGACTTCTAACACGGCCACTCCTAAAAGGGTGAAGATATTAACAGATCTAAAGTAAATCCCCTAGCAGGGTCACATTTAGCAAATGTGTTTGTAATCTTTAACATGATAAGTTCTTAACCGAGTGTACTTTAGAAGGGTACATTATTTATTGCGGGTTACAATTCCCACAAATATTTTCCAAAATTGGGTTTCCTTGTTAAATCATGTGTTAATGAGTTAATATGATGTTTCTAAGTTTGAATGATTGATTGCTGCTTATGTTATTTGGTGAATTGGTTATTTACTATATTCAATACTTATCAAGTGAATCAGTGAGTTCAGTTTTATGAGTTTAAGCTTGATTTGTCTAATTCACCCCCCCTCTCAGTGGAACTAACAAATATAAACCATTATGGTTTGGGGTTAGTCCCGTAATCCAAAATTAATAATAAGATCAAAACCATACAATCACAGGTGAACAGTAAATCAAAATCATAACATATTTAAAGGATCCAAACATTAAGGAGAACACAAAATCATCCTAAATATTCATCGTCAAATCATCATCGATAAGGAGTTCTTCCCATATAATATATACAGATCTGTTAGATGGCCACATAACCAACAAGGCCCTAAAAATACATCCATGCATCAAAATAGATGACCACAAAAGTAATTGAAAGCATTGATAAGTTTATTATTATCATTGCTAAGATACAGTCAGATTAGGATAGTTTAGATAAGTACCTTAGCTAGATTCATACCCACATTGAAAAAAGAAGCACAAAGGTGTTTAAGACATTACCAAAGATATATAAAATTTAGAGGGGTATTATAGACAATGCACTCTCCTGTAGGAAGATGAAAGGTATATGTCTCAGAGTGCCACCTCTCTAGTAAAGCAGAGATCAGACCCCTATTGGTCATGATCTCGGGAATATATGTAACCCAATATAAACCTAAATGCCTAAGTATGACCCTCTCATCCTTAAAAATCTAGAAACGATATACCAGACTTGCTGGTATGGAATCTCAAAAGTGCAGAACATCACCAGTAATATGCAATACAAAAGTACATACAAAAATCAGTGCAAGGATCGACAAAACAAATCAGACATGTGAAAAATAATCAAGTATGTCATACAAAAAATAAATATTGAAATACAATCAACAATTATGGATCCTTTACAATGATTGCGGCATTCAAACATCAATTGTGAAACACAACTCATAATTGCGACAATAAAATGAATGATTGTGATACACTTATCAATTGAAAAATGGAATAAGCAATTGCGGAAAAACCGCCGATGATTGCAACATAGTTATTAAAAAAGAATAAAATCAATTAAATTTAAAAGCATTAATGATGAGAAATAAATGCACAAGGGATAAAATACTCACCGCACAGCCTGCGCTAGCTGGATGATGGAAAGTACAAACTTTGTTAGACACATGCACGACCCCTGAAAGGCCTGCCATCAGTCAAAGAAAGCAAGAAAAGCAAGGAAAAGAAGACACGAATCTTGCCAGAGAATCAAGAGCTCCAATGTGAAAATGTGACAAATGAAAGGCCCTACAAGATATTTATAAGAGATCAACATAAACCCTAATTCCTCAAGGAGCCCTATTTTATCGTCCAGGGCCCCAAAAACTTTCACAGCTAATATCAGGAGCATTTGTAACTATTTTCACAAACTATAATATGCCAAGACAATAATTTTACAGTATCAACAAAATGATGCTCCTGTTGTGAATTTTCACTCAAATTTGATGAGAGGGTATAAATACACCTGCTATCGCCAGGGTAAGTTGGGGTGGGATCAAAATAGAAGATTCTTTGACACAATGAGAAAAACCACAATGCATCAAAGAGGGGAAAATGTAGACACCCTAAAATGGACATAATTGCGACCTTACATTAAAACTACTATTTTTCATCTATTAATTAATAGTTTTTTAATCATTAATTAATCATCCATTTCTTCTAAATCTATTCCCCAAATCGTTTAATCATATCCCAAAATTAATTAAATAATTAAGATTATTTAATTAATTAACCTTAATTAATTAATCTTTATTAATTAACCTTAATTAATTAATCTTTATTAATTAACCTTAATTAATTAATCTTTATTAATTAATTAAATTCAATTTCTTAATGTTTAAATTTAAATATTTAAACTTATTAATTAATTCTTTTAATTACATTAATTTCATTGAATTAATTTCATTTCACTCAATAATTCAATTCTAAATAAAAAAGAGTTCAATTATCTCATGTTTGAATACTTTAATTACAAAAATCAATTAAATATTCAAATAAATCCTTTCTCAAAGTTCAAAAAGGTAACTCATGATCAACTTTTCAGTTAACTAAATATCCCCTCTTTTCTCCACGTTGAAGAGGTGGAGTTTACTAGTTGCTTCTCAATTAACTAAACATCCCCTCTTCTCTCCAAGTTGAAGAGGTGGAGTTTACTGGTTGCTCCTCAGCTAAGTAAAACATCATCTCTTCTCTCCAAGTTGAAGAGGTGGAGTTTACTAATTTCTTGTCCAGTTCCTTTTGATCTCATCCATTCATCCTCCAATTTCTGGGATTGATCTCATCTGTCAAAATCATTTTCCATATTCTATATAATAAACCCTTCTCAACCATTTGAAAGATCTAGGATTTCAAGATTTGTGCACATTTAGTTTACAGGATTCTTGCAAAGCATCAAGCATTCTTGTGATCATATCAATATCATTTTCTCAACACTCATAAGTCATAGACGCTGCTAATACTAATACTGAGCACCATTCATAAGACATTTCAGAAGGAGTAGAGAGAAGAAATAGAAGCCTCGAGCATTAGGGTTTGCATTCGTTTGTTTTCCTCTTTGATTGCTTGTTATTTTATTGTCCTTAGATTCATTCTTAGTATTTTTGATTGCTTTCCCCCATTGTAAATTGGTGTTACTAACCCTGGTTAATTCGAGTTGGAGAAGGATTGGATCTACACAAATTAATACCATATTATTGCACTTGAATCTTTATTGTTGGCCTTGTATAATATTTTTGTTAATGTTGGTGGTATAATGTTTAGGTGACCATAAGATGTTCACATGTTGTAAATGCGGAGAACCCAAAACCACAAACAAGTTTGGTAAGAGCGGGATTGAAAACACCATAACATAAAAAGTGGAAGGAATATAACCAATGTTACCAAACCAGTTTATGAATTAGATTCTCCTTAGCTACCCTTAGGAAAAATAGTACAAATGAATCCAACAGTGAGGATAATATACAAATTTAAACATGCATTGAAGTCCTAAAAGTGTATACAACTATACAAAGAGCATTGCAATTCTAAATCAAATATACATTTATATTATGCAAACCAGTAAATTCCTAGAGAAATACAATACAAAGTGCATTATAGTCCTAAAAACTAAAGTTCAAAGTGCATTTCAATCCTAAATCCTAAATTAAACATGCATTATAGTCCTAAAAGTGTATACAACTACACAAAGTGCATTGCAATCCTAAATCAAATATATATTTATATTATGCAAATTAGTATAGTTCTAAAGAAATACAATACAAAGTGTATCACAGTCCTATAAAACTAGAGTTCAAAGTGCATTGCAATCCTAAATCTTAAATCAAACATGCATTACAGTCCTAAAAGTGTATACAACTACACAAAGTGTATTTAAATCCTAAATCAAATATATATTTATATTATGCAAATCAGTAAAGTCCTAAATCAATAAAATATGAAGTGTATTACAATCCAATAAAACTAAAGTTAAAAGTGTATTGCAATTCTAAATCGTAAATCAAACATGTATTGCATTCCTAAAAGTGTTTACAACTAGACAAAGTGCATTGCAGTCCTAAAAGTGTATACAACTAGACAAATTTCTTGCAATCCTAAATCAAATATATATTTATATTATGCAAATCAGTAAAGTTCTAAAGCAATAAAATACAAAGTGCATTAAATTTTTATAACCCTCAATATATATGAGATGAATTTATGTTCATTTTTTTTCTTTTCTGTTATAGAGTTTCAATTACAGTGTTGATATCTGCAAACCAATACAACAACAAGGATAATATAGAAAAAATAGAAACCATCGAGTGTAAAAAAACCAGGAAGGGAAAAAAACTCAAGAGAATTAGGTATAGTTTGTAAAAAAAGGGCCTTATTAAAACCAAAAATTAAAAACCATATCCAATTATGCAATTCAGTAAAGTCCTAAAGCAATACAATACAAAGTTAATTACAATCCTATAAAAGTAAAGTTCAAAGTGCATTTCAATCCTAAATCCAAACTCAAATATGCATTGCAGTCGAAAGGGTGTGTACAACTATACAAAGTGCATTGCAATCCTAAATCAAATATGCATTGAAGTCCCATAAAGCATCAAAAGAAACCCAAAAATTCATGATGTTTTAACCTATATAGAAAATATAAATAATTGTAAGTCACTACTTCCATACCTTCAATTATGTTCTTGTAAAATTGTTTTGTGTTGATTATTATTAATTGGTAGCACATAAGGAGTTCCAAAAGACAAAAAGTATTTATAATCCTGTTTGTATAACAAGTAGTGGCTTACAAGGATTTCTATTCTCAAAATATTTTATGAAATCCACAATTATAGGGTGCTTTTGATGTCTTTAATGAAATTGAGAAAAGATAAACAAAAAACATAAGCATAATATTTGTACCATTACACATTATCTACTATAAGTGGACCCGAAACATTTATACTATGAGAAGCATGGAATTTGATTAAACTTCCTAAAGCAATACAATACAAAGTACATTACAATCCTATAAACCTAAAGTTCAAAGTGCATTGTAATCCTAAATCCTAAATCAAACATGCGTTGTAGTAAAAAAAGTGTATACAACTATATAATGTGCATTCCAATCCTAAATCAAATGTGCATTGCAGTCCAATAAAGGCATCATAGAGCACAAAAGGATATTGTAAAATATTTTGAAAATATAAACAATTGTAAGACACTACTTCCATATATTCAATTGTGTTCATGTAAACTTAATTTGTGTTTTGGCTTATGTGCCTTTCTAGTCTAAAAAGAGTTTACGACATCCATAATTATAGGGTGCTTTCGATGCCTTGAATGAAATTGAGAAAAGGTAAATGAGAAACATAAGCATAATATTTTAACCATTACACATAATCTACTAGAAGTGGACCCGAAACATCTATACTATGAGAAGCATGGAAATTGATTCTTTAACTTTACACACACACACACACACACACACACACACACACACACACACACACACACACACACACACACACACACACACACACACACACACACACACACACACACACACACACACAAGTTATATAGAAAGAATAGACAAGTGAAAGTTAATTGAATGTCAAGGAATCAAAACAAACCATGAGGATGTGAAACATCCAGTGAGGGTATAGAAAACTATAAGTGGAATGAACATGAAGGAAACAATACAAAAAACATTAGGTAAGTCTGCAAACATGTAATCATGTCAAATAGAAATGAACATGAAGGAAATATTAGTAAGGATAAATATGTGGAAATAAATTTGACAGTGGCATGAAAGAGAGTTCAACAAACATGGATAGAAAGGAATGTTACATGGATCGATCTGTGAGGAGTCAAGCATATTGAATGGAGTTGTAATGTTAATAGGCATCCCCTTAGCTGAATATAAGGTGAGTTGACATGTAGTAATTATAGTTTCATGTTATAATTTAAGGTGGCCGCAGGCAGTAATGGCAGTGAGGGTGGTGGAAGTAATGACCTTGCGAGAGAATGAGTTGGTTTCAAAGTCTAATTGTATGTTAGAAGCTTGTTGTGTTGGTGTGGTATCTTTAATTTGTGCACTCTTTCCAATTTGAATTTGGTATGTGAATATTTAATTGCAAAAATTCATCCAATTGGTAACAGGGAAATGTCAAGTGGTTTAGGGTGGCCAGTTCTACACAAGCACTAGTGCAGTTAGAAGTTGCATGGAATTGGCAATTATCAACTTATTTTGGGTGCAAGGTCTATTTTTTTAGGTGCAACTAAGAAAAGGCCAACTTGACAAAAAAGTTTGGTAAGAGTAGCATTGAAAACAACACATATTTTGAAAAGGAAGCAATATGACTATTGATACCAAACCAGTTTGTGAAATTGGACTCATCACAACTACATTCAGGAAAAATAGTATATGCATCCATGGGGTGATTCCTTTTGTGGCCATTGATAAATTGAAACAAATTTTGAAATACTTAAGTGTAGTAGTCACATTGATAAATTGAAACAAATTTTGAAATACTTAAGTGGAGCAGTCACATTGAAATTCCTAAAACACTAAATTTGGAACTCGTAAACCCCAACATTGGAAATGTAATGGAAAACGTTTACCACTATTATGGAAACCCTTAAAATGATAAATAGAAATAGACACCCTTATTGAAAGATAATTTAAAAATGGGCCCACCTTTTTATTTGGGGTTTCCAACTCAGACAGTTAGGGTGGTGAAATTGTTTTTTGGTGTGGAATCCATAAACAATCAAATTGGAACCATTAAACAAATTAATTTAATATTAATTTTTACAGCCAATCTTATATACCATTTTTTTCCATAATGACCATCCACTCGATATTACCTTTTAAATTAATTAATTTTTTTATTAAAAAATATAAATAATATTGTATTATAACTTCAATTATATGTCCAAATTTTATCATAGTTAACAAATATTCTATTATGACCATACATTTTCTTTCCAAGATGATAATGAAAAAATAAAATATTGCTAGGAATAACAGTCCACCAACACAATGGGCAGGGTGGGGGGGGTGAATCAGTTGCAAGACAGATTATTAAAAATTAAACTTTATACATCAAATCTTTAATCCAAATGATAAAAAAATAAATGCCAACACCATAACACACTCCTTTGTTGTCGAGGAAACCCTGTTAAAGGTAAAACCCCATTGGGAATTAGCACCCACAAATGATGTACTGAGAGTATAGTATTCCTGTTAAAAGATTTAGCCCTGTTAGGAGATTATTGATGCATTATAGTACACAGTCCCTGTTAAAGGACATACCTTGTTAGGATTCAAGAGTAACAATGGGCTCACTTCCCAGGCAAATTTCCTAAAGAAGGTTAAATCCACCCTCAAGACTTATTGTCCAAAATAAAAATGTATATGAGATATATAATCTAGTGAACTATCTGATAACAAATGTCTTTGCTTGGTTAGTTCCAATGAAGTAACATAATCACAACCTCTACTTTACATCCAGTAGACACAAGCTCATAGCTTCCTCAAATACATTTCCACTTCGCTCACTCTTCACACTCACTTTTCAACAAGAAAATATCTCTCCTATATACCCTATTACAATAATCAATTAGGTCAGCCAATTAGGCTTCCCCAATGTACAAATGATTACATAACCTCTTGCTAAGATACACATGGTACCTATAACAAGTAAACATAAAATATAATCCATCAAATATAATATAAGATCCATAATCCATGCTCGCAATCTATAATATATGCTTCATATATGAAGTCGACCCCAAATAGGTCTCCTCTAGAACACACATCACAAATGATGTCACTAGGAGTCCTACGACCCATGAAACATAAAAAACCTTCCTTAACATGTCTTCTACCATCCTTTAAGCTTTCATAACCTGAATCCATGTCGCACATAAGTTATTCTCAAAACATAGAGACTAACTCTATCAAAGATCACTCTTATCATCTAGTATCTAGTCTTCACTAAAACATTTGTAACTCATCCAATATACAATATTAAGGAATGCAACCTTAGACATAAGATGAAAACATATCCCTATACATATCACCATCTTTTCTCTCTCTGGATCAATAATACAATACCTGTACATTTCTGTTAGTCATCAAGCAATAATAATAATCAGTCTGATCTCCCTCCATTTTAATATATGTTGACATCAGTGACAAAACATGAATTCCAACAACATCTGAAACTGATGCAAAGCCCTCAGTTATCTACTTAAGGAACCTAACTCTACTTGAGGGTTCTACAAGTTTCTTGGAATCTACTCAAGGAATTAGGTTCAACTCAAAGTTCAAAATGAGTGCTCCAACTTTATACCATCAATGCCTTAGTCACTTTGAACAAGTCCACTTCCTCTGATATCTTATTCCAACTTCTCATGACACCAATTCTATTCTAGGCCTCTTAGTGTACCTAGTGCCTCCACCATTCCAAATCTCCAACTAGACCTCTCACCTTGTTCCCAACACCATAGATCCTCTTATCATGGTTTATCTACAATATTTCACTAACCCATCAAGTCTAGTTAACTCACCTTCCACCAATCCCTTCCAATAGCCCTTCTAGGCTTGTCTAGTAACACTTCCTAGACAGTAATCTGAAAATAACTCACAAAGTCCCCAAACAACCTAACAAGGTATTTACATTTTCTAATACCCTTTACATATTTGTTAAACATATATCAAACTCAGTCCTTCACCATTTGACTGGTGAACACTTACATAACCTCCTAGATTTTATCCCAGGCCTAATTAGCCCTTGCTCAAAGAAGAAACTCCTATCCCCACTTATCTCTAGGACTCAAATACTTGAAAAATTCTTCCTAGACCTTCCAAAACACAAGATTATTAAACTCTTAAAGTACCACCATTCATCAAACTCCCAAATCAATAAACCCTTGTTTCTAGGGTCAATAGCCTAGGGTTTTAGAGAAACTACCCTTACCTGAAACTCTCAATCCAAATAAAGGTTCTAAAACCTTACAATGAATTCCTATAGTCATCTTCAATCATCATTTACCATCTCCCTTCATCGGGTATCCTTCAACCATGACTGGTGCAATCACTAAGCAACCCAACCAATACTTTGTTTCAACCAGAGATCTCTTTCCTTCAATACAAACATGATATCACAACAAGAAACCTATAATACATGGATAGTCATCTCCCACAAGCCACATTACTCACATAAAGTGGGAGATCCTATGTGCTCATATAGACTTCAAACAAACTTACTGGTTTCACCCCTCCAAACTGTCTAGAACAATCAACACTAAGATTGAGATTATTGGTCTTAAGACTTCACAAACAACATAAAATTTGCATGCAAAAAACTAAAACTTAGAATAAAATAAAAATATTATGTCTCATATCAATATAGCATCAAAATGGAATGGTTAACAATACATACATCAAGCTGTATCCTTACGGGTGGCCAGTAGATAGTTTGCAGAGATTTAATTATTTATTGCTTGAAACATTACACATTCCAGTCCTTACATTTCCATTCAACTCTGCCTTCTCCTCTCATGAATCAATACTAAAACAAACTCTACTCTCCCAAGAAACCGATACCAACCATCTAACTACCATTCTAACTATCCCTAAACTAATTGTCAGTAACATAAACAAGAAATTTGTTGTCAAGTTGACAACAAAAGTTGTCAACTCAACAAAACATCATCCAAAGCTCATATAAAGGCTTCTAAAAGGTTTAATGTCAACCTTTATAAACCTATTACCCCTAATAACCCCAACTAACTCCAATTAATCCCTACTTGGCTTATATTTCCAATATAGGCAATTTACAAATTATTGCACTCTTAGTGCTCTCAACATCATTTGGTGGCTTTAATAGCCTTATTACATCATTATAGACCCTTATAGGTCATTTCCATCTTCCCCCAACCTAGGATAAATACATAGCCCTTCCTAGTGACCCCCAGGTACCTTTTAGGCTTATCATTGCCATTAAGACTTACATTTAAGACTTGATTATAATGAGATCAATATATGATCAAAACAATATTACATGATCATGATTATTCCTATTACATGATTCAATGACCTTTGAAGGCCATTTGTCTTCCACTCCTCCCAAGGGTCCATCA
The DNA here is from genome assembly GCA_018584345.1 of Thuja plicata. Lineage (NCBI taxonomy): Eukaryota > Viridiplantae > Streptophyta > Pinopsida > Cupressales > Cupressaceae > Thuja > Thuja plicata. The sequence goes on from MU227639.1 coordinate 7,283,403, forward strand.
GTGACCCTGGTGCAATCCATGGCTCCTGCCTTTGACCTTGGTGCTCCTGCACCATACTCCCCACTTTTGAAATTGTTCCAAGTCTTCTTGGAATGTCCTGCCAAAACAAATGGACCAACTGAATCTCCATGTCCTTTAATGTCTCTTTCACATTTGTACTTAGTTCTTGGATGCTCCATGCTTTCTTTTCTTCTTGAATTTCTTGTTACTAGATCCTCTTCAATACCATGCTTATCCGTGCTATCCTCATGCTATCCATACTGATTATCCATGTGCTCATATATCTTTTCAGAGTTTACATCATTTTTCTTCCTCCTATATCTTATTTTCTTCTTCTTGTGCTTTGGTTCTAGTGACCAAAGCATTATAAATAAAAAGAAGTAACACACCCCTACCATTAGTGACTTTGACACAACCTTATGAAGTCTACCATGCTAGAAATCTGTACCACATGAGGATACACCTGCAACACAACCATACTTAGTATCAAAAACCAAATTAATACCTTAATACGAGTATAGGCTATCCCCATACACATTATTGGAATGGTTTTCGCATGACTCTTCATCCTTATGCTATCTTCATCTTCAAATTCCTCATGTCTAGATGGCTTTGCATCAAGTGGTATGAGATCCCAGCAAAAGGTCTGGGTTTGGGGTGAAGAAGATCTGAGATTTTGAAGACCTGGAGTCCTTTGTTGATGCTTGGAGTTGAATCATCCTCCAAGAGTGTTCCAAAGTGGTGACTCTATGTTCGATAGATCTTGGATTGAAGGTGAGTTTAGAGGTTGCTGATTGAAGAGAATTTGATAATAGGTACAATGATCATCTTGGAAGAAAATGCGGATGCAAGGTACATTCAAAGGTCATCCATATTCAAGACACAATGCAATTGCAAGGGTAAGGTATGCAAGGTTGTTGTTTCTAGTGGTTCTCTTACCAATATTATTCTAGATGAAATGATTTACAAGTTGAATATAGAGAAGATAGCACATAGTACACCTTATAGAGTGTATGGAATGAATAATGATAAGTGGATTGATGTCAAAGAACAAGCATATATTTCTTTTAGTATTGGTTCTTATGTTGATACTATTCTATGTGATGTTATGCCCTTGAGTGATTGTCATGTAATCTTGGGTAGAGTATGGAAAGTTGATGTTAAGGCCTTATATGATGGAAGAGAAAATACTTATGTTATTAATAAGAATGGAAAAGAGTTTGTGATGAGTTCACTGCAGGATGATAAGATGGCATGGAGAATGTAAAGGGCATGGTTGATGGGAAGAAGAGAGTTCCTAAGGTGTAAGGAACATGAAGACAATGAGAAAGTGCAGACTTGTTTGAGGAAGAGTGATGGTGCTTTGGAGAAAGCATCCATCAATAATGAAGATAAGGTATGTGGTCCTTCTATAGGACAAGAAGAAAGGTTGCAACAGATAGGTTGCAAGGAGGAGAGTGAATCTCATGTTAGAGAGGTTCAAGGATATAGAACAAAGGTAAAGAATGAAGTTTCTCATGAAGACAAAGAGGAAGCAGAGCTTGAAGAAGAAAGAATGATACTAGTGGGTACCATTTTGTGTCCATTAAAGATTGGGAAATTTTTTTTCACAAGGATAACCAAGGAGGAGAATGGAAAACTAGTCACCAAGGGAATGGTGAAAGGCAGAGAAGGAAGGAAAAATGATGATGAGAAGTTGCTGACAGAGGTAGAGGTATCTAGGCATGAGGAATTTGAATATGAAGACAACATAAGGATGAAGAGTCATGTGAAAACCAGTCCAAGAATGTGTATGAGGACAACCTATACTCGTATGAAGGTATTAATTTGGTTTTTGATACTAAGTATGGTTGTGTTGCAGGTGTATCCCCATGTGGTACATATTTCTAGCATGGCAAACTACACAAGGTTGTGTCAAAGTCACCTAATGGCAGGGGTGTGTTACTTATTTTTTTTATAATGATTTGGTCACTAGAATAAAAGCACAAGAAGAAGAAAAGAAGATATAGGAGGAAGGAAAATGATGTAAACTCCAAAAAAAAATATATGAGCACATGGATAATCAACTTGGAAAACAAGAGGACAACATGGATAAGCATGGTAACAAAGAGGATCTAGTCACAAAGAATTCAAGAAGACAAACAAGCATGGAGCATCCAAGAAATAAGTACAAATGTGCATGAGACATGAAAGGACATGGAGATTTAGTTGGTCCATTTTGTTTGGCAGAACATTCAAAGAAGACTTGGAACAATTTCAAAAGTGGGGAGTATGGTGCAGGAGCACCAAGGTCAAAGGCATGAGCCATGGAGTGTACTAGGGTCACTGATGGAACCTTGGGAGGAGTGGAAGACAAATGGCCTTCAAAGGTCATTGAATCATGTAATAGGAATAATCATGGTCATGTAATATTGTTTTGATCATATATTGATCTCATTATAATCAAGTCTTAAATGTAAGCCTTAATGGCAATGATAAGCCTAAAAGGTACCTAGGGGTCACTAGGAAGGGTTATGTGTTGATCCTAGGTTTTGGGGAAGATGGAAATGACATATAAGGGTCTATAATGATGTAATAAGGATATTAAAGCCACTAGATGATGTTGAGAGCACTAAGAGCGCAATAATTTATAAATTGACTATATTGGCAATATAAGCCAAATAGGGGTTAATTGGAGTTAGTTGGGGTTATTAGGGGTAATAGGGTTATAAAGGTTGACATTAAACCTTTTATAAGCCTTTAGATGAGCTTTGGATGATGTTTTGTCGAGTTGACAACTTTTGTTGTCAACTTGACAACAAATTTCTTGTTTATGTTAGTGACAGTCAGTTTAGGGACAGTTAGAAAGGTAGTTAGATGGTTGGTATCAATTTCTTGGGAGAGTAGAGGTTTTTTTAGTATTGATTCATGAGAGGAGAAGGGAGGAGTAAACTGGAAATGTAAGGACTAGAATGTGTAATGTTTCAAGCAATAAATAATTAAATCTCTGCAAACTGTCTACTAGCCACCTGTAAGGATACAATAAGATGTCTGTATTGTTAAACATTCCATTTTGATGCTATATTGATAGGAGAAATAATATTTTGATGGTATTCTAAGTTTCAATTTTTTGCATACAAAGTTTATGTTGTTTGTGAAGTCTTAAGACCAAGAATCTCAATCTTAGTGCTGACTATTCCAGACAGTTTGGGGGGGAGGTTAAACTAGTAAGTTGGTTTGAAGTATAGATGAGAACATAGGCTCTACTAATTTCTATGACTACTGTGGCTTGTGGGAGAGGCCTATCCATGTATTATAGGTGTCTTGTTGTGATATCATGTTTGTATTGAAGGAAAGAGATCTTTGGTTGAGACAGAGTGCTGGTTGGGTTGCTAAGTGGTTGCACCAGTCATGGTTGAAGGATAATCGATGAAGGGAGATGGTAAATTATGATTGAAGATGCCTATAGGGTTTCATTTTAAGGTTTTAGAGCCTTTATTAGGATTGAGAGTTGTAGGTAAGGATAGTTTCTCTAAAACCCTAGGCTATTGACCCTAGAAACAAGGGTTTATTGATTTGGGAGTTTGATGAATGGTGGGACTTTAAGAGTTTGAAAATCTTGTGTTTTGGAAGGTCTAGGAAGACTTTTTCAAGTCTTTGAGTCCTGGAGAAAAGAGGGGATATGATTTGGTTCTTTGAGCAAGGGCTAATTAGGCCTAGGAGAAAATCTAGGAGGTGATGAAAATGTTCACCAGTCAAATGATGAAGGAATGAGTTTGATATATGTTTAACAAATATGTAAAGGGTATTAGAAAATGTAAATAAATTGTTAGGTTGTTTGGGGAGTTTGTGATTGATTTACAAATTATTTTCTAGGAAGGGCTACTAGACAAGCCTAGAAGGTCTATTGGAAGGGATTGGTGGAAAGCGAGTTAACTAGAATTGATGGTTTAGTGAAACATGGTAGATAGACCATGATAAGAGGATTTATGGCGTTGGGAACAAGGTGAGAGGTCTAGTTGGAGATTTGGCATGGTGGAGGCACTAGGTACACTAAGAGGCCCAGAATAGAGTTGGTGTCATGAGAAGTTGGAATAAGAGATCAAAGGAAGTGAAATTGTTCAAAGTGACTGAGGTATTGATGGTATAAATTTAGAGCACTCATTTTGAACCTTGATTTGAACCTAATTCCTTGAGTAGATTCCAAGAAACTTGTAGAATGCTCAAGTAGAGTTGGGTTCCTTAAGGGGATAACTGAGGGCTTTGCATCATAAAGCAATTCCAAAAATATTCCCCTTTGGCATTAATGGAAACATATGGGAAAATACATCAACACAAATGTACTCTCTCAATGCAATCTTCTCAATATCCTAAACACAACTCTCCCTAAAATAGTAGAGATTTTCTCATAGTATCTCCCCCCGCTTTGAAACAATGGAAAAGGATGCCATAAATATGATTCAAACCATCTTACTTCTGCAAGGTGTAGCTTTTTAAAATCTTCATGCCTCCAACAACCAAGGGAAAAATCACCCAAATGTGTTCTATAATGTTCCTGCGATCACTCCCCCTCAGGATTAGATCCATACATCAAGTCCAGAAGATAGTATAGCTCTGAATGCCATTGGAGTGATGCATTCTTGCATTAATTTAGCTCTTGCAAGGATGGGATCAGACCCAAGGCATACCTTTGAGATACTCAAAGGTGTCCTTTGGCAAAGGTTTGTAAATATATCTTCTATTTGTTCCTTTGTGCTGATATACTCCAATCTAATCTCCTTCTCTTCTACCTTGTCTCTTAAGAAATGAAACTTAATGGAAATATGTTTAGTCTTTGAATGCATTACTAGATTCTTTGACATATTCACCATGCTAGTGTTATCACTATTATACACTAAATTTTTCACCCTAGGTCAAGCTCTCGTAGTCTTGATAATCTAGTATAACATGGGAATCATCTCTAGGTTGTGGGACCTTTGCTAACTGAGATGAGACCTCTAAGATCTAGGATGGTTCCTCTTGGATAATCACCTTAATTTTCTTCTTAACATGAAAGTAAATTCTTGAGGGAAAAGGGATAGAAGGAATTAATAAAAGGGAAATAACTGAAAAAAGCAAACTATCCTACTAGGTGATACACCGAAAGTAATTTTCTAAATTTGCAAGACAACAATCAATCTTAGAAAAAGGACTTGGATCTAATAGAATGCAACTTTCTAGTTAGGATTGCATAAGTATTTCATAGAGATGTCTGAGATAAGTAGAGGCTATTTAGGGAAATAGATGATTTCACAAACAATAGCATATTCACTATAAATAGACATGGACTATGACCTGCAAACAAACATCCACTTCTGCAATCAGGTACAAGAATGAGACAAAATGACATGGGATTGAAGAACATCCACAAACTCATATAAATCAGATCATCCATAGTAGTACACAACATTGTAGAAAAATGAGGGGTCAAGAACTCCAAGTTCATTCCAACACCAATCTCTGTATCATATTCCAGTAAGAGAAGTACAAACAAGAAGGGCTAGGGACATAAATGATGTCACAAAAGCCTTTGCACTATTTTCAATTCAATGAGATAACTAACACATGAAAACTTAGGGGAATAGAAAATTCCACAAAAAATCTTACACTAGCTGGAAAAATCTAAGCTAAAAGCTCTAAAAATAACTTATATACACTACTCCTCTAGCACGCAGGCTCAGGAGTCAATCTGATTCAGGAATTAGGGTTGCAATTCATATGCAATAGAATAATCAGAAACCCTAATACTATCAATTCTTCTCATAAATTCATCATGAAATATATAAAATGATTTGATATGCCTTGAATATCTTTACTTTTCCATTAATGCAGCTCTGAGAAGTCGGCCCAGCCCATCTCTCTGTCAAATTCCTAAGAAATTGCACCACCGCTTATGAACTCTGAGAATCAGATTTTCATAATTTTAAATATTCAAATAATAGTGGTTAGGTGGAGTGGGAGAACAATCAATGATTCATATTTGAATCTTCATCTTCCTTTAAACTGGAGCCGTAGATCCCTATCTTTTTTATTACTACCTTTGTCCTTTAACCCACATCAGACTAGCCGTTAACCTTGAGTCTTCGATTTGCTTATGTCTCCAGGTCGCGAGATGTTTTTATTAACTCTAGGTTCATTATGAGACAACGTGACCACCACAAGATTGGATCTGCATCGGACGACTATCGCTAAGCCTCCAAATCATAAGAGAATATTCCATTCCTTCACGAGACTTAGCGACCACCACAGGATTAAAATATGATCAATGACATAGATTAAATCATCCGCAAACTCTGAGCCTTTACCTTACTCAACTTCCTTGACCATGGTTCATTCAGAGACATGGTGAATAAGCAGTCTCGTGGTATCCTATATTTCTAATTAACTATGGCTTCTTCATGAGACTTAGCAACTAAAAGAAAGAGCAATAGTCTCCAAGTCTCATAATCTTTTTTGATGTCATCATTTCTTTCAGAGACTTAGCGACAACCGTAAGATGGAGAATATGAGTGATTTGGATCAACGGTGCACGAGAAGTCTCTTGAGCATTGGAGAATATTCATTTTCTTACCGCAACAAGGAGACAAAGGGTATTATATTTGTGCACATGTATTTAGAGGGAGCTTAAGTTACCCAAAAAGGTAATGATAAAATAGAATAAGTTCAGGATAACTAGGGTTTTCTATCAAGTTTGCATAGGGCTTTCAATACTTAGGTTACTTTGCATGAACAAGGTAAAACCAAAGAGCTAAAAAGACTATAGAGGAAACAACCAAGACTAGCAAATTTAAGGTCTTTCTCAGGCTAGGATCTACCCTTTTGGGAGCCACATTTAATCCACCTATAGCCAAAATTTACTGGATGAGGAAAATTTGGGTAACATTCTTGGTGATTTCTACTGGATGTCTACATGCTAGACATTATACTAGTGACCTTTGACATTCATTGGGCATAGGGTCATCCTATGAGAAAAATAGAACCTTGGAAATAGATTGAAACCAGGAGGAGGAACTACTAACTATGCATGAGAACTTCTTGAAACGAAGGAAACTAAACTATAAAGAAGGAATAGAAAACAAGGAAACTTATTCACAAATATTTACAAGGAAGGACAAACCTCAAAACAAGGCTTCAAATGGAATCCATTCATAGAAATGGGAAAGGGATCTCCTCCAAGAGTTGATAATTGAAATTCATTATGCTCCTTGCATTCTGTGATAATGAATGGACCTCCCCAGAAGGAATCAAATTTAGTATGTCTACCAGGCCTGGCCTTGAACTCATCCCATTTGAGGACTACATCCCCAAATTTGAAATTTCTAGCCCTGGCCCTTTTACCAAAATTTTTCTTAGTTTTCATTTGATGGAATTCCATTTCTTTCATGGATTTATCTCCATGTTCTTCTAATTCCATAATCTGAGCATACTTAATTTGCAAAGGATCTCCTTCTTCAGACAAGACATATTGAGTAGCTAAGTCCAAAGCTGGCAATTCGGTTGAAATGGAAAACTTAGCTTCTCTTCCATATACCAACATGTAAGGAAAATTCCCAATGATCTTCTTTGGGGTAATTCTGTCTAACCATAAGGCAGATTTCAATTTGGTGTGCCACTCTCTTTGGTTATCTTGTAGTATTTTCTTGATTATCCTAATCAAGTTTTTATTGGTTGATTCTGCCAAACCATTTCCCTGAGGGTAATAATTTGAACTTGTGTTTAAATAAACACCATGTTTGACTGCCTATTCAGTCACTCTTAGGCCTTTAAATGCTAATTCATTATCTGATATGATTGAGTCTAGAGTGCCAAATCTATGAATAATGTCATCATAAAAGTTGAGGACAACACTCTCATTTTCTTCTTTTAATGCAACAACTTCTGTCCATCTAGTGAAATAATCAGTTGCAGTGATTATCCACCTATGTCCTGCACTAGAGGGAGGATTAATCATGCCAATGAAATCTATGCCCTATCTCATGATAGGTTTCTCTATTCTGATGGGCTGAAGGGGCAGAGCTAGGAGCCTTTCTTTTCTTGCAAATATGGCACATCTGATGCATTTCCTCACATAATCATGACTATCCTTGAAGATAGATGGCCAATAGTATCCATCCCTCATGATTTTAAAAGTAGTAGTCCTAGGAGAGAAATGACCTCCAGAAGGTCCATCATGAAATTCAAATAGGACATTTGCTATCTTTTCTGAATCAATGCATCTGAGAAGAACACCATTATGATATTTTCTAAAAATAATCTCATCTATCAGCACAAAGGGGATAAACTGTAGTCTATAATACCTTCTCTTGGATGAATCCAAATCTACAGGACATTGTCTTGTCTTTAAGTAATGAACCATGTTAGGCAACCAACCTGCTACCTTGGCATGTTCTTCTGTTGAATGCACAATTAAGGATGCAATCATTTTCTCTAAATATTTTGGACCCTCATCCCCTGTCAACTGCTCACAAAGACCTCTTCCTCTAACTAGCTTGGCAGTTTGGATGTCAATGTCATATTCCATCACTCTAGTAATCCAACCAGCCCTTTTCTCATTTAGGTCTTTTGAAAGCAAGAACTCTTTGACACTTCGATTAGTAACCTTTAAATGTACCTTGCTGTGAGTCAATAGATATTTGAAATTTTTTAGGCTCTTCACCACAGTAAGTACATGTTTCTCTACAAAAGAATATTTTTGTTCATATTCTTCTAGGCCTTTGCTAAAGAAAGCAATAGGTTGCTCCAATCCTTCTAAATTTTCTTGGGTCAACATTGCAGATATAACATCAGACCCTCCATAAGCATAAATGATAAAATCCTAACTAAAATTTGGGTTTAATAGGGCAGGAGCTTCTATCAAGGCCTCTTTGATAGCTTGGAAATTAGCTTTTCCTTCTTTACTCCAGTAAAAAACTAAATTATTCTTTAACAAGGTTGTCAAAGGCTTTAGTAAATATGCAATATTAGGCAAGAAACGCCTAACAAAGTTAATCCTTCCTACGAAAGATTGAAGACCTTTCTTATGATGTGGGAGGGGTAGCTCTAAGATAGCTGCAATCCTTTTAGGGTCTACTATGATTCCTCTCTTGGATACTATATATCCTAACAATTTCCCTTCATGAACTGAAAACACACACTTCTTGGGATTAAGAGATATCCCAAATTCTCTACATCTTTTAAATATTCTCCTCAGGTATTTGATATGGTTTGCTGCATGTTTAGAATAAATAGTTATGTCATCTAAGTAGACCAGTACAAATTTGTACATGAGGATTTTAAAGGCCATATCCATTGCCTTTTGGAAAGTAACACCTACGTTTGACAAAACAAAGGGCATATTTTGATAAGCCATGGTTCCCCACTTGGTTGTAAATGTAGTCTTATATTGATCTTCTTCATGAACCAGGATCTGATTATATCTTGAATAGCCATCCAGTAATGAAAATATCTCAGATCTAGAAACACATTGCAGGATTTTCTCCATAGAGGGTAATGGATGGCGGTCTTTTAGGGATGCCCTGTTAAGGTCCCTAAAGTCAACACATAGCCTTAATTCCCCATTCTTTTTTTTGACAGGCACAAGGTTGGAAACCCAACTAGTATGCTTTATGGGGTAGATGATACAACTCTCTATCAATTTTAGCACTTCTTTGTACATAAGTGGTTCAAGCTTGGGGCAGGCCTTTACTTTTGCCTGATTGGTTTGGAATTTGGTTCTAATTCAATGGTATGCTGAGCAAGGGCTGGATTAAAAACTTTGAGGTCTTCATATTTCCATGGAAATATATCACTGAAGTCTTGAAATAATTGGGTATAGGCTTGCCTTTCTGAATCAATATTTACCTTCCCAAATTGTAGACTTTTACCTGGCTCCAACTCTAGTTTAGTACAATGTTCTTGTTGGACCACCAGACCAGCTTTACTACTCTTAACTTGATCATATTTGTTGAAGACAAATTCTAAGGTTACAAGACCCTTGGGCATCTTATTAGATCTGAGTTGTATCACTTGATCACCATAGTTCTGCATTAGCCTGTCTTGGTTATGCTATGAGAAAATATCATCTTCAAATAAGAACTGCAGAATTTGTTCATCATTGTCAAACACTTGCCAATTAATATTATTATTAGGGATAGAAGGTCTGATAATTACTTTGATATGATTTTGGTCCCTCTCTTTTGAAACACTATTAGGGATGTCATACTGAGATCCAACAACAACTAATCTATCTACATTATGATTTAAATTTCTAGGGATCAAAACAATATTGAAAGCATGGAAATATTCAATTGCATCCCAAACTCAATGCTTTTATGCTCTCATTGTATCAATTTTAGTTGCACTTATCGCTCTTACTTGGCTGACAACCAGCTCATTGTCACCATATAATTTTAGGGCTTTGATCCCTCTCTTTCTTGCCTATTCCAATCCATTCACTAGGCTCTCATATTCACAGTGTTTCTAGTGCAAGAGAAACTAAACCTAAAGCCTATATAATACTTCTCCTCATTAGGAGAGACTAACATAGCACCACCACCAACACCATGTCTCCTTATAGCACCATTAAAGTATAGCTCCCAAACTTGGTTGTTCTGATCCTCTGACTCAGTATCTATCTTAAAAAGATTTGGCTCTATGGATTCATGCTTTTGTAACAAATAGTTTCCCAAACCAGTATCCCAAATAATGTTGGCTTGGGCCTCTGAAGCTTTCTCTAATTCTAAATCATCTAGATAGATATCTGGGATACCTTCTAATTTAGTGTTTGTTTCTCTAATGATTGGGAAATCATTACTATCAAGTGCAAGGTAGCTTGTATTGATTTCATTGGACATATAAGGTTCTATATGGTGTGCTGCCAATGATTCAGATTTGATAGTAACCTTAGTTCCATATCTTGTATGGAAAAGCATGTGATATCAGTCAAAAGAAAGATAGCCTCCTATCTTGGCTATAAACTCCCTTGATAAGCATATGGAAAATAAGGTAGGAAGGTCTATGATGTATATGTCAAGTAGGATAGAGAAATTGGGGCTAGCATGGAGGATTAAACTGGTAACCTTGGCTACACCTATTGTGTTTATTGAGAAACCATCAAGCTGGGTAACCCTCTTTTTAAAAGTTTCATATTTCAGTCCCAATTGTTCAGCCACTTTCTTAGGCATGACAATGCTAGTAGCTCCACTATCTACCATAAAATTATGTACTAAATATTTTCCAATAATTAAAGATACATAAAAGGGAGGTGGTTTTAAGTTCCTACCTTGAATGGTATTCACTTTGGAGTTGCTGCTTGGGGCCTCCTTTTCTTGATCAATGTTGACCAACACTTGCTTTGTTGTATCTTTTGAGGTTTGAGGAGTTGAAACTCCAGACATAGCCTTCTTCAAGATCTTAGGTTGTCCTGGAATAGCCAAGGAGTCACACATAGACATAGTGACATTTTCCTTCTTCATATTGTCCACAATGTTGAAAGGCATTATTGTGTGTACTCTTTGGTGTGCTTTCACTATGATAGGCTCAACCTCCTTTTAAGGTTGATTTCCATTGATTGGAATGATGGGGACATTCTCTAGTATAATAGGATTAAATGGTTGTGAAGGTTCTATAGATGTAGGAGCCTTATCCCTATCTCCCATTTTCTCCATGTCTTGAGCCCTTCTTTTAGACCTAGTGTTGGCAGAAATTGGGGATTCACCATTAAATCCATTGAAATCTTATTCCTCCTAATTAGGAAGAGCGGTCTCATTAGCATATGCTTCTTTTTGGGGCATTGAACCACTAGAAGAGGCCTCTGATTATATATTTGAAGCATTCGGCACCATCAGTGCTTGATATACCCTTCCATTTAAGTATGTTGTCTGGTTATGGGACTGATTACAAGGATAGCACCATTCCATCTTTGTAACAAGATTATTTTGACTTGGGACCACATCCCTGACTGGATTTGTAGAGTTAAGAGGGATTGGATTATAAGGTTGGAACTTCCTTTAATTAAAATTTTGTCTCTGTCCTTGATAACCTCCTTGATATGGTGGCCTATTCTTCTGGTAAGACTATCCTTGATTTTGATACTATTGATTAGGACCTTGATTATACTATTGATAGGATGGTCTTGTAACCACCTAAATTTGGTCTGTCACAACTATGGACCCTATTTGCCCTAAGTGTGATCATACCCTCGATTTATGTCCAAACAACCCTGATACTGCTTGGCATAATTCTTTGAATCAATTTAATTTCCTAGGTGACTTTAATCACTGATTTATGTTAACTATTATAGCCATACAATTCAAATCAAATTTGACCAATAAAATCAAATCAAAATCAAACATGGCTATAGTATTTAATTATAAAGGAATTAAATAAATCCCTAAATCAAATACCCACTTGAAATTAACCCATTCCCCTAGCCTATAGTCTTCTAATTATTAAAAAGCAATTTTATTGTTTAAATAATTAATTCCTATATTTCTAAATGAATTAAATAATTTTATTTCATTTATTAATATTCCCTTAAACCCCAACCTAACCCATCTCAACCACTTCTACCTTGGGTTCTAACCCTTCTCAACCCATTCACCCATGCTAATCTAATC
>MU227639.1:7324515-7337828 GCA_018584345.1 Thuja plicata
TCAAATAAGGAAGCATGCACATCAAACTATCACTTTGAAGAAGTTCTATTGGTTTATCCAAGGGACTAATTGTAAAATGATAATGAAACTATTACACATGTGAAAGAAAAAAGACTTATCTTTATTACTTTTGAAAAAATAGTACATCCAGGTCCATGTTATACTTGTTGATTAAAAAATATCCAAATATGTGAAATTGTATTATATTATTGTCTTCTCTTTAAATTTTACATTATGTATATATATATGTATTTGAGTGGCTTTCACACCTCTTTAGGGTGAAAAGACACAACTCTTATTACAAATTATTTTGAAAAAACCATAAACTAACTAAAAAATAACTACCTAGCTTTTGGATTTGGCTTTGGTCAAAAAATCCAAAACACTTTGTGAAAAGCTAATATTTCTAGTGCAGATAGGAAATTTGATTTCCCAAACTGGGTCATTTTTAGATTTGTAAAATTTGACCATCTTTATCCTCTGTCAAAATTATCTTTGTAGCAGGTCTAAATTCCAGCATTTTCTAAAGGCTTCGATTAGTTAGTTCTATTTATTTGTGTCATAAAGCTTCCTTCTTATGATCTTTTTTAGTATGGAAAAACATGCTTCCTGATAATGGATTGGGACTTCTAAATTATCAAAATTTGGGGTACCACCAACCACCATCATACTTGGTTAGCTTAACAAATTTATTTCTATCACCAATTATATGGTGCAAACAACCACTGTCTATGACCCATTCAGATTTCTTTTCAACATGTGAAACTAAGGCTCTTTCTTCATGAATAGGTTCATCATCCTTGATAGCAATAAATCCAATCTCATCATAATCAATAGCATCATCATCAGAAACACCATCACTAGCATAGTATCATTCCTTATCCTTGGAATACTTAGGTTTATAAAACTTATATTTATGCTTTGGAACCCTTGTAGGACATATAGATGCAAAATGACCTATATTATTTTTTGAAAAAAATTTCAGAGGTAATGATGCAAAGTGGGCAACTAGAAGCTTGTCAAATGTCTCAAATAGGGCAAAGTACCCTAGATCACCAAATTTCAAGGCCAAAATGCCTAACACTTATCAAAAGTGTGGAAGAAGGACTTGGTTAAGGCCAAAAGAACCCCAAAACCCCAAAGGGAAACTAATCACCAGGTTTCACCAATCCTTTAACACCAACTACCAAGGTTGGCTTCACAAGCAAATGACCCTCATTCACAATAATACCCCCAAAGTGAAATATAGGACCTGGGGTGACCTATGCTTGTAGGTATGGCCTATTTAGGTCCCTAAAATTTAGTTCCAATGGTTCTTTCACTCAAGTGCAATCCATATGCCATGGTTGCTTCACAAACCCAAGACTATGCTTGTAGCCTTTTTCAGAAAGAAAAGTGATTTCAAGTGAGATTCTTCCACCTAACCCTATGAACTGGTTGGGGATATAGATACCCTTTATGGCCTAGGACTTTGGACTCAAGCCCTAGAACTTGGAAATGGGAAGAAGATAGGATGACACACCAAATTGCTCCACCAATTAGCCCTAATTAGGCCTCCATTTACACTAAAAGTGTCTTTTAGATGAATCCAATTCCAAAAATTATTATTGGGTCATGTGAGGGTGTATACAAAGGTCTCTTCCTTCAACTTAGGGCTTTTGGTCAATCCCCAAACAAAAGTTATGACTACTGTCCTAATTCTGGATAGGTGCATACATAAGGATATACACCTAGGGCATCAATTCATTTCCATTTCCCTACAACTTGAAGAACCTATCTTGAAAAATTTCAAATAGCACCATATGAAATATCTTTCCACCAGGGTTCATTGAATTCCCATGGTGGAAAGTGGAAATACACTTAATTTTCTTAGAAACCCTGATTTAGGGCCTATAATCTAGGCAGTGAGTTTGTAAATTCTATAAACTTCAAACCAAAAATGATCAAAAAATAATACCAAAACCAAATGGAATAATATTCAAATATCTAACCCTTGGTTTCATACTTTCATGTCTCTTTGTCCATACCCGACCGTACACAATGACTGTTTCTCAGGAAGTGCAAGAAAATGGTTATTTTATTAATTTCAGAATGCCAAATTACATAATTAGCCTACCACCAACCTAAAAGGGATTTTTCAGGCACTCCCAATGGTTACATGACAATTTTGAACTATTTTTACCATTTGGGAGTTGTTTTTCAAAAAGTTGTTAAGTTTTCTCAAAAGTTGCTTGACAACTTTTGAGCAACTTTTACATTTTTTGCAATTTTGCAAATCTAGTGGCCAAAATTGGTCATGATGTTATTATTGTGATCCCTAGTGGATCCAAACATTAAAAACTTAAAAATAAACTATTCCTATGGTTTTTGATCATTAATGACTCATAGTTAACCAAGGGCTCATAATGTGCCAATCTTGGAACTATGGCCTTACAAGGTGATTCAATGATTAACCCAATGTCTAAATATCACTAAAGGCCTCTTAGGACCTTGGGAGAACCCCTAGGTTCCATATGGACACTTAGTTCATTTAGGGTGCTCTTGCACCATACTCCCCATGAGATTTGAACTCAAGTTCCCACTTGAGGATAGCTGGTCAACAGTGGTTCCATGTTGTTGGATTTGGTCCTCTGTCATCCAGGTAGCATCTATTGGAGGGAGTCCTTTCCATTTCACTAAGTACTACATGTATTTATTCTTTCTTGTCTGCTTCAAGACTTTGGTTTCTATAATAGTGTCTAACTCCACTTGCTTGCTTGGTGGGAGATCTATCACATAGTCTCCATCATCTTCAACTTGTGATCTCTACATATTTACAATTTCTGTAACACACTTATAAGGAGTGAGGTCTGCAATATTAAAAAAAAGGAGAAATCATTAAAGTAGGGGGAAAATAAATTTCATATGCATTTTCACCCATCTTGGTGAGGATTGTGCAAGGTCCAATCTTTTTCATGTGCAACTTTGAGTATCTACCTTTAGGGAGTCTCTCCTTCCTTAGATATGCCCATACCTTATCCCCAACTTTGAAATGAACTTCTCTTCTCCTCTTGTCTACTTGTGCTTTATATTTCATTGTTGACTATTGTAGTGCCTCCTTCACTTCTGTTTGCACTTTAGAGATGAGTTTTGCTAGTTCCTCTCCTTGAGCACTTACTCTGAAATCAGATGGTATCTCTACTAAATCCAATGGACCTTTAGGATGAAGTCCATATACTATTTGGAATGGTGTCTTTCCAGTGGATCTATTCATGGAGTCATTGAATGCAAATTCCACCTGTGGTAGGATCATGTCCCAAATTTGCGTGTATTGTTTGGTTAGGCATCTTAAGAGATTTCTAAGGGATCTGTTTACCACCTCTGTTTGCCCATGTTTTTGTGGGTGGTATGCTGAGCTACAAGTAAGATTTGTACCCAATTTCTTGAAGAGTGTCCTCCAAAAGTGACCCTGAAACTTCACATCTCTATTAGACACTATTGTTTGTGGTAGGCCATGTATCCTAACCAATTCCTTAAATAATATATGTGCTATATGGGAAGCATCATTTGTGCTCTTACAAGGAACAAAATACACCATTTTACTAAATCTGTCCACTATTCCAAAAACACTATCATAAACCTACTTTGTTTTTGGCAAACCCATGACAAAGTCCATTGAAATTGATTCCCATGGCCTAGAGGGAATTGGTAGGGGTTGGTACAATCCTTGGTTAGTGGATACACCCTTTTCTTGCTGGAAAATAGTACAAGACTCAACAAATTTCTTGATTTTATTTCCCATCTTTGGCCAAAAATAACTTCTTTTCAGTAATTTAGTGGTCTTATCTATTCCAAAATGTCCTCCTAAGCCACCACAATGTTTCTCTTTGATGATATTTTTTCTCATGGAACATTTAGGAATGCATAATTGGGATCCTTTAAACAAGAGTCCATTCTGAATCAAAAAATCAAAAAACTTAGTATGGTATTTACCCACCATTTGTGTGCATACCTCAACAAATCCTGCAAATTTTGGGTCATGAGCATATAGGTGTTTTAAGGAATCAATCCCTACACTTTGAAGTTGTATTTCTTCTACCAATGCGATCCTTCTACTTAGGGCATCAACCACTTTGTTTTTCACACCCTTTTTATGTTTTATGTTGAAGGTATATGCCTGCAACTGCTCCATCCATTTGATGTGTTTGACTCCAAGCTTCTCCTGGCTGTTTAGAAAACTTAATGCATGGTTATCAGTATAAACAATGAATTCTTTAGGGAGTAAGTAATGTCTCCATTTTTTAGGGCTTGAACCATTGCAAAAAGTTATAAATCATAAGTAGAATACCTCTTCTTGGAATCATTCAATGTTTCTAAGAAAAATGCTATATCCTTACCTTCTTGGCTCAAGACTGCACCTATGGCCAAGTTACTTGCATCAGTTTCAATAGTGAATACCTTGCTGAAGTCAGGGAGTACCAAGATTGGGTATTGTGCCACTCTATTCTTGAGATATTAGAAAGCATCTGCTACTTCCTTAGTCTACTCAAATATATTCTTCTTTCCACCTTTTATTGTGTCCAACATAGGAGCACACACATGGCTAAAGTTCTTAATAAACTTTCTATAAAAAGTTGCTAAACCATGAAAAATTCTAACATCACCTTGGTTATTTGGTGGAGGCTAGTTGACTATTCCTGCAACCTTCTCTGGATCCATTTTGAGAGTTCCTTGGGAGATGAAAAAACCTAAGAAGACAAGTTCCTTCTTCATGAACATACACTTTTCCAAGTTAATCACTAACTTGTGCTGATGAAGTCTCTTGAAAACTTGTTCCACATGTTCAAGGTGTTCCTCTCTGATATGACTAAAAATTAGGATGTCTTTTAAGTAGATGACCACAAACTTGCCAATAAAATCAATAAAAATATCATTCATGAGCCTCATGAATGTACTAGGAGCATTACTCAAGCCGAATGAAATAACAAGCCACTCAAACAAACCCTCAGTTGTTTTAAATGCTGTCTTCCACTCATCTCCTGGTTTAATTCTTATTTGATGGTAGCCTGATTTTAAATCAATCTTGATAAAGTAACAAGTAGTACCTGATTGGTCCAGAAGGTCCTCCATTCTTGGAATTGGGAACTTGTATCTTATGGTTATTTTGTTTAGGGCCCTGCTGTCAGTGCACAATCTCCATTTGCCATCCTTTTTGGGGGCCAAAACTAATGGGACAACACATAGACTGAGACTCTTTTGGATGATTCCCTTTTCTAATAGCTCATTCACTTGCCTTGCAATCTCTGCATGTTGTAATAGTGTCATTTTGTATGGGGCTTTGTTTGGCAAAGAGGAGCCAAGTATTAAGTTAATTTGATGACTAATATCTCTCAAGGGAGGGAGGGTTGTGGGCAGGTCACTAGCAGTGACAAAAATATATTTTGTGAGTAACTTCTGAACTTCATTTGGTATAGGATCATCACTAAATAATCTTAAATTATCCTTAGGCTTGGAGATTAAGACATAGGCTTTAGTTTCAAATTATTTCAAAACTTTTAACATTTCTTTCTCCCCCATGGCTATGACAGTTGGTTCTTTCTCATTCTTGTTATCAGGCAGGGGTTTCATGGTGAATGTTTTCCCATCCTTGGTGATAGAGTAGGTATTTTTACTAAAAGGGTGTGTGGAATCAACATCATACTACCAAGGCCTACCTAGAAGAATGTGAGATGCATCCATTTCAACAATATCACAGAGAACTTTATCTTTAAAATCTGCTATTGAAAACTCTATCCATGCTTGTTCAGTGACTAAAGTTTGTTGACCCTTTATTAGCCAAGACACATGGTACGGAAAATGATGAGGCTTCTTAGGAAGATTTAGTTTTTTAACCATTTCACAAGACATTAAATTCTTAGTTGAGCCAAAATCAATAAGTAAGTTACATACCTTCCCATTGCATTTGATCTTTGTCCTAAAGAGATTCTTTCTTTGAGGAGGTTCTTGGCTTTGTGGAACTTGGAGGAAGACTTGTCTCATCATCAAGAATTTTCCTTCCTCTGGTCCCAAGTTCCTTGTATTGTCCTCTTTCTTGTCCTCTTTGATGAGTTGTGCTCTCCTTTCTCCTTGGTTGTTACTGTTCCTCTTCTCAGGGCATCTTCCTACATGGTGTCCCAACTAATTATAGTAGTAACACCTTAGAGGTCCATTGCCTCTTCCTGTGTTTGATCTTCCCCTATTGAAGGGTCTTCTCCCACTATAGTTTCCTCTTGAGTTTGAATAATTTCTCTCTTTGTCTCCTTGGTCTGGGGTCCTATTGTTATTACCACTGTATTTCCCTCTATTCCAAGGGGTTCCTCTCCCTCCGAAGTTCTTCCCATTGTCATTACTCTTTCCCTTTCCAAACTCTTTCTTTCTCTTCCACTTTTCCTCTACCTTGAGTGCCATTTGATAGCACTTTTTCACTGTGGTAGGGTAGTGTAGGTTGACTTCCTCTTGAATGAATACTTTAAGCCCATTCATATACCTTGCTAACTTTTCCTTTTCATCTTCTGCCGCATTTGTCTTCTTACATAACTTTAGGAACTCCTCAGTATATGAGCCCACATCCATGTCCTTTTGTTTTAGGATTTTCTTCTTCCTATGGAGTTTTACCCCATAGTCTTCAGGTACATAGGTATTCTTGACCAATGCAATCATTCTGTTCCATGAAGAGATCATACTCTTCCCATTCTTCACCCTCTCTGTTTAGATGAAGTTCCACTGAGTTAGGGCTGCTCCCTTCAACTTGGATCTTGCTATTTTCACTCTCTTCTTCTCAAGGATGTCCTCACACTCAAATAATCTTGTTAGGGCCTCTATCCAATCCAAGGCCAAGTCTACATTCATCTTCCCATTGAAAGTTGGCATATCCAACTTATCCTCCATGGTTCTTCTCCCTATGGACTTTAAGGCATCTATGAAGGGTCTCTAGTCTACAAGAATTTCCACATCCTGATCATGGGTGTCTTCATCTGACTCACTCCCATCTTCATCACCAGAGGTAAATTCTTTGTCCCTCTCTACCTTTTTCTCCAATTCTCGCAGTCTCCTTGTCAAGGCTGCATTTTCTTCCCTTTGTTCTCTCACCATCTTTTCTACCTCCATGTTTGTAACCCTTGAAGGAATATCCTCATCCTCAGGAGTAGACATAGCTCTGATACCATAGGATGCAAAGTGGCAATTGGAAGCTTGTAAAATGTCTCAAATAGGGAAAAGTACCCTAGATCACCAAATTTCAAGGCCAAAATGCCTAACAATTATTACAAGTGTGGAAGAAGGATTTGGTTAAGGCCAACACAACCCCAAAACCCCAAGGGCAACCTAATCACTAGGTTTCACCAATCCTTCAACACCAACTACCAAGGTTGGCTTCACAAGAAAATGACCCTCATTCACAATAATACCCCCAAAGTGACATATAGGACTAGGGGTGACTTATTCTTGTAGGTATGGTCTATTTAGGTCCCTACCATTTAGTTCCAATGGTTCTTTCACTCAAGTGCAATCCATATACCATGGTTTCTTCACAAACCCAAGACTATGCTTGTAGCCTTTTTTAGAAAGAAAAGTGATCTCAAGTGAGATTCTTCCACCTAACCCTATGAACTGGTTGGGGATTCAGACAACCTTTATGTCCTAGGACTTTGGACTCAAGCCCTAGAACTTGGAAATGAGAAGAAGGCAGGATGACACACCAAATTGCTCCACTGATTAGCCCTAATTAGGCCTCCATTTACACTACAAGTTTCTTTTATATGCATCCAATGCCCAAAATGATGATTGGTTAATGTGAGGGTGTACACAAAGGTCTCTTCCTCTAACTTAGGGCTTCTGGTCAATCCCCAAACAAAAGTTATGACTGCTTTCCTAATTCTAGATAGGTGCATACATAAGGATATACACCTAGGGCATCACTTCATTTCCATTTCCCTGCAACTTGAAGAACCTATCTTGTATAATTTCAAAGAGAACCATATGAAAAATCTTTCCAGCAAGGGTCATTGAATTCCCATGGTGGAAAGTGGAAATACACTTAATTTTCTTAGAAACCCTGATTTAGGGCCTATAATCCAGGCAGTGAGTTTGTAAATTCTATAAATTTCAAACCAAAACTAATCAAAAAATGAGACAAAAACCAAATGGAAGAAGATTAATATAAATAACCGTTGGTGTCAAACTTTCATGTCTCTCTGTCTGTACCTGACCGTACACAATGACTGTTTCTCAGCAAGTGCAAGAAAATGGTTATTTTATTAATTTTAGAATGCCAAATTACATCATTAGCCTACCACCCCCTAAAATGGATATTTTAGGCACTCCCAATGGTTACATGACAATTTTGAACTATTTTTACTGTTTGGGAGTTGTTTTTCAAAAAGTTGTTAAGTTTGCTCAAAAGTTGCTTGACAACTTTTACATTTTTTGCAATTTTGCAAATCTAGTGACCAAACTTGGTCATGATGTTATTTTTGTGATCCCTAGTGGATAAAAAAATTAAAAACTCAAAAATAAACTATTCCTATGGTTTTGGATCATTAATGAATCATAGTTAACAAGGGTTCGTAATGTACCAATCTTGGAACTATGGCCTTACAAGGTGATCCAGTGATTAACCCAATGTCTAAATATCACTAAAGGCCTCTTAGGACCTTGGGAGAACCCCTAGGTTCCATATAAACACTTAGTTCATTTAGGGTTCTCCTACACCAGGTAACTTTCCTTCAAACTTACCCTTACCTCTCTTTTCTTTTCTAGTGATCATGGCCACAATTTCATCTAATTTTCTTTCTTCTTCCTGTATCTATTCCTAGTCATCAACATATTCACCAAGCTCTTCTCTCAAGTCACTTATGCTGGTGCTCGTAGTTCCTGATAAAGTCTTTTTATTTTTATGCATAATTTCCTTGAATGTTGTCTCAACTTTAGGTAATGAATCTCCCAACTCTGTGGCCTCAAAAGTAGTTAATTTCGCAATTAACATCTCTCTATTAAAGTTCACCATTAAATGTATGTTCTCTTTTATAGATCACACTTTAGTTTTGTAAATAGGTGTCAAAGATCTAAGAATCTTTGTGATCACTTATTCTTCATTATATGTGCCTCCGGAGTTTATAATCCTAATAAAAACCTCTGTGACTCTCTGTACATATGCCCTAATGTTCTCATCATCTCGAATTTTCAGATTTTCCATTCTTGTCTTCCAGTTTTGCAACTTTTCCTTCTTAGTAAAATTATCTCCTCCATATAGTGCTTCCAATCTTGACCAAATTTTATGTGCTGAATCCAAATCTTAAACCTCTATGAATTCACCTTTAGAGAGCCCACTAATTAGTGCTTCTCTTGCGACCATGTTATATGAAAATAAATTCTTTTATTCATAAATAGATTTATCTAGTTCATCTTCATCCTTCATCTATACATCCTTCTTTGTAATTATCTAATAGTCAATTCTTAATCATATCAAATGTCTTCTCATCCTTTTCTTCCAACTATCAAAGTTTTCATGATCAAACTTCAGACTATCCTTCCTATAGAATGCCATCTTGAGGATTACCTCAAGATGTTAAGATTTCTCTCTAAGGACCAATATCTTTGATACCAATTGTTAGGAATAACAATCCACAAACACAACTAAGAGGGGGGGGGGGGATGAATCAGTTGTGAGATAGATTATTAAACATTAAACTTTATACATCAAAAATTTAATCCAAATGATAACACTATAAATGCCAACACCATAACACAATCCTTTGTTATCAAGGAAACCTTGTTAAAGGTAATACCCTGGTGGGAATTAGCACCCACAAATGATGTACTAATAGTATAGTATCCCTGTTAAAATATTTATCCCTATTAGGAGATTATTGATTCATTACAGTACACCATCCCTGTTAAAGGTCAAACCCTATTAGGAGTCTAGAGTAATAGTGGGCTTACTGCCCAGGCACACTGCCTAAAGAAGGTTAAATCCACCCTCATGACTTACTGTCTGAAATACAAATGTATTTGAGATATAAAATCCAGTGAAATGTCTGATAGAAACTGGCTTTGCTTGGTTAGTTCCAGTGAAGTAACATAATCACAACCTCTTCTTTATATCCTGTAGACACAAGCTTGCAGATTCCACAAATAGATTTCCACTTTGCTCACTCTTCACACTCACTTTTCAACAAGAAAAGCTCTCTCTTATATACCCTATTACAATAATCAATTAAGTTGGCCAATTAGGCTTCCCCAATGTACAAATGATTAGATAAAATCTTGCAAAGATACACATGGTACCTATAACAAGTAAAAATCAAATATAATATAAGATCTGTAATCCATGCTCACAATCCATAATACATGCTTCATATATGAAGTCAGACCCAAATAGGTCTCCTCCATAGCACATGCCACATCTAACATCACCAAGAGTCCTATGACCTGTGAAAAATAAACAACCTTCCTTAACATGTCTTCTGCTATCCCTTAAGCTTGCATAACCTGAATCCATGTCGCACGTAAGTTATTCTCAAAACACAGATACTAACTCTGTCAAAGATCAGTGTCACCGTCCAGTACCCAATCTTCACTAAAACATTTGTAACTCATCCAATATACAATATTAAGCCATGCAACCTTAGACATAAGATCACAACATATCCTTGTATATATCACTATATTTTCTTTCTCTAGATCAATAGTACAGTACCCATACACTTATGTCAGTCATCAAATAACATTAATAACCACTCTGATCTCCCTCCATAGAAACATATGGTGACATCAATGACAAAACATGAATGCCAAAAACAACATCAGAAACCAATTCCAGCAATAATATATTACTAAAGGATAAATAAATCATCTTCAAATCAATACCAAAAAACATATATCTAGAACCAATCCCAACACCCTAGAGAAAAGGATTTTGGAATCTAGTAAATTGGTTGGACAAATATGCACAATGCGTACAAAAGAGATGCTATAAAATAAATATAGGAGAAGAGGAGGTATGTTCAAAAATAAATATTGAGATAGGAGAAGGAAAATGAGAAATCAAACCTACAAAAGACTCTATACTAAATTGTTATAATCAAATAATTAAACATTGGGAGTAAAACATCCCCAAATTAGATGCCCCAAAGATGGCCAAGATTGGGAATTTATAGAATGAGGGTATTGTGGGAGACATCACAAATTTTTTAACAAAATATGAACTATTTTGGTGGACCTTTATAGAGATGAAATTAATCAAACCAAAAGTGGCGACCATGAAAATATAGCTAAAAGAAGGAGCCAAACTAGTTAGGAAAGAGACCATACCAACAAAACCCAAATACGAAGAAACGGGTTAAGACTACATTTGAAAAAATGTACATAGATAGAATATAAATTAGTAGTAGAACACAAAAATTGAATGAATAACCCCATACTTCAGACAATGCTAGAAAATTGTAAAAGCATGCAAGTCTCCTTAAACCTACAGAAGTTCATTTTTTCAGTTCTGTTTGGTACACTACTTGGGCACATATTTTGCAATGAAAGAATGACGATAGACAATAAAAATTATACTTATAATGAATCTACCACTCATCAAGATAACAAATAAAGTAAAACATTTGTGGGATACAAAAAATACCATAAAAAGTTCATTAAAGACCATGCCACAATACCAACCCCATTGGAAAAGATAGTCAAAAAATGAAAACCCTTAACACAATAATATGTAAACCCTTAACACATTAAATGAAGACCTTTAAAACAAAAATTGAAAAGAATCTGGAAACTAGTAGCATATTATATTCAAACCATTAAATTTATAACATAATAAACCCTTAATCCATAATATTGAATCCATTAAACATAAATTTGATAGCTTATTAAACCATTAAACAGATAACATATTTAACAACCATAATTACACCATAAAGTAGATAGCTTATTAAACCCTTAAACCCTAACATTATTGTAACTCATTAACGACCGTAAGTAAACCATAAATAGGATAAAAGGGAATATTCTAGTGACCCTAAAACATAAGAGTATGATTCCCTTGAGGATAAAAGTGCTAATGAACACAAGAAATCATGTTGAGAAACACAAAGAAACATAAAAGACACAAGAAGCAATGAAGACATCCAAAAAATAACCCTAGAGGTTAATGTTAGTGAAACAACCAAATAAAACTAAGCACAATAGATTTCATTCGATCCAATGGTGAAAGGTGGCCTTAGTGAGGAGCGATATCCTTACATTCATAAAACACCACTCAGTAAACCAACTCCCATATTTCTTCCCAGCAGTCGACATCATCCTCTATCCTACTAAAAACATGCAAACAAAATGAGTAAATGGCAAAAAATAACAATGAAAAGAAACAAAATTGAAAACCAGTTATAAAAAACTACAAAGTTGAAGCAAAAGGTGGTCCAAATTGGAACAAGTAATGACAATATTGTGTAGTTGCTGGGTTCTTTGTTGCACATGTTTTAGCCCCACAATGATCAAACACTCAAGAATGGATGGGATAAAAAGGAATATTAGGTGTCTCAATCCATGAAGAGTTAGGTGTATTGAATGTAGTTGTAATGTTAAAAGGTGTCCCCTTAGCAGAATGTAAGATGTCTTGACGTAGTAAATGCAGATGCATGTTGCAGCATAAGGTGGCCGTGAGAAGTAATGGCAGCCAAGGTGGTGGATTGGGTGACATTATAGAAAAATGCCACATGACCATCCCAGTCTATATGTAAGCTCATTAACTTAAGTATATGTTGGGGGATGCACACATTCTAGTCAACGCATCCAAATGGAAACTTTCATACACCTTCGGCCTATTAGTTTGGTACACGTGGTAAATCAATTCTAAATGGGCTCAACTTTTGATTTGGGGTTGCCAACTCGATCAAATAGGGTAGTGAAAAAAGGTGTGGGGTCCACATGGTGACCCGCTTGGACCCTCAAATTTAGGGTGTGCACATTCTATCTCCTCTCCCTTATCCAAATAGCTCATTGAGGCTACCTAAATTTCAAGGGAAAGGGACCAATAGAGAAATAGGGTCTAATAACCATTCATTTTTCGTTATAGTGAACCCCCCAAAAAATAATCCTGTAAGTAAATACACACACATAATCTACCCAATAGATAATTACACTAGTAAAATTTGGCAAATAAATGACTAAATGACTAAAAATTTTAGTCACGTGACTAAAAGTTTTAGTTACATGACCAAAACTGATCATATTTGATAAATAAATGACTAAATAAATGACCAATTTGGTCATTGGGTAAAATCACAACTAAAATGACT
>MU227639.1:7338204-7349456 GCA_018584345.1 Thuja plicata
ATGTCTATAAAAGTAATTATTTCTAGAAGTAGTGCCTTAAAAATGTAAGGTAAAGTAGTTATTTTTATAAGCTATAAGACTCAATTAATTACATAAATTGTACTACAAATTATCTTTATTAAAACACAATGAAAAGACTACTAGGTTTTTCTTGGAGCTTCGTGAACCATTGTTATCATGTCTTCCTGAGTTTTTTGTGTTTTGAAATGAGGAGCAATTATTATCATATTTTATAGCTATGCCAACATCCCCTTGTCCCACTATCATCTTAACTTTGAAGACTATCATAGCATGGATATCACTTCTTTTGAACAATCTTGAAGATCACTACCTTAAACAACATGTTTTTATAATACTATATCATTGACTAATATCAAAAGTATCTTGAGGTGTGTTGGAATTGTAGAACCAACTAATTAGTTTTATCTATTTATTTTCATGTTATGTTTTGTTAAATTTTTTAAGGAGCGCCCTTGAATTAGGACGATGAGTACCTCCATGTTTGGAATGATGGTAGAAAATAGCATCATAAAGCACTATTAACACTACTACATAAAATAGTAGTTTAAAACATTTTTTAAGACAAAATTAATATTTTTATTAAATATTAATCTATTATTTAATTATCTTATATTAAAACTTAAAATCTTTTTAATTGTCTTAAATTTAAAATAAAGCCAAAATAAACATACATTTTCTAATAAGCAAAAGCAATGGGGGGAAGTCAATTTTTGAAAAGTGCATTTGTATGACGAGGATAATAGAATTAGATTATTCCCATTATTGTTCTCCCATGCTAAATGATTTTTTGTGCATACCCATCTAGGGCATCCATCCCCAAAATTTCAAACTGCTCAGATTGTGAGGGTTAGTAGGTGAATTCGATCACAGGCCTCACAGAGAAAAAGGAATTTCCTATCCCATCATCCAGTGTCTTAAAGAATGCCAATCCCACATGCTCCTGCTTATTCCCAACCGACATGAAATATCCATCTACGTAAAACACGCTAATGTGAAGAAGTTGAATGACAATAAACAATAGGCAAGGGAAGAATTTGAGGTATGTCAACTAAGATTCTAATTATCTATGTCTGCCCTATTTTGCATAGAGCATAATAGATTTGGGCATATTCTAGATAGTGATTTAAGTTATAAAATTTTTGCAGGCTAAAGTTGATTTGATGAGTAGAATCATGCACCCAAATCTAGTGTCTTTGTTGGGTTTCTGTGCACATGCAACAAAAAGGCTTCTAGTCTTTGAGCTCATGTGAAATGGCTCTTTGGAAGACCAGGTACACGATAGCTTACAGGCCTTGCAATTCTCAATCTATATAGAAAGTTCAAGGTGTCCTATTCGAAGCTTTATCTTAGGATAAGATACATGAGATATGATAGCTAGTTCCTAATCTTCTAATAAATGCTAAAGCATAATAGTTTATTTAATTGGACAAGCATATCCATTTTTTTATTCAAATACAATTACATAATTGAGAAGTAGACAACTAGTGTACTGTATCCATACTTAAATCATGCCTAAATACCACTATTTTCATTTGTAGGTTCATCTCATGGATCTGTGCTTACACCTAGCATTTGCATTTGAAGATAGCTCTTGATGTTGCAAGGTAAAGTGTCATGATAAAAAAAATTGAAGATTGGTGTTTTCTTGATGATTCTATAATGATGAATTCTCTTTTCTTGTTTCAGTTTTTTGCTTGATGATTCAATAATTTTGATATCTCTTTTCTTGTTTCACTTTTTGGTTTTAATGGTTAAAACTGTTGGAATCCCTTTTCTTATATCATTTGTCCAAATATTTGTTCCTATCGACTCTGAATGCTTCAATAGTATCGAAGTGTCTATGTTACTAATTTTTTCATGCTCTCCAAGGCCAACATTTACTCTTTTCTAATGTCACTTTACTACTAGACTGAGTCATTGACTAGAAATTTCCATTTAAATAATTTTGAACGTATGAAAGAAATTATTGCTCCATGGAGACGCTTCACCCCAGAAAACCCCGTGTCCCAAATAGGGAGATTTTATGAGACTTGGGTACTCGAGGGGAATGTTCCCCCACAGTAGCACCACCTCCAATGAGGATGCTTATAACCAAGGTTTCAGGTCCACGTCATCAAATATAATGTCACGTTGGCATGCTTTTAGTTGAGGTGTTCAAAATGGCTCGAAAAAAGTGATAGTTGTGCACGATGTCCTATTTTAATAGAGTGTTGATGTGACATCATATGATTAGTTTCTTTTTAGATATAAAGAAAATATTTCTCTCAATTATCAATATTCATAATTATCACTAACAACTTTACACTCACAACTACTTATTATTAACTTTTTTAATACCATAAACTTATCTAAATTATATGAATGGATGTAAAAATCTAAATAAACGAGTAAGCACCATCTTCAACCATATTCTTTAAACATCCAGATCAATATTTCCATACAAGAAGTGACAATATTCTTCCACTTCCGATGCTCAAAAGTGTCCTAAAATCCACTGCCACTCCTGTAAATCCAATTGCTTCAAAATTTGGCATTAACTAATGTACTATCATCAATTAGTGGAGGACAGAAAATAAATATTACTTCTTATCACCCTCCTGTCATGGTCATTATGGCTTGAGGGGACTTCATTCCAATGCATAAATGTAAGGAATCCTTAGGCAATGATTTTAGCAGGCATTTCCATGTAGATTAACCCTTCTCCACACAATATGGAAGAATATCTGACTCTACTGGAATTTGTATATAATAAGCTAAAGGACAAGTTTTTGATATGACAATTGCATTATGAAATAGGAGTTAAAAGTGACAATGGGGCAAAATGGTATGTTGGCAGTCGTATTTCACAAGGAAAATTGAAAGCACTCTCCTCTCAAGACTGCATGGAAAGCTGTAACACCCCAAGAAGACAACAACTCCTTGGCCAACAAAAATAGTTAAGTTGAATCCCAAATAAAATAGAGAGACCATAAGTCAGTTTTGTGAGTCCATTCATCCTAGAGTAGAAAGCTCTCCCAAAAAACCGATGTGTCATCTAGATAATAAATTGCCTTTTTAGTAAATAGATAGGTTATGATATTATTATTATAATGCAATTGTCTATTTTTTTTAGTTCAATTCGATGATCTATATTTCACTAGTAATTCACAGAAATTTTTTTCTCCTCAAAATAAATAGTCCACTTAATGCTTTTTTCATATAGATGATACTCTGGGGTGAAACATTGCGACTCCTTAGAAGATAAAAAAACTTTTAGCAAGCATTGTGTCTTAAGAATCGTTTATCATAGAGTCCCTTCATCTTATTAATTGATAAGTAAGAGATATGTTTTATAGGATTCAACTAAAACTATGTAGTTTTTGAGTCAAACTTATTGAAACAGATTTGTTTTTGTTGAGTAGTTTTAAAGTCAAACTCATTGACTCATGAAATATTGTATCTTATGAACCATTGTATTTTGTCTTATGAATCATTCATCATAGAGTCCCTTCAACTTATTGATTGATAAGTGGAAGATATTTTTTAAAGGATTCAACTAAAACTACGTAGTTTTTTAGTCAAACTCATTGAACCTGATTTGATTTATGTTGAGTAGTTTTTAAATCAAACTCATTGACTCATATTTGATGACTTGTGCATTTGACCCATCAAAATTGACCCATATTTGATGAGTTTGCATTGGACATACAAAACTGGCCCATATTTGATAACTTAGGCATTTACCCTTGCACAACCCATCAAATATGTGTCAATGAGTTTGTCTCAAAAACTAGGCACTACAACTCAGAACATATGCAACACAATAAATCAAATATAGATCAACGAGTTTAACATAAAAAATAAACAGTTGAACCCTATACTTGATGAGTTGTGCATTTGAGTCATCAAAATTGACCCATATTTGATGAGTTGTGCAGTTATTTGATGAGTAGTGCATTTGAACCTTGTGCAACTTATCAAAGACTCAAAAACTAGGCAACATGACTCAAAAAATATGGGTCGATGTGTTTGACTCAAAAACTAGGCAACACGACCCAGAAAATATGGGTCTACGTGTTTAACTCAAAAACTAGACAGCACAACCCTAAAAATATATAGCACTACAAATGAAATATGAACCAATAAGTTTGACTTAAAAACTAAATAACTAAATTCTGATATTTGATGAGCTATAGATTTGAATCATCAAAATTAACCCACATTTAATGAATTATACATTTGATCTATTGAATTTGACTCAAACTAGACATCACAACCTTAAAAAATTGGACCAATGAGTTTGACTCAAGAAACATGCAGCACATATGAAATTGATTTCAAAATTAAACAATTGAACTTTAACATTAATATCATAACTTAAAGATCACTTACACAATGACAGTTAAGTGGTGCCTGCGCTGATGAGCCACAATAGGGGTTAAGTACGCAGCTACCTAAACTGTTTAAGTTTTAGAATGCATTAGTCCTATGTAGCAATCATTGGGTATTGTTTTCTTTATCTAAACTGCCAGATAAAAGGTTCTGGACTATCCATTGCACATTAAATTATGCACAGGGTACCTGGTTAACTTCAAAATGGGAATATCTAATGTAAAGAAATGCATATTACCCACAGACCATTTGGTAATGGTGTCCACTTAGAACAAGAAATTCATGGTGTGGACAAGTCCAAGTGGGCGGACATGCTACCTCACAACCCTTTATTAATTGTGCTAGAATTGAATGGTCTAAAATTGTAGAGCACTTAATGTTCTTAAATTGAATGAGCAACAAGCAGTCATATTCATAATCTGGTAGTTAATGCAGCCCACAAACTTAACACTGATTACCTCAGTAATTGTGTTCCTGTCCTACAAAGGGAGAGAAATATGGCATCTATTGCCAAATGTTAGTTAGGTGATAGGTGAGTCATCGTGACTCCTAAATGAATCTACACCAGATTTAAAGTTCAAAAAGGCTTTCCTGGCAGATGATGGGTTTGATGGCATTAAGCATTTTCATCTGTCTTCTGCTTGACACATTCTGATTTTGAGTTGTAGACATAATTGATTATTAATAATGAGAGGGTGACATGGCCTTGGGTTTACCTTAGTACAATTTCTGTAGTGGAGAAGTTAGGATTAAAGAAGTAAAATGATTTTTCCGACATTAATGAAGAGAAAAATGCTTGCGTTTGAAAACAAGTTGGTGGGAACCTCTTGAGAGAACAAGATGAAAAATTTAGAACTATCATATGGAAAAAACAAGTTGGTGGGAACCTCTTGAGAGAACAAGATGAAAAAGACTAAGGGTGGCAATTGGGGGAAATGCTAGACTTCTAATTTCACAGCTGAGAACCGGTTCTCATCATCTTAGATGTGGGACAGGTAAATGGGCAGTCCGTAAGGAAGAGTGGGATAAAATAACTTATTGTTTTTGCAAAAAAAGGTTGATAGAAATCAAATGACACTTCATTTTTGAATGCGCAGCATATGAGAATATTTATACACAATATAAAAGTAATAATTTGAAGTTGAGCAGTTTAAATGAGCTATTCAAGGAGGCAAGGTCTCATAAAACTGTAGGGTTCTTGATCAAGATCCACAACAGAAGAACCAACATTGAAAGAAACATGAAAATGTTTAACAATGTTACTCTTCATCCCATAAATATGGTCTCGTGGATTCCATTTAAATTCATTCATTCATTAATTTACTTAGAATCAAGGTACAACTAGTGTTAGGTTTGTCTTGTTTTAGATTGTTAGTTGAATTGGTTCCTTCTAAGGCATGAAAGAGCAGGTTTAGGGTTTAAGACATTTTTTTAAAAATTATTAATTATAATTATCAAATGTGCTGAGCTTTCATAAAATCTAAGCATTTTTTATTTCTTTATTTCACCATATATTAAAAAAGCATTATCATTTTTTCATATTTAAAATCTAGAAGAACAGGTTCAATGGCAAAGACAACTTTCTTATTATGAATTATAATTAATGAATTTCAACCAATTTATTATATTTTTTCTTTTATATTATTATATATTTAGACAATACCGCTGAGCTCACAAGTTTGAAAATAGTAGTGTGGAGAATGATGATTCCCAAAAACTGGCTATGGAAAAAGATCCTTCCTAAATGATTTCTCTCGACTCAAACAAGACTAAAAACCTAAATTTCCCAAATCAAAATAATAAAATATTTAAACATATTTTATATTCATTTTTTAATTTAAATTTTTCCCTTGATATAGTTTAAAAACTATTCCACACCAAGCTGGGACCTTACACTGGCCTGATATCCTTATGTGCAGTATTTATTCTTGAAGTGTTTTCAAAGCTGGTGAAAACTTACTTTCCAAAAAGTTTCATGAAAAAAATAAAAGACTTTTATGTCAAGAAGCCAAAAATAGACTATAAGACACCATAACCTAATATTTTGATCTTTTTCTATTCTAATTCCATGGACCCCACTCCTACTTTACAATGCCTTTGCACTTGATAAACGTTTGGGAAGGAGGATAAAGTACCTGGCAAAGTTTGATTGAGATAGCAGTACTTTTATACCCCAAACCATTGAACAGGATCCTATAAAAACTTTCCAATTAGATGTCTAGATACCAATTTAGTAATACCAACTAACTTAGCATTGTCCCATTGAAATATAGAAAGCACAAAGAGCACAAAGACAATGTTGTCACAGTCATGTACTATTTCAGAGATACAGTTGATGCAAACTGAAAAGAGAGAGAGGATGAGAATAGAAGACAGAAACACAAATACTATTTAGGGAATTGTGTAGATGGCTACGTACAAAAATTCCTCTTTACATTCCTTATTTTACAGAAGAGAGCAAATGATAAAATATAACCGCTCATTGAAATTAGAGTCACTTTTTCTACACATTTCAATCAATGCAATGAATACACTAATTTTGTGAGACCAGGGTCTGATTTTGTGAGACCAGGGTCTCTCGAAGATGAATATGCCAAGCGAATGAATATACTAAATGGATTTTTAACTGTCACCCATAAAGAACTAACCTTCCTTTCTACACAATGATTGCAATCAATGCCGAACCCAGAAGTGCTCCTATCTGTATAATAACTCTTACAATCATATGATCAAAACATATGTATAATGTGAAAAGAATCCATATTACAGTATATAGATATCTTGAATGTGGGTCAGAGAGATTCTGATTTCCCATGGGTAAACAGTCAGACAGGTCATATGCTATCCACTATCCAGTCAGTTCCATTAAATGGAAACGCTGTTTGGGATTCCCCTGCCTGTTATCCATGGACCTGATGACGGCATCAATAGTTCATATGGAACCATTCCTGCACCATTCCTATTCCTAAGATTCAAGTCCTTATTTCTCTGTTCTATGATGTTCTCTATACTCTTTATCCTAGCAGAGAATTTGTGGAATGCATCTACTGCATTTATGTCACTTGTGGCCAACAATTGTTTTTGGCCAAGGTACTCTTCATCTGGGGAATGAAAACATAGAGTGTCTATTACAGCCATTAAACCAAGTGCCCGAGGGAGACTTGGCACGCATGATAGGAAATATTTCTGTGGGTTTGAAACAAAGTTTTGATATTCTGGATCTTTCTCCTCAGGGACCAACCTCCTCATAAGACAAGGCCTGTTAGGTACAAAACCTCCATATGGATATTGACCAAAATTAAGAGCATCATGTTGTCCTGAAGCAATCCATATCATTGTGGTTAGGATACCAACTAGATCCTCCTTTGTTTCTAGTTTTGGCCACCATGGTTCATTTCTTAATTCTGGGTGCCCTTTATTCTTGATTTCTTCTCACCAAGCCTCAAGTTCAACATCACTTTGTATTCATCCAGGTTCTGAGTAATAACAAGAAAAATATTCTTCAACATAATCTTTGATAGCTGACCAAATAAGGAGATCGTCAGCTGCATAAGGGTAGTCTTCGATCACCAATTTCACACCATGTGGTTGAGTAGAATCCTCAACTGCCATACCCCTGATCACAGTCAAAATCATAGCCCTATTAAAAATGGTACTTGAATTACTCAATTTTTTTATATGCCAGTCCTAAAGCATACCACTTATAATTTTTTGCATTCCTAGTAATAAAGTGCCCGAATACAAATTAAAGAATAAACGATTAAGGATATGACGTGCTATAAATATTATGATATTGCAATCAATATTCAATTGTGTATTTTTCGAGTCAAACTCATTGATCCATGTTCGATGATTAATGGTTCACAAGAATCCATCTCTCATGAGAATGAATGAAACACTTGCACTCATTACATCTACGTGATACTCACATATACCCAACCAAACACACATATCACAGCCTGAAGTCCAGCAAATCCTCAGAAAATTATAAAATGCATTAAGGATCATTCATTTGTGTCAAGGATGTCTCACCTTCTGATCAACTCTGCAGGCAAAGCTTCCATATCAAATCGCCATTTAGTGCGGTATGCTGCAACACTTATATCCATGCAGTACTTGCCAGGTGTAAAAGAGGATTTGATCACTCCCTCTGCACTGATCAAGGTTTGTCGAGCCATTGCATTGATTTCCATCATGTACCGCATGTGTGGATGAAGCAGTTTGAAGGTAGGGTGCATAGTACTTAGATGTCTATGAGCTGCAATCACATAGGGCTCCATGCAAGCGTGTGTACACAACCTGCCAATTTGTATAATGCATCAGAAATTGATTTGAAGGGCACTTCATTTTTAATTGGTTAGATCATTAAACTTAGTCATTTAACTATTGAATAAGGCCAGACACCAGTCTCTGAAGACAAACCTCTTAAATCAAACATGAAAGCTTACCAGTGATTCACCAGCTGGTGGACACCAGCATCATTGGAACATACATGTGCTTTGGCTAATTGCTAAAGCCAGTGATTAATTGAATCATTTCCAAGAGTGAAAAATCTCTTTGACTTAGTCCCAGGAGCTGGTGATGGAAGGCTAAGCTCAATAGCAGCAGGCTTCAGAGTGTTGAGAGGAGTTAAGAAAAATATTGTCCTTGTAGCATATGTATTTCTCCCATCCAAAGCATTGATTCCATTTGCAACTGGAATAAATGCAGCACCCAGGAGTTACAGGAAAATAATACTGGCCCATTGATGAGCCCCTTGATTACAACTTTTTTGAGAAAACATTCTTTGTTGTGTCGATTAGTAACGATGATGGCTCCTGGTTGGCCAAAATCAGAGCTGATGGTAAAGTTTGCAGTATAGTCTACTATCGCTGCCCACATTGCAGACTTGTGTAGCCACCCCTTCAATGCAGATTCATTACTTCTCTTGCTTGTGTTCATTTCTGCACAAAATAGGCTCACTCAAGTAAGGCTTAAGAAAATAACATGACACCAAAGTATTCAAAAAAGCTTGCGGTAATAATAGCTAGTGAGAGCTGACTTTGAGGAATGAAGAGTTAAAATGATCTTTGTGCACAAACATAAATTCTCGTAGGGACTTTCATCTGTTGCAAACCTGGCTGTCAAAATCCAGGTGGCACCCACTATAGTCTTAATGGGCAGTTGATTGGCATTATGTCGTTTAGATTAATCAGCATGAAAATCCTAATGGATATCGTAGAAGAAAGTCATAGCATTAATTATCAAAGGGAGATTCATCACTAATTGGCTGTTTTTCTCACATTTTCCAAGGAAACTATATGGGCTTCATTTTTTGTAGTATAAATTGGCCTCTCTTTAACATGTTGATAAACGAATCAGGCGATTTAGGCAAAATTTTGCACAGAAACCTGTCATCTCCTCAAATTGACAAATTGCCTATAAATTTCTTAATTGTTTGATGTCAGAGACTGCCTGATTACTATTTTTTCATGACTTGGTACAAGTGGACAACCTTATCTCATAACAGGTGTTCATCACTGGGGAAATCGTTGATGTTCATCATTATATAGTCCCAAATTTGATAAGGTTTCAGTTTTTATATGTAGCATAGTTGAATTATGCCCGGTTTTGAAGAGAATGAGCTTATCAGTCACACCAATAACAAAATTGAAGTATTTACAAATTTTAAATTTATCTAATTATTGAATAGATCTATTTTTGAAGAGAAGGGTTAGTAATTTTCATCTGACCTGCACCTATAAACACAAATCTATCTGGTAGATACCCACCACTTGTCTGGATTCTGAATGGCAGATGCTTTAAATCCTATGTGCACCTTACATGTCTCTCTTTAAAAACTCTGAGTTCCTAATCAAAGACTCTGGTTTAATTTTTTGATATAAGTTCAAATTTACAAGTATTTGGTCATAAATTCTAAGTTCATGTTCCCTTACTGTTGTAATTCAAAATTTGAATAGAACACGGTTGCATGGAGATCTAT
This sequence comes from Thuja plicata, assembly GCA_018584345.1. Lineage (NCBI taxonomy): Eukaryota > Viridiplantae > Streptophyta > Pinopsida > Cupressales > Cupressaceae > Thuja > Thuja plicata. The sequence goes on from MU227639.1 coordinate 7,348,580, forward strand.
GTTTAGGAAATGAAAACATGACAGGATGGTCTAACAAAAATGATATCTAACATAAGAGTTGACTCACACTGTTCACAATCCTTCTCTACAATCCTACTGTACTGTAAACACAAACATCATGACAAATCTGTCAATTTTCAATCAGCCAAACTAATAATCTTTAACAAAATTAAGATGGGTGAGCATACTTGGATCAATTTTCTCGCTGACGAGCTGCAGAAAAACATTATGCCCAATCACCTCAGCTAAATTCCATATGTCGTTGCATGGATTCACTCAAATCTTCCTTCTTCTTCCTTCTCACAGTGAAAATGGTGTCCAATTTCAGCTAAACAGGTTTCTTAGGAGGCAAAATTGCAGGGGCCGAGGTGGGTACTATCTTGTCACTCACAACTGCCCTCAAAATCGGGTGACCCAACTTCCTCCTCCCAAATTGATCCCCCTGATGCTGCTGGGAGACTAAGAAAACACTCTTATACATCTTATACATCTTCCGCTGTGAGCACCCAAGAAACATACTGATTTTTTTGAATGGATTTTAATGATCTCGTGTCATTCTGCTGGGTGGTGGTTTAATTGGGTTTATAAGTTCAGACTTTGATAATATTTTTTGGTGTTTCAGTCATGAAAGTCAACAAAAATTTTCCAGACATCTCCAAGTTTCTCCCCTCTGTTTGCTACTTGTGAAGAAATTCAATCTCATAGAGGCCATCACCTTTCAATGTTTGTCCCTGGGTAAGCCCTCTTCTGCAATGTTGTTTGTGAAGTAAGGTGGTTTGCATCTTTCAAACTCTATCTGCATTGTTCTATTTCTAAGATCATAAACAAGGTTCTATTAAAGTGCCCTATCCATAAAAGGACTAACGGAAGCATATGC
>MU227639.1:7351273-7361830 GCA_018584345.1 Thuja plicata
CCTTTCTTAACATGCTTATGATATTTATTCTTCTTCTTTTCATATCTAAACATCCTTTCTTAACATGCACTCTTTGTCTGCTAATCTCTATTTTGATCTTTCATAGATATATTTCACTGTGGTTTTACAGAAAGGAAATTCTTTTTGACATATTCTTCTCACCAACATCTACCTATTCATTCATTGTCATTAATGTTGTCCATACCACTATTAAATAACAGTGATTTATCTCTATTTTGCAACATTGATTCATTGTTGTCCTTGACTCTATTTGAATATGTTTTTTCTATTATTTTTCATTACTTTTTGAAACCATAGTCATGTCTTAGTCACAGGTCTATTCTCCATGATAATATATTGCTTGTAATCTCCATGACATAGTAATAGTGCATGCACCTCTCTTTAAACATGGATCTTTTATGTGCTCAAAGACTCTCTTCAGACAGTCTTTGATCTGAAAATAGTGCTTGCATCTTGCGGACAAGAGTGTCTTAAGACAGTGGGAGGCCTTTGAAGTAATGAATGAGATCATTTAAATGAGAAACCATATCTCTATGAAGGAGGAAGCCAAAAATAGCGTATAGGCATCAGATTTTTCATTGATACAACTATTGTGTCTGAGTGCTATAATTCTTTGATTTATTTTTATTGTAGATGCGACATTTACCAGCCTACGAGTAAATCTAGCATAGTAGTATTTACTATTTTGTTAGACTCATAGTTTCCCTTTCACACTACCCCCTCTTCTCCTAGTAGTAGGCATCATCCTGGAGGAATAGCGATACATTAGTTCCCATAAGGATGTGGAGGAATTACTTTTCATTATTGATCTTAATTCTATCTGATTGCAGACAAGTTGCAGTGTTGTTGAGCAGTGAAAGAAAATTGTATAATATAGTACTGACGTCTTTAGGTCTAAGCCAGCCAGGTAAGGTTTTTGGTTTGATATGATAATTATAAAAAAATATTTTGGTCTCTCTACCATTTGTTGTTGGATTTGTGTCTTATATTTTGGTATTAGAGGTTGTTTTATTGAATGACATCTTTGTTTGATTAACATTTATGTTGAATAAAATTACAGGCACTACTTTGCAAGTGTGGGGAAGCCATGAACTCCAAGATATTAGTAATATTCTTGTTGGAGTTGGTTTGCAGGCTCTAAGGTAGTGCACTCACCCTGCTTCTTATGCAACCGTTCTTTTGAGTAGATTTTTGAAATTTTTCATCTTATTGCTTAATTGTTGTTTGGGTGAAACAAGGTTAATTTTGGCTGTGCGACTTCTTACCTGTTCCAAACATGAAATATAGTTAAGTTAAGAGAGCTACTTGACATGCTTGAAAATTACCATCTGAGCACAAGTGTTGAAATTTCCAAATTTCCTTTACAAAGGTTAGCTATTTTTCAGTTTCTTATCTTCAACCATTATCAAGTCCTTATATGATTTTATGGTACATTTGTGTTTCTTAATACGTTTTTGGAACGCATGAAACTGTTGGGAGCACATGCAAATTGAATTTTTTGAAAAGTTTTCTCTTGGAGGTGTCAGATTGAATATAATAACGTATTCCATGCTTCTATTTGAAAAAGGTAGATCTTCTAAATAATTTTAATTTCTTTAATAGTTACAATCAAACATGTGAAGATACACATGTTTGGCAGTAACAATGAATGGTACCTTGCAAGTGACATTCTATGCATCTAGAATCATGTTTAGGGTTTAGGGTTTAGGGGCTTTAGAGACTTGAAATTTTGAAGGGCATATTTACTCTTTAAAGGGTTCTAGCTCAATGGAAGAGCACCTACTTTACAAGTAGGAGGTTGGTGGTTCAATTCCATCGTTCCCTAACATGAATTAGTCAATTATATGTAGTAGTGAAATGACCAAATAAATGACCAAATAAAATACCAAATAAATGACCAAATAAACTACCAAATGACCAAAGAAATGACTAAATAAATGACCAAATAAACTACCAAATGACCAAATATGACCAAATAAACTACTGAAATAAATAACCAAATAAACTACCAAATGACCAAATAAATGACCAAATAAACTACCAAATAAATGACCAAATAAACTACCAAATGACTAAAGAAATGACTAAATAAATGACTAAATAAACTACCAAATGACCAAATAAACTACTGAAATAAATAACCAAATAAACTACCAAATGACCAAATAAACTACCAAATGACCAAATAAACGACCAAATAAACTACTAAATGAACAAATAAATGACCAAATAAATGACCAAATAAACTACCAAATGACTAAATAAATGACCAAATAAATGACCAAAATAGTTTAGTCATAAATTTAGTCGCGAGATAAATGACCGGCAATAAACTACCACTAATCACGTGACCAAATTTAATCATTTATCTACAATTTTTGGTAGTTTATTTGGTCATATATTGTTGTTTTTCTACTAGTGTTATTTGACCCCCAATACATGTTTATTCATGAATAAGTAGTTGATCACAAAAAATTGAACCACTATTTGCCATCGTGTAATTGACATACATTCCTAGTTGCACAAATTACGTCAATTAATCATTTTTAAAAAACTTATATGTTTACAAAAAACACTTTATGAAAGTGGTCCAAAAGTACAAATATACTCAAATTACAAATACACGTGATCAGTTATTGGTCCCTCAAATGATAATTATAAAACCAAAATGGACTTTATGGGCTATCATATGCACTTTCTCCCAAACTTCTTTGCACTTCTACTTGCATTAACTCCATCTACAAATAGTACCTGCATTTTCAACAACTCGTGGCTCCCAAATAGACACAAAAACAAACAATAAAAAATTATAAGACCAAATTCACACCTATCAAAAATCAAATTGGATATGCAAGTATGAAATGTTTGATTTGTTGGAAATTAGTGTTCACATCTAGGTATAAGGAATATTAGAGTGCATAAAATTATTTGGTATAATAATATTAAGTTGTTAATAAACAACTTGATATTATTAATATGTCACATTATTTTTTATTATTTGTTAAATAGGTTATTGCATTAGTGGTACAAATATATTGAGTTGTTAAAACAACTCAAAATATTTAGGTAATTTTTTGTGGGAGTTTCCTAAAAAATAGGATATAAGAATGCTATAAATATGTAATGTTTATTGAATGAAAATTAATGTGATGAAGTACGTGTCAAATTATTTTTTAATTGTTAAGCTTCTCCGTCTATACCATATTTTCTAATTTTGTATCAGAGCATGGTTAATTAGAAACTCTTTACCATTGAGGCATTCACCAACTCATTGAGTTCCCAACTATCTATCTATGTAATTATTTTGTAGGGTTACACACTACTTTGTACCAACAGTTTGCTATGATCTATGCACTATGTTGTCAGCCATATTGGAGATTGAAATTTGTTTCTTGAGTTCTTACATTGAATCATTTTATGATTTCTAGTGGTGGGTGTATAGGTATAGCATTTAAGGTGGCACACTCCATTTGCTAACGACCTAGGTTTTCACATTTACGAAGGCATTTTGTTCGACAGTTTTGAGTTTTCATTTCTTGGTAGTTGATATGTACTTTTTTTTTAATCTCAACCTATTGCCTTGGATCGGGTTTCTAATCTACTCTATTTCATCACAAAGACTAAATTTATGGTTTTTTTTTAATAATAAAAAACAACATCAACACGAGTTCTATTTTGGTGGCAACATTCTTGAGGAAGTTGCGGAGTATAGATATCTCAACATTGATTTCAACAAAAATCTAAGCTGGGTAGGCTATAGAAATAAAATGACATTAGGTGGATGGAAGGAATTTTATTCTTTTCAAAAAATGTGTCATAAAGCAGAGGTTTGGGATTAGAAAACTATTCAAACCTTGTTTGGTCTTCTTGTGCTCTTGATTGTTCTTTATGGGTGTGAATTATGGGCTAGCAGCACTTCAATAGCACAATGGAAGAAAATTGAGGGAATCAGAAGTGTTTGATTACAAGAAAATTTAAAATCAAAAGCATGGTACCATATGATATCATGCTAATTGAAATGGGGTCTTCCCCTATCAAGGCACTTTCTATGGTTTGCCTGATAGTCTATCTAAAAAGAATAAAAAAAATGGAAGGAGATAGATGGCCTAACATTGTCCTTAATGATACATTGTGTAAATGAAAAAAGATGTGGATGTAACAAAATATCAAGTGGATGAATAAATGGAATATCCAATTAAATATGTACCCCACAAATAACAAAGAAATAAAGGTCTTCATTATGGGGAAATTTTATAAGAAAAATTGGGGAAATGAGATTGGAAGGAAGAAAATATATTATATCAATGAGTTCAACCCCGCATGTGATCAAATCCAAAAAGCGTACATAGGAGCCAACATTTCTTGGAGAGATAAAGTTCTTATTGCTCAGCTAGGAACCAACTCTCATCAACTCCACTGTGAGGCCGAGCATTTGAAGAGGCCAAAGGAGGGTTGGGAAGAAATAATTTGCATGTTTTTCAATTTTGGGAAAGTGCAAACCGAACATCACTTTATTTTAGAATGTGAAGCCTACAAGGATAACAAGGATAAATTTGTGGATACTATATCTGATAGCTCTTGGCATAACCTATTCAGCGAGGAGTACATTAAGAAGTTAGGTGGGCTCATCATCATCTTGCACAAGAAATGAATCGAGTTATTGAAGTCGGCTTAAGTTGCCTTGTTGTCCCATAGGCTATGTTTAGCCTCATGGACATTAAATTTTTATCTATCTATCTATCTATCTATCTATCTATCACATAGATTGGAAGATTGGATTTCTCATTCCTTGGTTGGTTGCAGATCAAGATATTTGTTGAATGAAAGAGAAATATTGAGATCAAAGAGTGGAAAAGTCTTCTTATGAGGATTCTTTTCATTTCCATATTTCTATTGACTTGTTGAGGCCACTCTAGCATTCCCTGGACGATTCAAAGAACCAAGCTTACGAAAAAGTGTTTTTGAGTGACTATGGTTTCTCTTTGTGTGAGAAAGCTCACTCTAGGCTCACTTTTCCTATAGGAGCATCGACAATAATAATCTTGGAAAAATATTATTAATCAAGAGAATTATTCTCATATTTTTTGTTGGGGGATCAACTAATGCTAGAGGCAGGTCAAGAAGATCTATATTGATCAGGAATTGCCAAATTTTAACCATCGATATGCATTTATATTGAAGGCCAATCTAAGTTTATGGAGGTAATTCAAAGAAAGAGCCTGAATTCTCAATTTCAAGCTTTATAATGGAAAATTATTGTTATTAAAATTATTGTTTAGTGTCTTGCGAGTTCTTATAGATATTTTTGTTTATTTTCAAATTCATTTGTAAAGTGTCCATTCTTTTAGGAGTCAATATTGTTCGTAGTGTTTCATCATGTCATTAAAGCCCAAAATAAATAAATAAATAAAAATTCTTTTAATTTTAATTGGATGTATTATTGATTGTACGTGACGCCCATCTTAAGGGAGGGTCAAATAGTATTTCTATAATGGAGAAAAATAGTGCATTGATAGAAAAGTTTCAAGGTTCATAGTTTCACACATAACAGATTAAGATACAATTGATCCTTATAAAAAAGGATATATGGGATGTGGTAAATGGAGAAAAGACAAAACCAACTGATGTTGATGAACTTGCAAAGTGGATTGCTAAGGATTGAAGCATAATAGCTCTAATTGGTCTTGCACTTTTGGATGCATACCTCCACCACATTGGCTTGTCAAAGACCTCACATGAAGTGTGGGAGAATTTGAATGCTTTTTTTGGATCACAAGAATCATGTGCAAAGACGGGCCTAAAACATAAATTGTTTGGGATGAAAATGGAGAACGGTGAAAAAATTGTTCAATATATCAATAATTTTTTCTCCCTATTGAATCAATTAGTTGGGATAAAAGATAAAGTAGATGATGATGATTCAAAAGCTATTTTTTTAAATAGGATGCCTCCTACTTATGGAAACATTGTTTTCACATTAAACAAAGTAGATGATACCTTATAAAAAATAATATCTATGTTGATTGATGAAGGAGCTAAGAAAATTGAATCAACTATAGATGAAACTGCAATGTATGGAAATAATAAACCAAACCGTTCCTCCAAATCTAATTCTTCTACATCAAATGAAAATTAGTTCTTCAAGAAAAAATATTGGTGCTACTATTGCAAGAAGAAGGGACACATTGTTATGAATTGCACTCAACGCATAAAGGATCTTCTTGATGGAAAAATAAATATAAATAAGGCATTGGATGTATATATGATGTAGGATCATCCTGGGGTAGTTGGAAACCTATATCACCAAAAATATGTTTTGGTTTGGTTTTGGTTTTTGGTAGAAAGCTCGGTTGGAGACCTGATTTTCTCGGTCATTTGGTGGCAATTCTCAATTGGAAGATGTGTTGCTTCATTGAAAGACTTAGTGACTAGGCTTGGTGGTTCTCAATGATGCTTTTCTCAGTGGTTTCTATTTGGTGGTGTTTATATTGGTTGTGAATCTCATTGAGTGGCTTGGTTTCGGTATTCTTGATCAGTGATAGGGTTTTTTTTGATTGTTTGGGATGGCCTATTGGTGCATTTAATTTGGGGTTGTGCTCCTCAAGTTTTGGATCAACCGTTGGAGGTGTGAGAACCTAAATCTGATTTGGTTCACTCTCCTATGCAAATTTAATGGTTTTTGGAAGCCCAATGATGAAGAACACATTAGTTTTTGTGTTCTAGATGTCAACTTATGTTTGATTTATTTTAATTGTAAAGCCAACTTGTGGCTATGTTGTATAAAAAGAGGGTTTGGGTAGAGTAAAGGTAGCAGAGAGGAAGTAGTAGAAGAGTGGATGTAAAGGTCCATGGATCTGATCTAGGTGAAGGAAACCTTGGAGGGCTAGTAGCTTGTTGGCTTAGGAAACAAGAGGATAGCTTGGTGGCTTGTGAGTACAAGTTTAGATCTGTCTTGAGTTTTCCCGCCAGATTGTTGTCTATTACAGGTTTGGGCTAGTTAAGGGGGTGATTTGAATCTTGTAGAAGATCTTTGTGATAGATCTTAGTGCATTTTTTGATGTATATGGCCATAACCAAGAAGGCCGTAGAACTTGTCATGTTGCATGTAATAGAATTTTTGATAATTAATGAGTTGACATTGATTATATCTTGTTTTGTTGTGGTTTTTGTTATTGTTCTTGTTGTTGGATATAAGTATGGACATCTATTTTGAGATCTCTCCAACCTTGACTGAATCAAGTGGTATCAAAGTGTGTTTGGATCTTGTTGTGGTAGTTTCAGATCTAAATTCTGGACTTGTGGTGTTCCTGTTGCATTATTGTGAGGTGGCAGAGAGTAAATCTGACTTACTTCAATGAAGGATTTGCACAAGGTGACCATAAAGGAGGTTGATTTCTACTTGTGGAGTTTTCACTTAGGGTTTTGGAGATGCCTCCTTGGATAATAACCCTAGGATGATTGATCAGATGAAAAAGGATCTGCGAGATGATATATGTAATGAGATGGCTAAATTGAGGAATGAAGTCATGGAGGGAATAATAAATGCTATTGCTGGATTATAGAGAGGTCCTAGAATAAAACATGCTTATGAAGAAGTTGCTAAAAAATCTGAGGTTGCTGGATCTAGTGAGATGACAGAGCCAATCAAATGGAGAGATCTTGTGAAGACATAACTAATCGGTTGTAGAGATCTAGTGCTTGGTAGGGTAGAAGTTACCGAATGAAGGTTTCTAATTTCTTAGGTACATTGAGACTCGAGGATTTAATTGATTGGATCGGTGAGGTAGAAGACTACTTTAAGCTGGAAGATATTGGAGATCCTCTTAGAGTGAGGATAGTGTTAGGATTAACAAGACATAAATAAAAATTACATACAAAAATATAACCAATACCAGAGAATAATAAACCAAAATAGAAGATAACATGAGACACAAAGATTTAACGTGGTTCACCCAATCCCTGGGTTACGTCCACCAAACAAAAAATTCCACTCTTATTATTATCCAGTGATCACAATCTGATCTCAATGCGCAAATCCCTTACAACTCAATACCACTATAAAAACATACAACATTATTAAAAACCCTAACCCTAAGCTAATTTATACAATATTTATACCCTAACCCTAACCCCACACATTGCAGAAATGTAAAACACTTTCCTGGATAGTACTTTCCTGATCAGTCACCACAATATAACAATCTCCCACTTAGAGACTAATCAGACTCCACATAAACCAACAATTCTCCCACTTGGAGTCTGATCTTGTAGCTAAACCGCTACCTTGTGAAGCTCCCACTTGATCCAACCTTATCGGACTCTATTATTATATAAGTTGATTCAATCTAGAAGACCAACCAAAGTTGAACAATAATTCAGATTCTCCCTCATCACAACCTTTGTAAACATATCTGCTGAATTATCATCTGTATGGATCTTTTCTAGCTTTAACTGTCCATCATCCAAAATTGACCAAATGAAATGATACTGCAACTTTATGTACTTTCTCTTTGAGTGCAAAGAAGAATTATTTGCAAGATGAATAACACTCTAACTGTCTGAATATAGGTAATTATCCACCTATGGATGTCCTAATTCTTCCATGAAGAATTGAAGCAATATCATCTCCTTGGATGCCTCTGTAGCAACAACATACTCTACCTTGGTAGTGGATAAAGCATTCACCTTTTGTAACTGAAAAATCCAACTCACTACTGTCCTACCAATAGAAAATACATAACATGTAGTACTCTACCTGGTATCTATTTCTCCTACCAAATCTGAGTCAACATAGCTATGAAAAGTAGTAGTAGAGCCCCCAAAGTGTAAATAATTATTGGATGTACCTCTCAAATATCTGAGAATCTATTTGATTGCATTCCAATGCTCAATCCCAAGGTGAATCATATACCGGCTAATGAATCCCACTACATGTGCAATATCTCGCCTAGTACATACCATAGCATACATTAACCTCCCTACAGCTGAAGCATAAGATATCTTGGAAATTTTAGCCTCTTCTGCCGGTGTCTTTGGACACATCTCCTTAGTCAATTTCAAATGAACAGGAAAAGGTGTAGTGATAGCTTTGACATCCTTCATGGAGAATCTCTGCAACACCTTTTCAACATAATTAGCCTGAGATAGAGTTAGTTTTCTGTTCTCCCTATCTCTACAAATTTTCATACCAAGGATTTGTTTTGCTACCCCAAAATCCTTCATAGTTAAAGATTTTTCTAACTGTTGTTTCAACCCCTTAATATGATCCATGTTAGACCTAGCTAAAAGCATATCATCAACATATAAACATAGAATAATGTAGCTGGCATCATCCAACATCTTGAAATAAACACAATGGTCAGAATTACATCGAGTGCATCCATTCTCATTCATAAAAGTATCAAAATTATTATACCATTGTCGAGGTGCTTGCTTCAAGCCATAAACCTTTTTGCAATTTGAAAACTAAACTCTCCTTACCCTTGACCTCAAATCCCTATGGCTGTACCATATATATTTATTCATTCAAATCACCATGAAGGAAATATGTTTTAACATCAAGCTGATCTAAATGCAGATCTTTAGTAGCCACAATACTTAAAAAAATATGAATAAAAGTCATTTTAACAACTGGAGAAAAATCTCATCAAAATCAATACCATGTTTTTGTGCAAATCCTTTTATGACTAATCTGGCTTTAAATATTTTCTTACCTCCATCTTATTCTTTCAACCTATAAAACCATTTATTCTACAAATCCCGTTTACCTGTAGGTAACTTACATAAATCCCAAGTCTAATTTTTCAGCAAGGAGTCCATTTCATCTGTCATTGCAGACTCCCATTGAAGCTTTGTATCCACCTACATAGCTTCATTATAACATTTAGGTTCACCAACATCAGTTAATAAAATATAATACAAAGAAGGTGAAAATCTATCTGGAGGTCTACTTAGCCTTGTTGACAGTCTAACATTCATTGGGGTGTGTGGTATTTGTTGTTGCAGAGCATAAGGAATTACTGGAACATTATCTTTTGGAATATCATCCAACTATACATAATCAATGTCTTTCTGTTAGTAATAACTGAGAGGGGGGGGGGTGAATTAGTGGCCTCAAGAATTAATCCTATTTAATCCACTAATCAATACTTCTCAAATTATTAAGTCCCAACAAGATGCATGCCTTTGAAATATTTGAAACAAATAACTGTCTGTTGGTTTACCTTGTCTGTCATGTTTCTCCTTGATAACCGATAAATAGTAAACTATATTTACCGATACTTAGTAAATATGTAGAGTATACCAGTCAATCCATAAATGCATATGCAGAATGTAAAATAGTAAAGTAATAAATCATACACATATAACACAAGGATTTTAACGTGGAAACCCTATTAAGGGAAAAACCGCTGGGACCGGTACCCCAAATTTTCACTCTTCTGAAGTGAGCCCTGTTAGGAGCCAACCCTATTAAAGGTTACAAACACATTGTTAAGTGCGACCTTGTTAGAGGATTTTCAATACATAGGTTGTCAC
>MU227639.1:7362036-7458828 GCA_018584345.1 Thuja plicata
AAGAGACTTAATGCTTCAATGGTTAAACTGAAACAAAATGACTTGTTTCTAATGCAACTAAATTGCAGATTTTCAGATCTATTTACTTACAATATCTTTCTGATCAATGTATCAATACAATTCCTTTTTACTTAACTCTTTCTACTCTGTGATGCTGTGCTTTTCTGTCCGTTGGTGTCTACAGAATTCTTTAGCTCTCCCTTAGCTTGATTGATCAGGACTGCATGAAGTTAATCCTTCATCAGTTTCTTTTCAGCATCTTCTATCAGTTCACTCCCGCATGTATCTGATTTCTTCTTGACCACCCCGGAGAATGAATTATACTTGTCTCTTAAATAGACATGATTTTCCTTAATTCTAGCTTCTTGTTTCTTGATTCTTGATTCTTGATTCTTGATTCTTGATTCTTGATTCTTGATTCTTGATTCTTGATTCTTGGCGTGAAAAAAAACCAGCGAAATTGATTTATGGCTTTAACTCCTAATTTATCTTGTAGTTATCTTCTTGCCAACTGTACAAATCACTTACTTAACTGTGGTTGAATAAAACAAATAAAACAACCAGTTAAGTCTATCCTTTAGCTCTACCAGCTAGATATTTTGTCATTTTCTGAGCTCTCTGTTCTGTCAGTCAATTCTATAGTTTGTCGCCGGTGACAACTATTAGTTCTGTTGGTGTCACTTCTGTTAGCTTCAGGATCTCTGTCTGTCAGGAAACACTATTTTTAGCTTGTCGAGCATCATGTGATTCTACTTTGTTGCGCAACACTGTCTTCTGCTCGTTGGGCATCATTGTGATTTTTATCTCTATCTTTACCAATGGTGTGCACTCTACCGGTGTATTTTGTCACTTAGTGAATACTTGAATTTTATGCATTGCTGAAAGCATAACCTTTATTCCATTGGTTCTCTGAAGTCTTTGGCATGACCAAACAGATGATATCAAGTTGACATCAATGACAATAAAAACCATTAACTGATTTAATGTCTTGCATCATCTTCAACTTAATATAGTCAACCATTTAATCAGTTATATGTCATCACTTTGTTCTCATGCTGTCACAACAGATCTTTGTACAACACTTTCTCAGTGAATATGACATCCCTTCTTCTTACAATTTCACAATGTTCAAAATTGAAAAGTCTATAGCCAAATTCATCAATGCCATATCCAACAAATACAAATTTCTTTGATTTTTCTTCCAGCTTGGTTCTATTTTCAAAATCTATATGTGCAAATACTTCACAACTAAAGGTTCTGAGAAAAGAATAACTTACCTTCTTACCAGTCCATGATTCCTCTGGAATACCACAACCCAAAGGAGTAGAGGGACCTTTGTTAATTAAATAAAAAATAATATTTACAGCCTCTTCCTACATGTTTAAGGGGAGCCCATCATGCAATCTCATAGTCCTTTCATGCTCCATTATTGTCCTATTCATGTGTTCAGCCACTCCATTTTCTTGTGGAGTCCTTTGAACCATTTTATTCCTACGAATACCATTAGAGGAACAATAATCTTCAAATTATTTGCTACAATACTCACCAGAGTTATCAGATCGAAGACATTTTAATCTTTTACCAGTCTCAATTTCAACCAAGCTTTTCCATTTTTTAAAAGTTTTAAATACATCAGATTTCTGCCTTAGGAAATAAATCCAGACTTTTCTAGTTGCATCATCAATGAAAGTAACATAATATAGAGAGACACCAAGGGAAGATACATGAGATTGCCCCCATACATATGTATGCACAAGATCTAATTTATCATCTTTCTTTTCCTTCCCACCCTTCAAGAAACTAACTCTCTTTTGTTTCCCATACACAACTTTCATAAAAATCCAGATTTACACATTTCAGACCTGGTAAAATTTTCTTTGAGTGAAGTAATTTCATACCTTTCTCACTCATGTGCCTAAGTCTGTTGTGTCATAGTGTTTTTTTGGTATCCACAACAACTGTTTCATTTTCTACCCGCTCAACTGCCGCAACTGTTCCTGAACATTCACTTTTCTCTGTAACAATTAAAGTAGAAGGAACAAAATTAACTATACAAAGATATAAGGTGCCTACTTTCACACCTTTTTCTTCTACTAAGGAACCTTTTGAAACCTTCCAATTTTTATCATTAAAAGTAACTGTGCAACCCTCATCACCTAGTTTCCCTAATAAAATTAAATTTCTACTTATCCTTGGAACATGTCTTACCTCTTGTAGTAGCCAATGATTCCCATTATGCAACTTAATCTTAATTCTTCCCTTCCCAACAATTTGAGATGGTTCATTATCTCCCAAATAAACTTGCCCATAATCAGCTTGGACATAATCAATAAAACTCTTATGGGGTGTAGCATGAAAAGAAGCCTCTGAATCTAGAACCCATGAATCATCAACATTCTCAAGGGAAAGAATCAAAACATCATCTTTATATTTATTACTTACCACATTTGCCTCCTTATCGCCTTCTTGTTCATCTCCTTCTTTATTCTTCTGAGACCAGCAATCTTTCTTCTTATGGCCTGAATTTCCACAGTACCGGTAGTCGCTAGGTCCTCTTGATTGAGACTTGTTTCCCTTTAACTTCCCTCATGATTTACCATGATTTCCCGAGTTGTTTCCTCTATCTCTTGTTCCACCTCTGCTTTCAACATTCAAAACACTACCTGATGTAGATTCGCCTGATCTTTTTCTACAAATTTCCTCATTCAAAATAACACCAACAACATCATCAAATTTTAGGGTGTTCAAATTTAAAACAAAGTTACTAACAACCATTATCAAGCTACTCCATATTTTTGGAAAAGAACACAAAATCAAAAGAGTCCTAATTTATTCATCAAAATTTATACTCACAGAAGATAATTGACTAGTAACTATATTAAACTCATTTAAATGATTAGTCACTGACCCACCTTCTACCATCTTCATATTAAATAAACGCTTCATAAGAAATACCTTATTCAAAGTGGAAGGATTTTCATACAACTTTTCTAGGGTTTCCATCAACTCTTTAGTTGTCTTTTCTTTGGTAATATTAAATTCCACCGATTGTGTTAGAATAACTAAGAGGAGGAGGGGGGGGTGAATTAGTGGCCTCAAAAATAATTCCAATAATCCTAGCAAAAATTATATCTCAAATATAATACATCTAGTTATCTTCCAATCCTACAAGATGTATGCCTTATGTAATTCAAACAAATATATACTGCTCGGTAAGATATACTGTTTATCTTTTTCTAGCCTTTATCGAGTAGCAACAATTAAACTTAGTGTTTACCGACCAATCCAGCTTTATTAATGTGTAAAGTAAACTCTCAATGCAATGAAATAAATACACATTTGGCACATAGATTTTTAACATGGAAACCCTATTAAGGGAAAAACCACTTGGGATGGTAACCCAAAATTTTCACTCTTCTGAAGCAAGCTCGGTGAAGAGCCAACCCTGTTAAAGGTCACAAACACACTATTAAGGGTGACCTTGTTAGAGGATTCAAAACTAATAGTTTGTCTTTTGACCTAGCATTAACTATGTTGTCAACAAGAAAACCTTTTGATACTCTTGAGTATCTCAATACATTAGGATTGTTAAATCCCACACGGTTAAGAGATTTTCTAAATCAATGGTTAAATTGAAATAGTAAATGATCTGCTCAATAATAAAAATTTAACTTGCAGATTTTCAGATCTATTGTTAGTCCATAATACCTCTTTGATCAATGTTCTCTTCAATTTCTTTGCTCCCCTTCTTTCTTCTTCTCGGTGAATGCTCTGTCCTTTGTTTCTTGGTGTCTGTAGAATTCTTGGCTCTATTCTCCACCCTGTATGATCAGATCTGCATGAAGAATTCAATCTTCACCAAAATTATATTCAACATTCATTTTTTCATAGTTAATTCCTTGTCTCTTTATATAGACATGATTTAGCCGTTCCATTTTTCTTGTTTTCATTGTAGATCACTTCTTGATCCATAAAGCTCACCATGCTTTCTTTAATCCATAAAGCTCTCCTTCAAATTTTTTTCCACAAATCTCTCCTTGTTTTCTATTTATTTAAATCTCTTCTTTGCTTTAGTTCAATTGATCAAAGAGAATAAAGCAATCAATCAGTTAACTCTAAATATAGTTCCTGCCAGCTAAGTGCTTTTTTCATTCTTTATCTTCAGTTCTGATAGGTGATCAACTTAAATTAGCTTGGTCATTGACTCCAGTTGTCCTTGGTAACAACTTTAGTTAGCTCAGTTACTACGGTTCTTGGTATACACTGTAAACTGCTCAGTGTTCTTTGTCTGTCGGTGTGCACTGTCTGTCAGTGTTTACTATCACTCGGTGTACACTGGGTTTTTATGTTTTACCAATAACATAAACTTTGTCTCTTCAGATCTTCAAGTCTATGACAATATGTGTATGAACAATCAAATTATATCTAGTTGACATCAATGAAAATACAATACGTTAACTAATTTGATGTCTTGCATTCACTTTTGCATCTTGGTGATCATCAACTTATCATCTTCAAACATTCAATCGATTATAGTTCATCAATCTCTCCCTTTTAGGTTTGATGGAAACACAATATGAAATATTCCATATCATACCAAAGTTATTGCTCTATAGCCAATTCAAATATCTGACTCTAGGTAAGCTCTTCTAGCTTATATTTGATTCTTGTAGAGTGCTCTCCCTTTCTTCATTCCCATCAATGGATAGGTGTAGCAATTCCATCTTTTGCTTTCTATTTTTCCCTTTGTTGTAGAATCTCTTCTCCCTTTTCTGGATATATATGTAGTGTTAACTTTTCTCCAATTCTCTCCCTTGGATGGTTGTTTATTTGAATCTTTCTTAGATCTTTCTCTCCCTTTGTAGAAACTTATTTCTCTGATCTTTTCTCTCCTTTTTACATGATTGATCTTTTGATAATGTGTAGGTTGATGAAACCTCCTAGTTAGCTTAGTGATCAGTAGACAAGGGTCAAACCCCTAGTCTATTCCTTAAGTACACAAATGTATCTTTTGGTAATGGATTTGTGAATATGTCTGCTAATTGTTCTTTGGATTGTACATATTCCAGTGTCACCTCTTTTTCTTGTACTTTTTCCCTTAAGTAATGATAATTAATAGCTACATGCTTTGTCTTAGTATGCATCATAGGGTTCTTTGAGATGTTTATATAACTAGTATTATCACAATAGATAATTACCGGGTCAATAATTTCTTCATTCATACCTTTCAGTAATTGCTTGATCCATGCAATGTTAGAGAAATTTGCAACAACAACGACATATCCTGATTTTGCAGTTGATTGTGATATGCACCCTTGCTTTTTACTTATCCATGTGACTTGTCTCTCACACATTCTTGATTGCTCCTCCTATTGTGCTCTTTCTATCATCTATGTTTCCAGCCCCATCAACATCAGTATAAACTTGTAGCTCAAATTTTCCTTCTTTATTATACCACAAACCATAATCTTTGGTATTCTTCAGATATCTCAGAATTCTTTTAACATGAGTCATGTGGGATTCCTTAGGATTAGCAGATAATCTTGCAACTATACCAACTGCATCTTCTATATCTGGTCTAGCGTGTACAACATACATTATTTTTCCAATCATAAATCTATATAAGGTCTGATTTACCTTGGTTGTCTTGTCTTCCTTTGTCAATTTGTATCCAGTTTCCATAGGTGTTCCAACTGGTTTGGAGTCATCCATCTTGAATATCTTCAGAACTTCTTTGATGTATTTGGATTGTGTGATGTAGACGCCTTCATTATGTTGTAGAATCTGTAGGCCAAGAAAAAATTTGATCTCTCCAAACATTGACAACTCAAATTCTTTGCTCATTTCATCAGCAAATGACTTGCATAACATATCATTACCTCCAAATATGATATTATCAACAAATATCTCAACAATTAGAATCTTATCATCAGTATCTCCTTTCAAATACAGATTACCATTATCACTTTTTCTAGCAAATTCAATACTAATGAGATAAGAGTGAAGTATTTTATACCATGCTCTCAGTGCTTGTTTCAATCCATACAATGCTTTGTGTAGTCTAGAAACCATGTTTCTCTTGTTAGGATCAACTAACCCTTCAGGTTGTTCAATGTATACCTCCTCTTCTAGTATTCCATTCAGAAATGCAGATTTAACATCCATTTGGTATGCTTTGAATCCTTTGAAAGAAACATAAGCATGTAGAATTCTTACTTCTTTTAGTCTATCAATGGGTGCAAAATTTTCTCCACAGTCAATACCTTCTTCTTGTGCATACCCTTTGCATACCAGTCTTGCTTTGTTTCTTGTGACTTCTCCATTCTCATTCAGTTTGTTTCTAAATATCCATTTGGTGCCAATGACATCTTTGTCACTCATTCTAGGTACTAATGTCCATGTTTTTTTCTTCTTAACCTGTTCAATTTTTTCATTCATTTCACTAACCCATTCTTGATTCTCAAGTGCAGTATTAACAGAGTTAGGCTCAAAATCACAAATCAAACATCTAGTGTTAAGTGACTTACTTCTTGTTCTCATTCCAGCTCTTTTGTCTGCAATGATCTGGTTCTATGGATGGTGTCTTCTGACATATTTAGAAAGTACAGGTTTAGATCTTTGTTCATCATTCTCATCATCATTTTGACCTTCATTTTCATCTTCACCGCTCGGTTTAACATTGTGATCATTTTCTTGATTTTTGGTGTGTGCAGCCTATTGCTCGGTTGCATTGTTCTATCGCTCAGTAGTGTTACACTGTTGCTCAGGAAGAGTGTCAGGTTCTTCAATGTAGATAAATCTATTGTAATCTTCTAGTTCCTTTATGCTTTCCTCATCATTTTTCTCATCATATTCATCCACTTTAACATTTGCACTTTTAATGATTTTTTTAGAACATTTGTTAAGATATTTATAAGCTTTGTTGTTGGTAGAATATCCTAGAAATATTACTTCATCACTTTTAGAGTCAAGTTTCCCATTTCTATCATCTTTCAATATATAAAATTGACTTCCAAAAATTCTAAAATAACTCACATTTGGTGTGTATCCATACCATAGCTCATCAGGTTTCTTATTGGTGTCTTTCTTCAATTGAACTTAGTTCAATGTATAGACTGCAGTAATTACAATTTCTCTCCATAATGTTTGTGTGATGCCTTTTTCAATCATTAGTGTTCTGGAACAATCAACAATTGATCTATTCCTTCTTTCAACAATTCCATTTTCTATGGTGTTCTCAGTGCAGAAACCTGTCTTGTAATCCCATGCCCATTAAAAAAGTTAGTGAATTCATCAAAAATAAATTTTCCCCCTCTATCTAATCTTAGACATTTTAGTTCTTTTCCACTTTGCTTTTAAACTTTAGATTTATACCATTTGAACATCTTAAATGCTTCATACTTTTCTTTTAAGAACATGACAGTCATCATCCTAGAATAATCATCAATAAATAGAATGAAGTATCTATCACCATAATAGCTCTTTGTTCTCATTGGTCCACATAAGTCAGTATGAACTAACTCTAGAATAGAATTAGATGTGTAGGTTTTTCTCTTGAAACTAGACTTTGTCATTTTTCCTTTTTGACAATTCTTGCACATGACATGGTCGGGCTTTGACATACTCAGTAAGCCTCTTACTTTTGTTTTCTTGCTTATCCTAACCATGTTGTCAAAATTTACATGACAACCTTTTATGCCACAGCCAAATGTCTTTATTTCTAGCAAAAAAACAAGTGGTCTTAATATCATCAAGATAGAATAGGTTACCTTTTGTTTGTTCACCAATACCGATCAACCTTCCTGTTCCATTATAGATCTTTGCCTTTTTGTTCTCAAATGAAACTTGGTGTCTTATGTTATTCAGATGTGAAACACTCAATATATTATAGTTAACTCCTTTCACCCAATATGCATTTTCACATCTGATCATATTATTCAACATGATGGTTCCTTTTCCTTCAACTGGGCAAGGTGAGTCATTACCCATCCTAATTGATCCACACTTATAATATTCAAAAGTTTTAAACTTTTCTTTAGCTCCAGTCATGTGGTGAGTACAGACACTATCAATAATCCAGACATCATTTTTGCTAACTTTAGACATAAGTGCAGTTTCAACATACCTTTCTTCTTTGTCTAAATCATCCTTCGTAGAAACAAATACTACCTCAACATCTTTATCATAATCAGTGTCAGTATTTTTAGCTTTGTTCTTAACTAGGTAACAAGCCTTCTTTCCTTTGTCCTTGTAGTCTCGGTTATCTCTTCTATCAGAGTGTCGATTGCTTCTATAGTGTCAGTTTCTTCTGTCAAATGTATTTTCATAATATCTGTCATTGTTTCTTTCACCCTTTCTCTTGTTAGGGCATCTAGCAGCAAAATGTCCAAATTATTTTCAATTAAAATAGACCAGTGGTAATTTACCTTTGTATCTTCCTTTACCTCTTTGAAATATTCTAGCCATTAGTGCTTCAATTTCATCAAGTTCTTGTTCATCACTATCACTATCATTTATCATAGTGTGTTTATGACTATATTTGCTTATTTTTAGAGGATATTTGAATGCACACTCAATAGTTGGTAAGACACTATTGTCATAATTGTTCATCTCAAATGAAATAAGTCTACAAATCAAAATATTAAGAGTAACATTGTTATTTGCTACTGCTCTCATTTCTTGAATTGCAGATACTCTAATAGCATAAATAGGCAATAAGGTTCTCATAATTTTACTTACAATTGTTTCTTCCTCAAGTACTCCTACTCCATGGATAACATTGACAACTTCTTTGATTCTACTACTGTATTGAGTGATGTTCTCTCCTTTCATTCTTAGGTCATCAAACTTTCCTCTCAAGCTTTCAAATTTAACCCTCAACACATTTTTATCTCCTCCACATACAAGTTTGAGTTTGTCCCACATTTTCTTTGCAGTGGTGCATGATTTGACATCTTCAAATTCAGCATCGGAGAGTGAACAAGCAAGTTCTATCATCATAGAATTGTGTTCATTTTTATCTCTTAATTGATCAATGGTCAGAGGTCCAGTAGGTGCAACATATTTAATATCCAATTATTGTTTGACATCATTTCTAATACCTGACAGATGGAGTCTTATCTTGCTTTTCCATGATGCAAAGTTGTCCTTTTTCAACTTAGGCACATCACTTTTACTCATCTTGTGATCTTTGGATTAAGTCCCTTTAAACTTTTATTCAAGCACCAAAGCTTTGATACCAATTGTTAGAACAATTGAGAGGGGGGGTGCCCTAAAAAATAATTCCAATAGTCCAACCAACACTTATATCTCAAATATAATAACTTCCATTATCTTCCAGTCCTACAAGATGTATGCCTTATGTAATTCAAACAAATATATACTTCTCGGTAAGATATGTTGTTTATCTTTTTCTAGCCTTTACCGAGTAGCAGCAATTAAACTTAGTGTTTACCGACCAATCCAGTTTTAGTAATGTGTAAAGTAAACTATCAATGCAATGAAAGAAATACACATTTGACACATAGATTTTTAACATGGAAACCCTATTAAGGGAAAAACCAATTGGAATGGTAATCCAAAATTTTTACTCTTCTGAAGTGAGGCCAGTGAAGAGCCAACCTTGTTAAAGGTTACAAACACACTGTTAAGTGTGACCTTGCTAGAGGATTAAAAAATAATAGCTTGTCTCTTGACCTATAATTCACTATGCTATCAACAAGAAAACCTTTTGATACTCTTGAGTATCTCAATACATTAAGGATGGTTAAATCCCACTCGGTTAACAGATTTTCTAAATCAATGGTTAAACTGAAACAATAAATGATTTGTTCAACAATACAAATTTAACTTGCAGATTTTCAGATCTATTGTTAGTCCATAATACCTCTTTGATCAATGTTCTCTTTAATTCCTTTTCTCCCTTTCTTTCTTCTGCTCGGTTTATGCTCTGTCCTTTGTTGCTCAGTGTCTGCAAAATTCTTGGCTCTATTTTTCAACCTATATGATCAGATCTACATGAAGACTTCTATGTTCATAGAAATTATATTCAAAATTCATTTTTTGATAATGAATTCCTTGTCTCTTTATATAGACATGATTTAGCCATTCCAGTTTTCTTGTTTTCATTGTAGATAAATTATTGATCCGTGAAGATCGCCATGCTTGCTTTAATCCTTAAAACTCTTCTTCAGATTTTTTTTCCACAAATCTCTCCTTTTTATCTGTTTGTTTAAATATCTTCTTTGCTTTAGTTCAATTTATCAATGAGAATAAAGTAATCAATCAATTAACTCTAAATATAGCACTTGCCAGCTAAGTTTTTTTATCGTTCTTAATCTTCATTTCTGATCGGTGATCAACTTCAGTTATCTTGGTCATTGACTCCAGTTGTCCTTGGCAACAAATTCAGTTAGCTCGATTAATATGATGCTTAGTATACACTGTGAACTACTTAGTGTTCTCTTTCTGTTGGTGTGCACTGTCTGTCGGTGTTTACTATCACTTGGTGTACACTATCTTTTTATGTTTTACCAATAACATAAACTTTGTCTCTTCAGTTCTTCAAGTCTATGACAATATGTGTATGACCAATCAGATTATATCAAGTTGACATAAATGAAAATACAATACATTAACTGATTTAATGTCTTGCATTCACTTTTGCATCTCAGTGATCATCAAATTATCATCTTCAAACATTCAATCAATTATAGTTCATCAAATTGTGCCAGGTATAAGCGAATGCTACCCAATGCCTTTCTATCCAGAATATCCAATCCTCCTGAGACATAGCTGCATATTTCTTTCTCACTCCTCCCAATGGTCACCAAAAATCCTTCTGATAGAGATAGTCCTCCATTTTCATTTTCCATAACTGAAAGTTCTATCCATTAAATTTCTCAACCTTCAACCTACCCTCGTTTGCCATTACTCCCACTCAACTGTGAGACTCCCACTAAACAAAGAGATCTTCCAACATAGGATAACTGAAGAAAACCTCTCTCTAATACGACTTGTTAGGAATAACAAGACATAAATAAAAATTACATATAGAAATATAACCAAATATCAGAGAATAATAAACCAAAATAGAAGAGAACACACGACACAAAGATTTAACGTGGTTCAACCAATCCTTGGGCTACGTCCACCAAATAGAAAAGTCCACTCTTATTATTATCCAATGATTAAAATATGATCACAATGCACAAATCCCTTACATCTCAATACCACCATAAAAACATACAACATTATTCAAAACCCTAACCCTAAGCTAATTTATACAATCTTTATACCGCTTTAGAAAGGTAAAACACTTTCCTGGATAGTACTTTCCTGATCAGTCACCACAATATAACATATAGCACAACCTAAGTTAAAGGTACATGCTACTCTTTGGTGGAAATAATTACAGAGAGATAGAGAAGAATAAGGTGAGGTGAAGATCAATCGGTGGAGGTTGATGGTGGCAAAACTTAAAGCTAAGTTTGTTCCTACTGACTGTTAAGTTGAGTTATTTAAGAAGTTACAAAATCTAAATCAGCAAGAGATGAATGTGGAAGACTATACCGAGGAGTTCTAAAAGTTGACTATTTGGTCTAGGCATAGAGAAATTTATAAGGAAAAGGTTGCGAGGTATATTAATGGTCTTAGATTCAATATCCATGATGAGATTGGTATGTTGAAGATTGACTCAATTGATGATACTTACTAGTATGCTCTAAAGGGGAAGCTAAGTTGAAGAGAAGACATCATAGTAATTCCTGAGGGAAAGAGAAGCATGAGAAGTCAGTGAAGGATAAACTGAGAGTTAAGGAGGAACTAAAATCTATTGAACAAAGGAGAAAGGAAGGTAGAGGTGTATTCAAGGTACCTTTCATAACTATGGAGGATAAGGACATCGGTCATTTGAATGTCTCCATGAAAATAAGAAGGTTTGTAGTCACCAAAATGCTACGGTGAATGAAGTTTTAGAGAATGAACCTGAGGTGGAAGGCGTGAGTCTTTTTCTTAGGAGAACAGTGTTGCCCACAAAACAAGCTGATTCTTGTTAGAGGAAGAACTTGTTCAGGACTATGTGTAAGTCTGGTGGTATATGTTGTAAGATTATTTTTGATGAAGGGAGTACTAATAACTTGGTTTCTGAGGAGATTGTTCAGAAGCTTAGATTGAGGAGGTTGAAACATCCTTGTCCTTAAAGGATAAGTTGGTTACAAGAAGATCATGTAGTAGAAGTGAAGGAATAGTGTATGGTAAGTTTTCACATTGGTTCTTATAAGGATGAAGTATTATGTGACATTGTGGAGATGATTTCTTAGCATGTTTTACTTGGGAGACCTTGGGAGTATGATAGAGAGGCTATTCATGACTATAAGAGGAATTTATTTACTATCCTGAAATATGGACAAAAGTTTAGTTTGATTCCTTTGAAGGATGAAGATGAAGGAAGGGGGAACTTGAGCATTGGAAGGAGATCTGAGATGACTGCAGAGGTTTGTATAGACATTTGAGTTCAAAGATTTGAAGGTACATCAGATAGTGCTAGTTGTAATAAGAACCAAAAGAAGAACCAAGGCATGGGTGTATCAGTTGAGAACTCAGAGGACATGTATACCGAGAACCAATTTGGGATCTATGTGTTGAATCCCTATAGATATTTGTCGAGCTACTGAGAACATATTTTTCACGTAGGGTGTTTGATGCAGGAGCATCTTGGGGAAGTTGCTAATCATCTATCACCAAACGGATTCTTTTCTTTGGTTTTGGTTTTCGGTAGCAAGCTCAGTTGGATACTTGAGTTTATCGGTCATTTGGTGGAATTTCTCAGTTGGAAGATGTGTTGCTTCATTGATAGACTCGGTAAATAGGCTCGGTGGTGCTCGATGATGCTTTTCTTGGTGGTGTCTGTTCGGTGGTGTTTGGCTTGGTTATGCCTCTCACTAAGTGGGTTGGTTTTGGTGTTCTTGATCACCAATGAGGTTTTTCTGATTGTTTGGGCCGGCCGACTGGTGCATTTAATTTGGGGTTGTATTCCTTTATTTTTGGATCGACCGTTGGAGGTGTGAGGACCTAAATCTGATTTAGTTCACTCTCCTATGCAAATTTAATGGTTGTGTGAAGATGACTAATGAAGAACACGTTGGGTGCTGTGTTCTATATTTTGACTTATGTTTTGTTGATTTATTTTAATTGTATAGCCGACTTGTGGTTGTGTTGTATAAAAAGAGGGTTTGGGTAGAGTAGAGGTAGTAGAGAGGAAGTAGTAGAAGAGTGGATGTAAAGGTCTGTGGATCTGAACTAGGTGAAGGATACCTTGGAGGGCTAGTAGCTTGTTGGCTTAGGAAACAAGAGGATTTAATGGTGGCTTGTGAGCACAATTTTAAATTTGTCTTGATTTTTCATGCCTGATTGCTGTCTGTTATAGGTCTGGGCTAGTTAAGGGGGTGATTTGAAACTTGTAGAAGATCTTTGTGATAGATCTTAGTGTATTTTATGATGTATGTGGTCATAATAGAGAAGGACTTACAACTTGACATGTTGCACGTAATTCAATTTTTGATAATTAATGAGCTGACATTGATTATATCTTGTTATGTTGTGGTTTCCTCTATTGTTCTTATTGTTGGATACAAGTCTGGACATCTCTTTTGAGATCTCTCTGACCTTGACTGCATCAAGATGACGATAAATAATTCCTTCATGGGATGGCTAGTAAAGACCCTCCACATGAAGATAGTGAGGAATAATATGTTATCTAAATAAAATAAATTAGAGGTTGGAGGCATAGGAGGCTGAAGAAAATTCAACAAACTCTCGTCAGTCACCAACGATGGGGTCACTTGTCAGCTCTAGTAGCACTTTCTTTTTCTATTCCTTTCAATGTGTTGTGTAAAGAATTCAAAATTTGACATTTTGGGGGGAATAATAACCGATGTTTCATTCCTATTTTGTGGTTAGATGTGTTTGTCCACAATCACTATTTTTGTTTGTTTGTGAGTGGATGTGTTTGTTCCCATTTAGAAGATGATGTATGTGATTGGAAGTGTTTGTCCCTTGTTACCTTTGTTGGCTAATTATGATTGGATGTGTTTGTCCCTAATCATCTTTGTTGGGTAATTATGATTCTATGTATTTGTGCCCAATCATAGTAGTTGTGAGCAGAAGTGTGTGTCCCTATCTAAATTTGATGTAAAACCTTGGATAGACGTGTTAGTCCCTATCTGTAGTTCCATGAGGAGATGTGTACGTTTATTTTCTTATTTTATAGTTTTTGGTGAGCTATTGTGTGTGGTCATCAAGTTTTGTAACGTACAATTTCCCATGTTCACATTAGGGGGTGTTGGGAATTAGTGTTCACATCTAGGTATTAACAATATTAGAGTGCATAAAATAATTTGGTGCTATAATATTAAGTTGTTAATAAACAATTTAATATAAGTAATATGTTACTTGGTTTTTTATTGTTTGTTAAATAGATTATTGCATTAGTGATATGAATATATTGAGTTGTTAAAAAAACTCAATATATTTAGGTAATTTACTATGGGTGTTTCCTAAAGAATAGGATTTAAGAATCCTATAAATATGTAATATTTATTGATGAAAATTAATGTGAAGAAGCACATATTATATTATTTTTTAATTGTTAAGATTCTCTGTCTCTACCATACTTTCTGATTTGGTTGTCTACAAACAATAAGAATTCACCTTGCATTGCAGATTACCCAATTAAGTATGAAATGACCAAATGTTTCCCATCAATATTTAAATTTGAAATTCAACTACCACAAATGAATGCATTCACCTTGCACGTTCGAATGAATTTAAAAATGGAATTTCCAAGTTCATTTTCATTACTACATATACAATTTTTGTTTTGTCTAAATATTCTCTGGACAGTTCGGAGGTGAAGGAATGTTTTACACATTTCTGATCAAAGAGACCTTGTTAAGGTTGATACACTATTCTGAACGATTTACATATAATTTCATAGATTAATATATTATAAATTTAGTATTTTATATCAATTTTAGGTAATGTTTTGGTATAAAACATATATACTATTTTCAGTCAATGTAACCATAGAAGTTTACTGTATATATACTATTTTCACTCAGTCTAAGCAAAGAAGTTTGATGGTTTCTGTGAAGATTATTTAGTTGTAGGGTCTAAAAACATAAATTGAGTTTACTATTTTCTATGAAGTATATTTATTGGTAGGGTCTAAATACATAAACTGTAGCCTCATTAATTTTATAACCTTATATCAGTTGCATTTGTCACTTGCATCTATAATTCATGTCAAGCTTTCAAACTGCCCACATAAATTATAGTAACAACATCAATAAACCTTTTTTTATTCATATCACAGTTACCTCCTCCATCTCCTACTTTGATTTTATCTCCTTCTTTTATATACATATATTATGCATATACATATATAGATATACACATAATTCATGTACATACATAAAATATACTTCCTTTATTGTATGTACATTGATGAAATTCAACAATGATTGTCTCAATGCCTCCCATTTCATTAAAATGTTTATTATTTGGTATGTGCCATGGAGGGTTCCATTTTGTTGTTAAATGATTATCCTTATGCATGAAGGGTTACTTTAAAATGGTGCAATCTGCTACTTCATATATGTATATGTATTGACAAATTTGTATATGTATTCATAAATTTGTATATGTCATGGATGGTTTCATTTTGTTTTTAAATGATTATCCTTATGCATAAATGGTTACATTAAAATGATGAAATATGCTTCTTCATATGTGCATTTTTCTTTGTTTTGTCCTCATTTTTTAAAATGGTGTTCAAGGTTTTTCTTCAATGATTGTACTATTTTTGTATGGTCTGGGGCCTTTAGTTATCTTAATAATTATTTGTATGCATAATTATGTATATGTATTCATAATTACATTGTAAATATATGCATAATTATAAATGTATCCATGTATATTATATATACATATGTATACACATGGATAATGCATACAAAACTACATAATCCACAAAAGTGTTCAAAGCTTTGGTTTTAGGGTTAGATAATGTTTGGACATGCATCCAAGAGAAGGCATGTACATGGATGATAGTGGATATAAAAGGGACATGAGGGATTAAATGAACACCCTTTCCCAATAAAAAAGTGAAACACGTGAACTGACCCATATGCATAAACACTTGCAATTAGGTACTTTATAATTTTGAATTTGGGTTTTTTTATTATTTATGTGTATACATATACATATACATAAATATGTATAAATATACATAATTACGTATATGTATACATAATTTCATATATGTTGACAAAATTTTATACATAATTTTGTATAACTATGCTTATGTATATATAATTTTGTATTAAGGGTTACATTAAAATGTTGTCACCATGTGTGCACAATTACATTTGTTTTATTTTTCTCTGCAACCATTTGGGCTCTGCTCTTTAACCTCCAAGAAACGTTGTGCCCATCAATGTTTTCTTTCTTGTATGTATAGTAATAGAATTAAATAATGATTGTCTCAATGTCATCCATTTCATTAAAATGCCCACTATTTGGTATATGTCATTGAGGGTTTCATTTTGTTGTTAAATGATTATTGAGTGTTAAATTTTTATCTCGATGCTAGTAAATTGAGATTCATGGCACGAGGTAGAGATAGAGGTATAGGTAGAGGTAGAGAGGGAATGACATCAAGAGGAAGGTCGAGTTTTAAAGAAAATAAGGTAGAGGTAGAGGTAGAGGTAGAGGTAGAGTTAGAGTTAGAGTTAGAGGTAGAGTTAGAGTGACTCATGGAGTACACTTCATAGATCTAGTGGTTACAATCTCCAATGAATAAATTCATCTTTCTGATTGTACCAAAGAAATAAATTTTACATGTGACAATTAGCCTAATGTGCAACTAGAGCCTGTTGTTGAAACTTTTGAACCTGTTAATCAATCAAAGATAAGAGAAAAATGGTCTAAACAAAATATGAGAAAACCAATTGCTTGTGTAGAATAAAACAAGATGTCAATTAGAGCTACAACAATCAAGTGTGAAGTCCCCAATACCAGTTTGAGGTCATGGATAACAAGGGTTACACCCATGACGAATAGGGGACCACGTACCATTTTATCTGTAGAGGAGGAGGATAAAATTGTCCAATGGTGCAAGGACATGGAAAAAATTGGGCACGGTCTATTGATCAGTCAACTATAGTCAACTATTGCCCAAATTTGTGGGAATATTTACAACCCCTTCAACAATGGTATGTCAGGAAAATCATGGTGGGTTGTATTTCATTGTAGGTACCCTAATTTTACTATGAGAACAACTAAAGGAGTGGATAACGACTAAGAAGTTATGCTATGACCTTCTATTGTGTCATCATTATATGAAAACTTGGGGAACATCTACAACTTGAACCACTATGGATCTAGAAAAATTTTAAATTGCAATGAGACTGGCGTGTAAGCTAGAAGGAATTGTAGAATGAGAGTGATTGCTAGATTGCAGAAGAGATGTGTACCGCACCTGATATCAAAAATCAAAGAATGGATCACAATTTTGGCTTGTTTTAGTATAGATGGGATGATTATTCATGGGTTTTACTTGTTCAAAGCAAAGAGGTACATCCAAAATCACATAGCAAACTATGAGTAGGTGCATGTATGACATGTATGAATGACAAATGAACTATTTCTTAATTGGTTACAAAATTTTGTAGCATCCATCCTTGGAGGGGTTTATTTGAATAATAGGCCCCTTCTTATCTTTGATGGTCATGGTTACCATGTGTCCTTCAAAATAATTGAAGAAGAAAAGTGTTTAGGGATTGACTTGCTAACACTACCTGTGCATACCAGCCATAGGATACAACCACTAAATGTTAGTGTTTTATCTCCTTTCAAGAATTAATTTAAATAAAAAAGAACTACATGGATGTCAAATAACCCCCACATTAAAATTGGCCAAGAAGAGTTAGAAACTCTTGCAAGTAAAGCATTCAAGAAAGCAATGACACCATGGAACATTTTGAGTGGGTTCTGTAGGACTGAAGTTTGGCCACTAAATAGGTCTACATTGGATAACAATATGAGGCCAAGTGAGGCATTTGATGTTCAAGAAGTGAAAAATGGTAGAATAGAGGATGATGCAATTACATTGGAAACTGCACCAGACCACATTGCAATAGAGGCCTTCATGCGTATGGCGGGGTACACTAAAGAAGAAATTGATATATTTGTACAATCTTACCAGCCCAATAATGACAATACAGAGAGTTTAGATGAAGGTTTCAGTGTTCCACCATAGACCAATGAATTAGGTATCCCTTCTGTGCAAGAAAAATCCAATGAAGGTATGAAAACCACATCAATAGGTCTCAATATTCCAAGAAAAGTTGTCCAACCAGAGTGGCTTACAAAAAAACCACAGATATTGGAGTGTAGACATATTTCAAGACAAAAGAGGTCACCCTTTTCTTGTCAACCCCTCTTAAAATTGATCCAACATAAGTAACCCATTAATTCTCTGATGCAGGAGCATCTTGGGTTATTTGGAAATCATGATCAACTAGAAATATGTTTGTTGTGGTTTAGTAGCTTGTTGGAGGC
Source organism: Thuja plicata (assembly GCA_018584345.1). NCBI lineage: Eukaryota > Viridiplantae > Streptophyta > Pinopsida > Cupressales > Cupressaceae > Thuja > Thuja plicata. The sequence goes on from MU227639.1 coordinate 7,380,658, forward strand.
TACTTTCTAAAGTGCTTGGTAGCTGCTTTTGCTCACTTGGTTGAAGACTTATTTGTTCTCCACTCGGTCTCAGTTACTTTTTTCTATTTTTCTTTACCGACAGGTCTCGATAGTTGTTTGGCTACTCGGTGGGTTTTCACTGACTGGTCTCTATGCTCAGTTAGATTTCTTACTGAGTTGTGTTTTGATGTTGGATCTTCTGGCTGACTTCTACATTTAATTTATGTAGTATAATTAAGGTTGGGATCTCTCATTGGGATATGTATGGACCTAAATCTAGGTTGTTGCTATTTCCTATGTTGGATCTTTAGGATCTGAGTGCCGACCTCTTTGGTGGACTCTTGTATAAATTTGGTTTTCTATTCTTAGATTAGGATGTATGAATTAGGGTATAGAATACAATATTAGCAGATTCATATTGCACATTTTTGGCCTCACATGTATGCAGATTATTCTGTAAACATCTAAATGTATATGGCCAAAAGTGGGAAGGCCTTATAGCCCAACATGTAATAAGTTTGATGAAATAATATAAAGTTTTGATGTTCCTTCTCTCCCTTTCTGAGTTGTTGCTTCCAAGTTTTTCGATGAGAATGTTTGGATAGCTGGGAGTGCCTTGGGCCCCCGTTGTCTCCCGCCCTCCTTGTGTCAGGTGGTATCATAGTGAAGGTGAGATCTAGGTTCTTTATTGTAAGCCCTAACCCTAGTTGGTTGATATGTTGTGGGGTAGTAGATTGCGATCTAACCTACAATTGTAGAGGGTTTAAAGATGGTTCATGGAAGAGGAAATGTAGATCCATGTCTAGCTGATATGCTAAGATAGATTGTTTTAAGATTGGAAGCTATTGAGACAAACCAGCACAAAGGAAGACATCTTGAAGATTTTAGTGATGATGAAGTTGAAGGCACCTGTGATGGATCAGGAAAAAGAGAGATTCATGCAAGATTTGACAATTTTGAAGTCCACACCTTAGTTTAAACCTCCTGAGTATAGTGGAAAGATGGATTCTGATGAATTGATAGACTGGATAACTAAGATGGAGAAATGCTTTGAGTATGAGAATGAACCAGAGGAGAAGAAAGTAAAGATTGCAAGCACAAAGTTGAAAGGTCATGCATCCTTGTGGTGGGAGAATTAGAAATTAGATCAAAAGAAGATATGAAAATACAAGATAAAGGTATGGGATAAGACGATAAACAAATTGAAATGCACGTTTTGACTTGGTGATTACTAGATTAACCTATTTAGGAGAATGCAAATTTAAAAGTAGAAAGTGGTGCAAGAGAACCCTGAATGAGCCAAGTGTTCCTATGGAACCTAGGGGTTCCCTCAAGGTCCTAAGAGGCCTTTAGTGATGTTAGGACATTGGGTTAATCACTAGACCACCTTGTAAGGCCATAGTTCCAAGTATGGCACCTTATGAGCCCTTGGTCAACTATTGGTCATTAATGGTCCAAAAACCTAGGAATAGTTTGTTTTTATGTTTTCCATGTTTGGATCCACTAGGGATGACAAAAATAACATTGTGACCAAGTTGGTCATCAGATTTGCAAAATTGCAAAATATGTAAAAGTTGCTCAAAAGTTGTCAAGCAACTTTTGAGCAAACTTGACAACTTTTTGAAAAACAACTCCCAAATGGTCAAATCAGTTCAAATATGTTATGTAACCATTGGGAGTGCCTAAAAAAATTCATTTCATGTGGGTGGTAGGCTAATCATGTAATTTGGCAATTTGAAATTAATAAAATATAACCATTTTCCTACATTACTGAGAAACAATCTTTGTGTAGGGCCGGATATAGAAAGAAGGACATGAAAGTCTGAAACCAAGGGTTATTCCTATGAATCTTCTTTCATTTTCCTTTGGTCTCATGTTTTGATCAATCTTAGGTTAAAATTTATCAAATTTACAAACTCACTGCCTCGTTTGTAGGCCCTAAATAAGGGTTTAGGAAAGAATTGAGTGTATTTCACTTTTCCACCATGGGAATTCAATGACCCTTGGTGGAAAGAATGTTTATATGATTCTCTTTAAGATTATGCATGATAGGTTCTCCAAAATTTAGGGAGATGGAGTTACAATGATGCCCTAGGTGTATATCCTTATGTATGCACCAATCCAGAATTAGGACAATAATAATAACTCTAGTTTGGGGATTCATCAGAGGCTCTAAGTCAGAGGAGGAGACCCTTGTACATACCCTCAAATTATCCAATCATCAGTTTGGAATTTAGATTCATCCTAAAGGAACTTGTAGTGTAAGTGGAGGCCTAATTAGCCCTAATTATAGAAGCAATTTTGTTTGTCATCCTATCTCTTTCTCATTTCCATGTTCTAGGGTTTGAGTACAAAGTACTAGGACATAAAGGGTGTCCTAATACCTAATCAGTTAAGGGGGTTATGTGGAAGAATCTCATTTAAGATCCATTTTCCTTTCGTAAAAGGCTACAAGCCTAGTCTTGGGTTTGTGAAGCAACTATGTCTTATGGGTTGCAATTAAGTGAAATAACAATTGGAACTATATGGTAGGGACCTAAATACACCAAAATTTTGAGCATAGGTCACCCCTGGTCCTATAATTAATTTTGGGGGGTAATATTGAGAATTTGGGTCAAGTGCTTATGAAGCCAACCTTGGTAGTTGGTATTGTAGGATTGGTGAAACCTAGTGATTAGGTTTCCCTTGGAGTTTTGGGGTTGTGATAACCTTAACCAAGTCATTTCCCACACTTGTGATAAGTGTGAAGCACTTTGGCCTTGAAGAGTTGGTGTTTGGGGTGCATTTCCCTATTTTGAGCCATTTGGAGGCTTCCTACTAGCCACTTTGCATCAAGAGGTATCAGAGCTATGTTTTCTCCTAAGGATGAAGATATCCCTTCAAGGGTTACAAAAATTGAATTAGAAAAGATGGTGAGAGAATAGAGGGAAGAAATACAACCTTGACAAGAAGACTTCAAGAGTTGGAGAACAAGGTAGAGAGGGGAAAAGAGGACACTTCTGGTGGTGAAGAAGGGAGTGATTTAGATGAGGACACCCTTGATCAGGATGTGAACATTCCTGCAGACCAGAGACCCCTTCTAGATGCCTTAAAGTCTATGGGGAGAAGAACCATGGAGGAGAAGTTGGATCTACCAAATTTTAATGGAAAGATGAATGTAGATTTGGCCTTGGATTGGATAGAGGCCCTAACAAGATTCTTTGAGTGTGAGGACATCTCTGAGAAGTAGAGAGTGAAGATGGAAAGATCCAAGTTGAAGGGAGCAACCCTGACTTGGTGGAACTTCATCCAAATAGAGAGGGTGAAGAATGGGAAGAGTATGATCTCTTCATGGAACAAAATGAGTGCATTGGTCAAGAAGACCTATGTGCATGAAGACTATGGGGTACAACTCCATAGGAGGAAACAAAGCCTAAATAAAAAGGATATGGATGTGGGCTCAAACACCAAGGAGTTCCTAAAATTATTTATTAAGACAAATGTGGTAGAAGATGAAGAAGAAAAGTTAGCAAGATATATGAATGGTCTTAAGGTATCCATTCAAGAGGAACTTAGCCTACAGTGCCCTACCATAGTGAGCAAGTGCTATCAAATGGCATTAAAGGTAGAGGAAAAGTAGAAGAGAAAATACAAGTTTGGAAAGGGAAAGAGTAATGATAGTGGGAATAACTTTAGATGAAGAGGAACCTCTTGGAATAGAGGACACTATAGTGGTAATAGAAGCAGGACCCCTAACCAAGGAGACAAAGAAAATAATGATACAAAATTTTGAGGTCACTATAGAGGGAGAAGACCCTTTAATAAGGGAAGGAAAAACACTAAAAGAGTAAATGGACCATTAAGGTGTTACTACTACAATCAATTGGAACACCATGTAGGAAGATGCCCTGAGAAGAGAAACAATAACAATCAAGGAGAAAGAAGAGCACAACTCATTCAAGAGGACAAGCAAGAAGACAATGAAAATGCAAGGGACTTAGAACTAGAGGAAGGAGCATGTTTGATGATGAGACAAGTCTTCCTTCAAGCTCCACAAAGCCAAGAACCTCCTCAAAGAAAGAATCTCTTCCAGAAAAAGATCAAATGCAATGGGAAGGTATGTAATTTACTTATAGACTCTGGCTCAACTAAAAATTTAGTATCTTGTGAAATGGTATAGAAGTTAAACCTCCCTAAGAAGCCTCATCCTTTTCCTTATCATGTCTCTTGGCTAACAAAGGGTCAACAAACCTTAGTCACTAAACAAGCATGGATAGAGTTTTCTATAGCAAACTTTAAAGATAAATTTCTTTGTGATGTTGTTGAAATGGATGCTTCCCACATCCTTCTAGGAAGGCCTTGGCAGTATGATGTAGATGCCACACACCATTGTAGGAAAAATACCTACTCCATCACTAAATATGGGAAAACATTCACCATGAAGCCCTTGTCTGATACCAAAACAAAGAAAGAACCTACTGTCATAACCATGGGGGAGAAAGAAATGTCAAAAGTTTTAAAAGAACCTGAAGCTGAATATTTTGTCCTAATATCCAAGCTGAAGGATAGTATAAGGTCTGATAATGATGATCCTATACCAGATGAAGTGAAGAAATTTCTTATTAAATATAGTGATGTCACTTTTAGTGATCTATCCAAAACCCTCCCTCCGTTAAGAGATATCAGTCACCAAATAGACTTGATACCTGGTTCCTCCTTGCCTAACAAGGCCCCATTCAAAATGACACCAGTTCAGCATGCAGAGATTTCAAGGCAAGTCAATGAATTGTTAGAGAAAGGAATCATCCAAAAGAGTCTTATTCCATGTGTTGTCCCATCAATTTTAGCTCCTAAAAAGGATGGAAAGTGGAGACTGTGTACTGACAGCAGAGCCCTAAAAAAAATCACTATAAGATATAGATTTCCAATTCCAAGAATGGAATATCCTCTGGACCAATTAGGAATTGCTTTTTATTTTACAAAGATTGATTTAAAATCAGGCTATCACCAAATCAGAATAAAGCCAGGTGATGAGTGGAAGACAGTGTTTAAGACAATTGATGGTTTGTTTGAGTGGCTTGTTATGCCATTTGGCTTGAGTAATGCTCCTAGTACATTCATGAGACTCATGAATGAGGTCTTCATTGATTTTATTGGCAAGTTTGTGGTCATATATTTGGATGAAATTCTGATTTACAGTCATAGAAAAGAGGAACATCCTGATCATGTTGAGAAAGTTTTGAAGAGACTCCATTAGCACAAGTTAGTGATTAACTTGGAAATGTGCATGTTCATGAAGAAGGAACTTGTCTTCTTAGGATTTTCCATCTCCCAAGGCACACTCAAAATGGATCTAGAGAAGGTTGCAGCAATAGTCAACTGGCCTCCACCAAAGAACCAAGGTGATGTTAGAAGTTTTCATGGTTTAGCAATTTTTTCTTGAAAGTTTATTAAGAATTTTAGCCATGTGTGTGCTCCTATGTTGGACACAATAAAGGGTGGAAAGAAGACCAAATTTGAATGGACTAAAGAAGCTACAGATGCATTCTAATATCTCAAGAATAGAGTGGCACAATATCCAATCCTAGTGCTCCCAGACTTCAACAAGGTATTCACAGTTGAAATAGATGCAAGCAACTTGGCTATAGGTGCTGTCTTGAGCCAAGAAGGTAAGGCTATAGCATTTTTCTTAGAAAAATTGAATGATTCCAAGAAGAGGTATTCTAATTATGATTTAGAACTATATGCAATGGTACAAGCCCTGAAAAATTGGTGACACTAATTACTCCCTAAACAATTCATTGTTTATACTGACAAGTATGCACTAAGTTTTCTAAACAGTCAGGAGAAGCTTGGAGTCAAACACATCAAATGGATGGAGAAATTGTAGGCATATACCTTCAATATAAAACATAAAAGGGAGTGGCAAATAATGTGGCTGATGCCCTAAGTAGAAGGGTCACATTTATTGAAGAAGTACAACTTCAAAGTGTAGGGATTGATTCCCTAAAACACCTATATGTTGATGATCCAGAATTTGGAGAAGTTTTTGAGGTATGCACTAAAATGGTTGGCATATACCATACTGACTTTTTGATTCTAAATTAGAATGGACTCTTGTTTAAAGGAACCTAATTATGCATTCCTAAATTTTCCATGAGAACAAATATTATTAAGGAGAAACATTGTGGTGGCTTAGGAGGACACTTTGGGATAGATAAGACCACTGATTTAGTGAAAAGAAGTTATTTTTGGCCAAAGATGGGGAATGAAGTCAAGAAGTTTGTCGAATCTTGTACTAATTTCCAGCAAGCAAAGGGTGTATCCACTAACCAAGGATTGTACCAACCCCTACCAATTCCCTCTAGGTCATGGGAATCAATTTCAATGGATTTTGTTATGGCTTTGCCAAGGACAAAGTAGGGTTATGATATTGTTTTTTTCATTGTGGACAGATTTAGTAAAATGGTGCACTTTGTTCCTTGCAAGAGCATGAATGATGCTTCCCATATATCACATCTATTCTTTAAAGAAGTCGTTAGGATCCATGGTCTACCTCAAACCATAGTCTCTGATAGAGGTGTGAAATTTCAGGGTCACTTTTGGAGGATACTCTTCAAAAAATTGGGTACAAATTTGACTTATAGCTCAACATACCACCCACAAATAGAGGTGGTAGACATATCTCTTGGAAATACCTTGAGATTCCTAACCAAATAGTACACCCAAAGTTGGGACATGATCCTACCATAGGCAGAGTTTGCATTTAATCACTCCATGAATAGATCCACTGGAAAGACACCATTCCAAATAGTGTATGGACTGCATCCCAAAGGCCCATTAGATTTAGTAGAGTTACCATATGATTTTAGAGTTAGTGAACAAGGAGAGGAACTAGCAAAAATGATCTCTAAAGTGCAGACAGAAGTGAAAGAGTCACTGCAATAGTCAACTATGAAATACAAAGCACAAGTAGACAAGAGAAGGAGAGAAGTTCATTTCAAATTTGGAGATAAGGTATTGGCATACCTAAGGAAGGAGAGACTCCCTAAAGGCACATATTCAAAGTTGCACATGAAGAAAATTGGACCTTGCACAATCCTCACCAAGATGGGTGAAAATGCATATGAAATTTCTTTGCCCCCTACTTTACTGATTTCTCCTATTTTTAATATTGTAGACCTCACTCCTTACAAGTGTGTTTCTAACATTACTAATAAGCAGGGATCACAAGTTGAAGATGATGGAGACTATGTGACAAATCTCCCATCAAGCAAATAAATGGAGTTAGAAACAATTTTGGAATCCAAAGTATTGAAGTAGACAGGGAAGAATAAGTACATGCAATACTTAGTGAAATGGAAATGAATCCCTCCAATAGATGCTACCTGGATGACAGAGGACTAGATCCAACAACATGGAACCACTGTTGACTAGTTATCCTCAAGCGGGAACATGAGTTCAAATCTCATGGGGAGTATGGTGCAGGAGCACCCTGAATGAACCAAGTGTTCCTATGTTCCCTCAAGATACTAAGAGGCCTTTAGTGATGTTAAGACATTGGGTTAATCACTGGACCATCTTGTAAGGCCATAGTTCCAAGTTTGGCACCTTATGAGCCCTTGGTCAACCATTCTTCATTAATGGTCCAAAACTATAGGAATAGTTTGTTTTTAGGTTTTTCTTGTTTGGATCCACTAGGGATCACAAAAATAACATTGTGACCAAGTTTGGTCATCAGATTTGCAAAATTACGAAATATGTAAAAGTTGCTCAAAAGTTGTCAAGCAACTTTTGAGTAAACTTGACAACTTTTTGAAAAACAACTCACAAAATGTCAAATCAGTTAAAATATTTTATGTAACTATAGAGAGTGCCTAAAAAATCCCTTTCAGGTGGGTGTTAGGCTAGTCATGTAATTTGGCATTTTGAAATTAATAAAATATAACCATTTTCCTGCATTCCCAAGAAATAGTCTTTGTGTACAGTCAGGTACAGATAAAAGGACATGAAATTATGTCACCAAGGGTTATTCCTATGAGTCATCTTTCATTTTCCTTTGGTCTCATGTGTTGATCAATCTTAGGTTAAAATTTATCAAATTTACAAACTCACTGCCTAGTTTGTAGGCCTTAAATGAGGGTTTAGGAAAGAATTGAGTGTATTTCACTTTTACACCATGGGAATTTAATGACCCTTGGTGGAAATATTTTTTATATGATTCTCTTTAAGATTATGTAGGATAGGTTCTCCAAAATACAGGGAGATGGAGTTACAATGATGCCCTAGGTGTATATCCTTATGTATGCACCAATCCAGAATTAGGACAACAATCATAACTCTAGTTTGGGGATTCATCAGAGGCTCTAAGTCAGAGGAGGAGACCCTTGTACACACCCTCACATGATTCAATCATTATTTTGGAATTTGGATGCATCCTAAAGGAAATTGTAGCGTAAGTGGAGGCCTAATTAGCCCTAATTACAGAAGCAATTTTGTGTGTCATCCCATCTCTTTCTCATTTCCATGTTCTAGGGTTTGAGTCCAAATTCCTAAGCCATAAAGGGTGTCTGAATCCCTAATCAATTAAGGGGGTTATGTTGAATAATCTCATTTAAAATCCATTTTCTTTCTTAAAAGGCTACAAGCCTAGTCTTGGGTTTGTGAAGCAACTATCTTATGGGTTGCAATTGAGTGAAAGAACCATTGGAACTATATGGTAGGGACCTAAATAGACCACACTTTTTAGAATAGGTCACCCTTGGTCCTATAATTTATTTTCGGGGGTAATATTGAGAATTTGGGTCAAGTGCTTGTGAAGCCAACCTTGGTAGTTGGTATTGTAGGATTGGTGAAACCTAGTGATTAGGTTTCCCTTGGGGTTTTGGGGTTGTGATAACCTTAACCAAGTCCTTTCCCACACTTGTGATAAGTGTGAAGCACTTTGGCCTTGAAGAGTTGGTGTTTGGGGTGCATTGCCCTTTTTTTAGCCATTTGGAGGCTTCCTACTTCCCACTTTGCATCAAGTGGTAGCAGAGCTATATCTACTCTTGAGGATGAAGATATCCCTTCAAGGGTTACAAACATTTAATTAGAAAATATGGTGAGAGAATAGAGGGCAGAAAATGCAGCCTTGACAAGAAGACTTCAAGAGTTGGAGAACAAGGTAGAGAGGGGAAAACATGACACTTCTGGTGGTGAAGAAGGGAGTGATTTAGATGAGGGAACCCCTGATCAGGATGTGAACATTCTTGTAGACTAGAGACCCCTTCTAGATGAATTAAAGTCTATGGGAAGAAGAACCATGGATGAGAAATTGGATATACCAACTTTTAATGGAAAGATGAATGTAGATTTGGCCTTGGATTGTATAGAGGCCCTAACAAGATTCTTTGAGTGTGAAGATGTCCCTGAGAAGCAGAGAGTGAAGATGAAAAGATCTAAGTTGAAGAGAGAAACCCTAACTTGGTGGAACTTCATCCAAACAGAGAGCGTGAAGAATGGGAAGAGTATGATATCTTCATTGAACAAAATGATTGCATTGGTAAAGGAGACATATGTGACTAAAGACTATCAGGTTCAAATCCATAGGAGGAAAAAAAGACTAAAGAAAAAGGATATGGATGTGGGATCATACACCGAGGAGTTCCTAAAATTATGTACGAAGACAAATGAGGCGGAAGATGAAGAAGAAAATTTAGCAAGATATATGAATGGTCTTAAGGTATCCATTCAAGAGGAACTTAGCCCACATTGCCCTACCACAGTGAACAAGTGCTATCAAATGGAACTCAAGGTAGAGGAAAAGTGGAATAGAAAACAAGAGTTTGGAAAGGGAAAGAGTAATGACAGTGGGAAGAACTTTAGAGGAAGAGGAACCTCTTGGAATAGAGGACACTACAGTGGTAATAGCAGCAGGACCCTTGACCAAGGAGACAAAGAAAACAATGATACTAACTTCAGAGGTAACTATAGAGGAAGAAGACCCTTAAATAGGGGAAGGAAAAATACTGGAATAGGAAATGGACCATTAAGGTGTTACTACTGCAATCAATTGGGACACCATGCAGGTAGATTTCTTGAGAAGAGAAACAATAACAATCAAGGAGAAAGAAGAGCACAACTCATTCACGAGGAAAAGCAAGAAGACATTGCAAATGAAATGGACTTAGAACTAGGGGAAGGATAATGTTTGATGATGAGACAAGTCTTCCTTCAAGTTCCACAAAGCCAAGAACCTCCTCAAAGAAAGAATCTCTTCCTAACAAAGATCAAATGCAATGGGAAGGTATGTAATTTACTTATAGACTCTGGCTCAAATGAAAATTTAGTATCTTGTGAAATGGTATAGAAGTTAAACCTCCCTAAGAATCCTCATCCTTTTCCTTATCATGTCTCTTGGCTAACAAAGGGTTAGCAAACCTTAGTCACTAAACAAGCATGGATATATTTTTCTATAGCAAACTTTAAAGATAAAGTTCTTTGTGATGTTTTTGAAATGGATGCTTCCCACATCCTTCTAGGAATGCTTTGGTGGTATGATGTAGATGCCACACACCATTGTAGGAAAAATACCTACTCCATCACTAAATATGGGAAAAAATTCACCATGAAGCCCCTGCCTGATACAAAAATAGAGAAAGAACCTACTGTCATAACCATGGGGGAGAAAGAAATGTTAAAAGTTTTAAAAGAACTTGAAACTGAGGCTTTTGTCCTAATATCCAAGCCTAAGGATAGTATAAGGTCTGATAATGATGATCCTATACCAGATGAAGTGAAGAAATTGCTTATTAAATACATTGATGTCACTGTTAGTGATCTATCCAAAACCCTCCCCCCCTTAAGAGATACCAGTCACCAAATAGACTTGATACATAGTTCCTCCTTGGCTAACAAGGCCCCATACAAAATGACACCAGTTCAACATGCATAGATTGCAAGGCAATTCAATGAATTGTTAGAGAAAGGAATCATCCAAAAGAGTCTCATTCCATCTGTTGTCCCATCAGTTTTAGCTCCTAAAAAGGATGGAAAGTGGAGAATGTGTACTGACAACAAAGCCATAAACAAAATCACTTTAAGATATAGATTTCCAATTCCAAGAATTGAAGATCTTCTGGACCAATTAGGCACTGCTTGTTATTTTACAAAGATTTATTTAAAATCAGGCTATCACCAAATTAGAATAAAGCCAGGTGATGAGTGGAAGACAATGTTTAAGACAACTAAGGGTTTGTTTGAGTGGCTTGTTATTCCATTTGTCTTGAGTAATGCTCCTAGTACATTCATGAGACTCAGGAATGAGGGCTTCATTGATTTTATTGGCAAGTTTGTGGTCATATATTTGGATGACATTCTGATTTACTGTCATAGCAAAGAGGAACATCTTGATCATGTTGAGCAAGTTTTGAAGAGACTCCATCAACACAAGTTTGTGATTAACTTGGAAAAGTACATGTTCATGAAGAGGGAACTTGTCTTATTAGGAGTTGTCATCTCCCAAGGCACCCTCAAAATGGATCTAGAGAAGGTTGCAACAATAATCAACTAGCCTGCACCAAAGAACCAAGGTGATTTTAGAATTTTTCATGGTTTAGCAAATTTTTATTGAAAGTTTATTAAGAATTTTATCCATGTTTGTGCTCCTATGTTGGACACAATAAAGGGTGGAAAGAAGACTAGATTTGAATGGACTAAAGAAGCTCTAGATGCATTCCAATATCTCAAGAATAGAGTGGCACAATATCCAATCCTAGTGCTCCCAGACTTTAACAAGGTATTCATAGTTGAAATAGATGCAAGGAACTTGGCTATAGGTGCTATCTTGAGCCAAGAAGGTAAGGCTATAGAATTTTTCTCAGAAAAAATGAATGATGCCAAGAAGAGGTATTATACTTATGATATAGAACTTTATGCAATGGTACAAGCCCTAAAAAAGTGGAGACACTACTTACTCCCTAAAGAATTCATTGTTTATACTGACAACCATGCACTAAGTTTTCTAAACAGTCAAGAGAAGCTTGGAGTCAAACACATAAAATGGATGGAGCAGTTGTAGGCATATACCTTCAACATAAAGCATAAAAAGGGAGTGGAAAAAAAAGTGGCTGATGCCCTAAGAAGAAGGGTCACATTGATTGAAGAAGTATAACTTCAGAGTGTAGGGATTGATTCCCTAAAAAACCTATATGCTGATGATACAGAATTTGGAGAAGTTTTTGAGGTATGCACTAAAATGGTTGGCAAACACCATACTGATTTTTCTGATTTTCTAATTTAGAATGAACTCTTGTTTAAAAGAGCCCAATTGTGAATTCCTAAATATTCCATGAGAACAACTATTATTAAGGAGAAACATTGTGGTGGCTGAGGAGGACATTTTGGGATAGATAAGACCACTGATTTAGTGAAAAGAAGTTATTTTTGGCCAAAGATGGGGAATGAAGTCAAGAAGTTTGTTGAATCTTGTACTATTTTCCAGCAAGCAAAGGGTGTATCCACTAACCAAGGATTGTACCAACCCCTACCGATTCCCTCTAGGCCATGGGAATCATTTTCATTGGATTTTGTTATGGGTTTGCCAAGGAAAAAGCCAGGTTATGATAGTGTTTTTGTCATTGTGGACAAATTTAGTAAAATGGTGCACTTTGTTCCTTGAAAGAGAACAAATTATGCTTCCCATATAGCACATCTATTCTTTAAAGAAGTGGTTAGGATCCATGGTCTACCTCAAACCATAGTCTCTGATAGAGATGTGAAATTTTAGGGTCACTTTTGGAGGACACTCTTCAAGAAATTGGGTACAAATTTGAGTTATAGCTCAGCATAACACCCACAAATAGATGGGAAAATGGAGGTGGTAAACATATCTCTTGGAAATATCTTGAGATTCCTAACCAAATAGTACACCCAAAGTTGGGACATGATCCTACCACATGCAAATTTTGCATTTAATGACTCCATGAACAGATCCACTGGAAAGACACCATTCCAAATAGTGTATGGACTGCATCCCAAAGGCCCATTGGATTTAGTAGAGTTACCATATGATTTCAGAGTTAGTGCACAAGGAGAGGAACTAGCCAAAATAATCTCTAAAGTGCAAACAGAAGTGAAAGAGTCACTACAACAGTCAACTATGAAATACAAAGCACAAGCAGACAAGAGAAGGAGAGAAGTGTTGGAGATTTACTTCTGGTAGCTAGTTGATTGTATGTTTGTCATTGATGAAAACATATAATATATAGTAGTGTTCTGTATGTACTAACCAGAATGATGTTATCAAGCCTTGCACAGTTATATTCATGTTGTAGACATGTTTTTTTTATGTTTTGTTCATAAACATAGACTCATATATGAAATTTCAGTTGTGTTGTGTAATTCAGTTAAACGAAAGTTACAGTTTCTGGAGTTTGTCTATATAGAACCGACGTATTGCATTGGTTCTTGAGTTGCACCTATCTTCAGGATATGCATGTGTATATTCAAGTTTAGCTATGAGTTGAAGATAGTTATCTAAAGGCACCAAACATGTTTCAACAAGATTTCAATGTTAGAGTTATTTTGGTGAGGCCGACTGTGAGAAGCGTCATGTCTATTCAGTTTTTATTGTGCGGTTGTAATTATGCTTGCATGATTAGTTAAGCTGATAAGGATGTTATGAAGAGTTTCCTAACAGGTCCCATGATCTCATACTTTGAAGAAGATACTTATAGTAGTTCATTTGTGGAACTCTAAGTGTGAATGAGAGGATAAGAGACATAAAATGTACAGAGCATAATATCAGTTATGTTTCATTCATCAAGGATCTATGTGAAGAGGAAGTGAAAGATTAAAATACATTGGAACTGATCAAGACAATAGGTCTACTCTATAGTTCATCATCAGATATAGTGCATATCTATTCTACAGAAGGTTGTAGCCTTCACCATTGAAGCAATGAGCTTTTGGACAGTGAGTCCTCACCCTTAACAGGGTTATTTGTAAAATACTCCTAACAGGGTCAGAACCTTAACCAAGTCACTATACTTATTGCATTGTAAAGAACAAATCCTAATAGGGTTGCAAGATCTTCTAAAAGGGATTATTATAAACAAGTATAGTTCATTGTGGGTGTTAATTCCCACCGGGGTTTTTACCATTTGATTTCCCCGTAACCAAATTGTGGTGTTGTCTATTGTGTTATTTGAATGTGCATTTAATTTATTGTATTATGGAGATAACAAAAGAAAAGAATTAAATTAGCTAATAACTGATTCACCCCCCCTCTTAGTTATCCTTTGAGACTATTCTAACAATTGGTATCAGAGCCAAGTGCCTTGAAGAGAAATCCTAACAACTTAAGGTAGATCAGATGGCATACTTTAGAAAAGAGAGTCCTAAGTTCGATGGAGAGAATCATCTGGATTGGAAGAACAAAATGATAGCACATCTACAGTGTGTTGGTTTTTACATCTTTGAGATAGATACACAAGAAGTTGTTATTCCCTCTTTAAAAAACCTCTCAAGAGATGATTATACTAGTAAACAAAAGGATACATTCATAGCTAATGCAGTTTCCAAAGAAGCCCTTATAAGTGCACTATCTGACAGTGAATTCTCTGAGATCAAGAAAGTAGACAAGGCATACACTATATGGAAGTATTTAGAAGACATGTTTGAAGCATATATCCAAGCAAAGAATGTGCGCAGGAAGACATGGAAAATAAATACAACAATCTTGAGATGTTACCTGAAGAGAACATCAAAACCTACAATTAAAGGATAAATGAAGCAGTTTCTAGAATCAGAAATAATGGTGGAGAAATATCATAAGAAGACATAATGGACAAGCTGTTGACTACTTTAATAACATAATATGAGAACAAGATCAATATTCTAGAGGAAACCATGCAATTTTCACAAGACTTCAAGAGAGAGACTTTGATTAGTAAAATCTTTGCATTTGAGATATCAAGACTGAAGAATGAACCCAAAAGTGAAACAGCCTTCAAAGCCTCAGTTCATGGTAAGAAACCTTTACACATCTCTAGCAATATTAAGAAAGAAGAAGTTGATGAAGAACTAGAAGAAATCATTTCCATGATTGCTAAAATAGAAAATAAAGGCAAAGGAAAGTACGAAGGATAGTTTCCATTCAAATGTTTTTCATGCAACAAGATTGGTCACTTTGCATCCAAGTGTCCCACAAGAGTAAAGAAATTCAGATCTGATTATAAACCAAAATATAGAAAGGAATGCTATCATGCTGAAGAAGGTGTAACTAATGAAGATTCAGGAGAAGATGAAATTGGATTCATTGCCCTTAAAGACAGTGAAAAATTGCTTGAGGAAATGGACATTGAAGATGAAAAGGAAGCACAGGAGTTAGCCCTAATTTCCAAAGCAGGCATCATAACTAATTGGATCATTGACAACGGATGCTCTCATCACATGATAGGTGATAAAGATAAATTTTTTCATCTAGACAAGTACAAAGATGGTATGGTTAGATTTGGAGATAACACTCCCAAACCTATCATAGGCAGAGGATCTATCACCCTAGATGGAAAGAATAAGACAAATGGTGTTCTGTATGTTGATGGATTACATCACAATTTACTAAGTGTTGGAAAACTACTTGACAAAGGTTATCATTTGGAATTCAAAGACAACAAATGCATTATTAGCAACAAAGAAGGAGACATGATTGCATCAGGCTCAAAGAAAAAAGGTAATGTTTTTTTATCTCAATTCAAATGTAAGTTGTTTTGTTGCAAAAGTGGATGACAGTTGGTTATGGAACAAGAGACTTTGTCATATCAATTTTGATAAGATAGTAAAGATAAGCAATGTCAAGGAAGTTAGAGACCTTCCAAGTATTGCAAGACCAGTTGAAACAATGTGTAGCGAATGTGTTATGGGAAAGCATGTAAGGAGTTATTTCGGAAACAAGCATAACTCAGCTGAAAACAAGTTAGACCTAGTGCATACAGATTTATGTGGTCCTACTAAAATAAAATCATACTACAGAGAAAGGTATTTCATCATTTTTGTTGATGATTTTTCAAGGATGATGTGGGTTGAGTTCTTAAATGAGAAGTTTGAAGCCTTTGAGAAGTTCAAAATATTCAAAGCCAAAGTTGAGAATGAATCTGGATTAAAACTAAAATGTCTAAGGTCAGATAGAGGAGGAGAATTCACCTCTAACCAATTTTATGACTATTGTGAAGGACATGGAATCAAAATATAGTTGAGTGCATGTAGAACCCCTCAACAGAATGGGATTGTAGAAAGAAGGAACAAGATCATACTTGATACAACGCGCACTATGATGATTGAAGGAAAAGTTGCACACACCTATTGGAGAGATGCAATCAATACAACCGTCTATACTATCAACAGAACACAACTAAGACTAGGCATAGATAAGACACCTTATGAACTTTTGTTTGGTAATGTATCTACAGTAAAATACTTCAAAAACTTTGGCAGCAAGTGCTACATCAAGAGAGATGATGGTGTTGGTAAGTTTGATGCTAGAAGTGATGAAGGTATTTTCCTTGGTTATTCTACTAAAATCAAAGCATACAGATGTTTCAATTTAAGATTAAAGAAGATAATTGAAAGTACTCATGTAAAGATTGATGAGAAGTTCATGGTTCAAGAGAGGTACTATGAATATGCACCTGTGATTGAGGATGAACCAAGGCCTAATAGTAAAGACACTGTTATTGAAGAAATGTTTGATTGCATTGATGTTTCATGTAATGAACCTGAATCAAGAAAAGAAGTATCATAGATTATAGATGAGGATGTCACACAATATTTTCAAAATTCACATCTAGGTATCATTCAAAAGATGATATCATTGGAGATTAGAGCAACAGTGTTTTGACTAGATCTAAAGCAAAAAGTTTAACAATGGATGAAGAGGTATGTTTACATTCACAGATTGAACCTTTAAATGTTGAAGATGCTTGTAAGGATTCTGATTGGAAAAAAGAAATGGAAGAAGAATTAGATCAAATAATAAAAATTGATACATGGGAATTGGTTCCTAGACCTAGTGACAAAAATGTGATTGGAACAAAGTGGGTATTCAGGAACAAGATGAATGAAGATGGTACAGTGGTCAGAAACAAAGAAAGCCTAGTCTGTAAAGGATATGCATAGAGGGAAGGGATAGATTACATTGAAACATTTGCCCCTATGAGAAAACTAGAAGCCATTAAGTTATTCTTGGCCTATGCAACATTCAAAGACTTCAAAGTATATCAATGTTAGTAATAATTGAGAGGGGGGGGGTGAATCAGTGGCCTCAAAAATTTATCCTTTAATATTTAACCACCAATCAATACACCTCAGATTATTAAGTCCCTACAAGATGCATGCCATGAAATACTTATAATACTTGACTGTCTATTAGTTTACTTTGTCTGTCCTTATTCTCCTTGATAACCGATAAGCAGTAAAACTATTTACCAATACTGAGTAAATATGCAGAGTATACCAATCAATCAAGAAATACATATGTGAAATTTAAAACAATAAAGTAATAAACCATACACACATAACACATGGATTTTAATGTGGAAACCCTGTTAAGGGAAAAACCACTGGGACCGGTACCCCAAATTTTCACTCTTTTGAAGTGAGCCCTATTAGGAGCCAACCCTGTTAAAGGTTAAAAACACACTGTTAAGTGTGACCTTGTTAGAGGATTTTATACATAGGTTGTCACTTAGTATCTGGCATCTATTTTTCTACCATCCTTGAATCAGCCTCCTTCTTAGACTATCAATAGGCTTTAGGAAAATCTTGCTACCATCCTTGAATCAACCTTCTTCTTAGGCTGTCCATAGGCTTTATGAAAATTCAATGCTACTTTCATGAATCAAACTTTTTGGAAATCTGTTAGGATATACCTCAATTATAGAAGACTGTTAATTCCTGCTCTGTTAAGAGACTTGATGCTTCAATGGATAAACTGAAACTTTATGACCTGTTTCTAATGCAACTTTGAATTGTAGATTTTTAGATCTATTTAATTACAATACCTCTCTGATCAATGTATCAATTCAATTCCTTGTGCTCCACACTTTCTAATTTGTGATGTTGTGCTTCACTCATTTGTCAGTGTCTGCAGAATTCTTTAGCTCTCCCTTAGCTTGATTGATCAGGACTGTATGAAGTTATCCTTCACCAATTTCTCTTCAGCATCCTCTTTCTATTCACTCCCCCTCCATGTATCTAATGGCTTGTAGAAATGAATTATGCTTGTCTCTTATATAGACATGATGTTCCTGAATTCTTAATTCTTAATTTTTGATTCTTGGTGTGAAAAAAAATCCAGCCAATCTAATTTACGGCTTTAACTCCCAATTTATCTCGTAGTTATCTTCTTTCCAACTGTACAAATCTTCTTTAAATAAATTACTTAACTCTGGGTGAATAAAAAAACCAGTTAAGTCTATCTTTAAGCTCTGCCAACTAGATATTTTTTCATTTTTTAAACTCTCTATTTTGTCGGTCAACTCTACAGTTAGTCATCGGTGACAACTGCCAGTTCTGTTGGTGCAACTCCAGTTAGCTTCGGGATCTCCATCCGTCATGCATCATAGGATTTTTATTCATTAGGAAACATTTTCTTCTGCTCATTAGGCATCACTGTGGCTTTTTCTTTGCCTTTACTGATGGTGTGCACTCCATCGGTGTTGTCTGTCACTTAGTGAATACTTGACTTTTATGCATTGCTGAGAGCATAATCTCTATTCCATTAATTTTTTGAAGTCTTTGGCATTATGTATATGACCGTATATATGATATCAAGTTGACATCAATGAAAATACAAACCATTAACTATTTTAATGTCTTGCATCATCTTCAACTTAACTTTATCAAACATTCAATCAGTTACATGTCATCAATCTCTCCCTTTGGCATTGATGGAAACATACTATATTATCACACTATACTATTTCTAATACAATATGAAATACAATTTTTGAGATTCATCAAATTACCAAACATGTTGTTTTGATAATCGATAAAAATGTCTGACTGCCGGTAAGCTCTGTGTTAGCTTAGATTTGATTCTTGCAGCTTTCAGTGTTTCTTTTTCTGATGTGTTGTGTTCTCTTTTTATTTCAATTTCTCTCTTTTGACTGTTCTTCTTCTTTGATGTCTTTGTCTTTTGTTAGAAACTCTCCCTTTGTATATGATTTCTTCATACAAATTCTCTCCCTATGGATATGATCTCTCCCTGTTTGGAGTAATCTGTTAATGAATATTTTTTGATGATAATATGAATACATTCTCTCCCTTTGCCAATAATGCCAAGCAAATATCTATCTGACATTTATTTCAAACAACTATTTTCTTCTATCCATAATATATTCCTTGAATTTTCCTTTTCCATAAGCAATAAAACAATATGCTCTGGTGCTCAGTTCTGATATATACCTTTCTATATATAGATGTAGCTTTGTAGTTCATCTTTTTCTTGCATCAACATGGATGATATTTTGATAATATATGGCTGATGTAACCTTTAGTCCTTTACTGACTGGTAGACATGGGTTTGAGCCCTAGTCTCTTTCTTAAGTACTCAAATGTATCCTTGGGTAGTGGCTTGGTGAAGATATCAGCTAATTATTCTTTTGATTGCATATATTCAAGTATCACCTTTTTTTCTTGAACTTGTTCTCGTAAATAATGATACTTGATGGCAATGTGTTTAGTCTTTGCATGCATGACTGGATTCTTGAAAATGTTTCTTGCACTTGTGTTATCACAATAGATAATCACTGGTTCTGAGATCTTCATATGCATACCTTCTAGCAACTGTTTGATCCATGCAATATTTGAGCAGTTTGTAGCAACAACAACATATTCTACTTCTGCAGTAGACTGAGAGATGCATCCTTGCCTTTTACTAATCCATGTGACAATTTTGTCACCCATAAAGAATTCTCCTCCAGTTGTGCTCTTCCGGTCATCAAGATTTCTAGCCCAATCAGTGTCGGTAAACACTTTTAGTTCAAATTTGCCTCCTCTTCTATACCATAAGCCAAATTCCTCAGTATTCTTCATATATCGTAGAATTCTTTTCACAGCAATCATATGTGATTCCCCAGGGTTAGTAAAAAATCTAGTAACAATTCCTACTGCATGTGCAATATCTGGTCTAGTGTGTACTACATACATGAGTTTTCCTATCATTGATCTGTACAAAGTCTGATTTACCTCTGTTATCTTGTCTTCCTTTGTTAATTTGCATCCAGTAGCCATTGGTATTCCAACAGGTTTGGAACCTTCCATCTTGAATATTTTCATGACCTCTTTGATGTATTTGGATTGTGTAATGAAAATACCTTCACTTTGTTGAATGATCTGTAGAACAAGAAAGAACTTGATCTCTCCAAACATAGACATCTCAAAATATTTTCTCATTTCATCAGCAAATTATTTTCATAGCACATCATTGCCTCCAAATATGATGTCATCAACAAATATTTTAGCAATCAAAGTGTTAGCATTAGTATCTTCTTTCAAATAAAGATTATTGTTTTCACTAGTCCTTATGAATCCAATACTTATTAGATAGGAATGAAGTCATTCATACTAGGCTCTGGGAGCTTGTTTTAATCCATACAAGGATTTTTGAAGTCTACATACCATGTTCCTCTTGTTTGGATCCACAAACCCTTCTGGTTGTTGTATGTATAACTCTTCTTTAAGTATTCCATTTAGGAATGCTGACTTGACATCCATTTGATATAATTTGAATCCTTTATATGTAGCATAAGCAAGTAGTATTATTACTCCTTCTAGCCTAGCAATAGGTGCAAAAGTCTCTCCATAGTCTATACCTTCCTCTTGTGCATACCCCTTGCATACTAGTCTTGCTTTGTTCCTTGTGACTTCTCCATTCTCGTTCAATTTGTTCCTGAATATCTATTTAGTATCGATGACATTCTTGTCATCTGGTCTCAGCACAAGTGACCATGTCTTGTTCTTCTTAATCTATTCAATTTCATCATTCATAGCACTTATCCATTCTTCATTATCTAGTGCAGCATTGATAGATTTTGGCTCAAACTCACAAATTAAGCAATTTGAGTTTAAAGACTTACTTCTTGTTCTTGTACTAGCTTTCTTATCTCCTATGATCTGGTCCTCTATATGGTTCCTTCTTACATATATTGCAAGTACAGGTACAACTCTTTGTGTAACAACTTGATCTTCATTACCTTGCACATTATTTTGATCTTTATCCTGACCGTCGGTAACAACATTCTGACCGTCATTTGAAACATTCTGTTGTTCTGGATTTAAGCACTATTGCTCAGGTAGAGTTATGGGTTCTTCACAATATACAAACTTGTTGTAGTCTTCTGGTTCTTTTGTGCTTTCCATCTCATTGTTTTCTGCAAATTTATCAATCTCTACATTTGCACTTTCAACTATTTTATTAGAAGCCTTGATTAGACATTTAAAATCTTTGCTCATGGTAGAATACCCCAGAAAGATACCTTCATCACTTTTGGCATTAATCTTTCCATTTCTATCATCCTTTAAGACATAACATTGACTACCAAATATTTTGAAGTAACTTACATTGGGTGTTTTACCATACCATAGCTCGTAAGGAGTCTTATTTGTGTCCTTATTCAATTGTACTCTGTTAAGTGTATAAACAATAGTGCTGACAGCTTCCCTCTAGAAGATTTAGGTGATGTCCTTTTCTATCATCAGTGTTCTTGCACAATCAACTAATGATCTGTTCCTTCTCTCAAAAATCCCATTTTGTTGTGGTGTTCTTGGTGCAGAAACCTATCTTTTTATACCATGCTCATTACAAAAATTAGTGAATTCATCTGATATAAATTTTCCTTGTCTATCTAATCTTAAAATTTTTACATCCTTACCACTTTTTTTTTCTACCATAGCCTTATACCATTTAAACATCTTGAATGCTTCAGATTTTTCTTTTAGAAACATGACTATCATCATTCTAGAGTAATCATCAACAAAGAGAATAAAATATCTATCTCCATAATAACTCTTTGTCCTCATAGGTCCACATAAATCAGTATGGACTATTTCTATAATATCATCAGATGTATGGTCTTTGGTTTTAAAACTAGAATTTGTCATTTTACCTTTTTGACAATTTTTGCACATGATGTTGTCTGGCTTTGTCATCATTAGTAAGCCTCTTACAGTTCTTTTTCTGCTTATCTTCATCATGTTCTTAAAATTCACATGACACAATATTTTGTGCCACAACCATATGTCTTCGTTTCTAGTCATTAAGAAAGTGGAATTAGTATCATTCAGATAGAATAAGTTACCTTTAGTTTGTTCACCGGTACCAATTAGTTTTCCTGATTCATTGAAGATTTTTGCCTTCTTGTTTTCAAATGTTACTTTGTGACCTGAATTATTCAGCTGAGAAACACTCAACAGATTATAATTCAATCCTTTTACCCAATAAGAATTTTCATATTTAATCAGGTTACTCAATATTATTTTTCCTTTACCTTCAATTGGAAAAGGTGTATCATTTCTCATTCTTACTGTACCACCATTATAGTATTCAAAAGTATTAAACTTTTCTTTGTCACCGGTCATATGGTGAGTGCAACCACTATCTATAATCCAGATATCATTCTTACTAACCTTGGATATGAGTGAAATTTCTTCATACTTTTCATCTTCATCTGAATCATCCTTCACAGCTACAAATACCATCTTGATGTCATCATCAAGTTCGATGCCAGTATCTTCATCTTTGCAAGAAGCTAGGTAGCTAGCCTTCTTGCCTTTATCCTTGTAGTCTTGGGTATCCTTTCTTTCTGATCATTGGTAACCTCTATAATCTTTGTTATCACCTCTGTTAGACTTCTTCTCAAAAGATATGTCATCACTTCTGTCATCTTTTCTTCTGTTAGGACATCTAGCAGCAAAGTGTCCAATTTATTTACAATTAAAGTATACAAGTGGTAACTTGCCTTTGTATTTACCTTTGCCTCTCTGTATTCTTCTATCCATAACTGCTTCTATTTCATCTAGATCTTCTTCTTCACTTTCACTTTCACTGTCCCTTCTAGATGAGCATCTATGATTGGATTTTCTTATTTTCATAAAAGACTTAAATGCAGACTCTAAACTTGGTAAGACACTATTGTCAAATTTATTCATCTCAAATGAAATCAGTCTACCAATTAGGCTATCAAGAGTAACTGTATTGTTTCCTACTGCTCTCATTTCTTGAATAACAGAAACTCTAATAGCATATATAGGTAATAAGGTTCTTAAGTTTTTACTTACCACTGTCTCCTCTTCAAGTGTACCTCCAACACCTCATATAGCATTGACCACTTCTTTTATTCTTGTGCTGTACTTTGTGATGTTTTCTCCTTATTTCATTGTGAGATCATCAAAATTTTCTCTAAGGCTTTCTGCCTTGGCTCTCAGAACATTTGTATCACCTCCATGTACAAGCTTCAGTTTGTCCCACATTTTCTTTGGAGTTGTGCAATCCTTGACATCTTCAAATTCAACATCAGAGAGTGAGGAAGAAAGCTCTATAACCATGTAGTTATGTTCATGCTTCACTTTTAATTGATCTACTATCAATGGTCCTTTTGAAAACACATATTTAGTATCTAAGTATTGAGTAACATCATTACCAATACCTGATAAGTGGAGTCTTATCCTACTTTTCCATGAAGCAAAGTTGTCTTTGTTCAACTTGGCCACATCTCATCTGTTCATCTTGTGATCTTTTACTTAGGTCTTGAAACCTTCCTTCTAAGCACACAAGCTCTGATACCAATTGTTAATAATAACTGAGAGGGGTGGGGGTGAATCAATGGCCTCAAAAATTTATCCTTTAATCTTTAACCACCAATCAATACACCTCAGATTATTAAGTCCCTACAAGATGCATGCCATGGAATACTTATAATACTTGACTATCTGTCAGTTTAGTTTGTCTATCCTTATTCTCCTTGATAACCAATAAGTAGTAAAACTATTTACCGATACTCAATAAATATGCAGAGTATACCAATCAATCCAGAAATGCATATGTGAAATGTAAAACAATAAAGTAATAAACCATACACACATAACATATGGATTTTAACATGGAAACCCTGTTAAGGGAAAAACCACTGGGACCGGTACCCCAAATTTTCACTTTTCTAAAGTGAGCCCTGTTAGGAGCCAACCCTGTTAAAGGTTACAAACAGACTATTAAGTGTGACCTTGTTAGAGGATTTTATACATAGGTTGTCACTTAGTATCTAACATCTATTTTTCTACCATCCTTGAATCAGCCTCCTTCTTAGACTGTCAATAGGCTTTAGGAAAATCTTTCTACCATCCTTGAATCAACCTTCTTCTTAGGCTGTCAATAGGCTTTATGCAAATTCAATTCTACTTTCATGAATCAACCTTTTTGGAAATCTGTTAGGATATACCTCAATTATAGAAGACTGTTAAGTCCTGCTCTGTTAAGAGACTTAATTCTTCAATGGTTAAAATGAAACATTATGACCTGTTTCTAATGCAACTTTGAATTGTAGATTTTCAGATCTATTTAAGTACAATACCTCTCTGATCAATTTATCAATTCAATTCCTTGTGCTCCACACTTTCTACTCTGTGATGTTGTTCTTCACTCATTTGTCGGTGTCTGCAGAATTCTTTAGCTCTCCCTTAACTTGATTGATCAGGACTGTATGAAGTTATCCTTCACCAGTTTCTCTTCAACATCCTCTTTCTATTCACTCCCCTTTCATGTATCTGATGGCTTGTGGAAATGAATTATGCTTGTATCTTATATAGACATGATGTTCCTTAATTCTTGATTCTTGATTTTTGATTCTTGGTGTGAAAAAACAATCCAGCCAATCTAATCTACAGCTTTAACTCTTGATTTATCTCGTAGTTATCTTCTTTCCAACTGTACAAATCTTCTTTAAATCAATTACTTAACTTTGGGTGAATAAAAAAACTAGTTAAGTCTATCCTTAAGCTCTGCCAGCTAGATATTTTGTCATTTTCTGAACTCTCTGTTCTGTTGGTCAACTCTGTAGTTAGTCATCGGTGACAACTACCAGCTCTGTCAGTGCAACTCCAGTTAGCTTCAGGATCTCTGTCCCTCAGGCATCATAGGATTTTTCTTCTTTGGGAAACACTGTCTTCTGCTCGTTAGGAATCACTATGACTTTTTCTTTGCCTTTATCAATGGTGTGCACTCCATCGGTGTTGTTTGTCACTTAGTGAATACTTGACTTTTATGCATTTTTGAGAGCGTAATCTCTATTCCATTGATTCTCTAAAGTCTTTGGAATTATGTATATGACCGTACAAATGATATCAAGTTGACATCAATGACAATACAAACCATTAACTATTTTAATGTCTTGCATCATCTTCAACTTAACTTTATCAAACATTCAATTAGTTACATGTCATCATATCAAATGGATGTCAAATAAGCCTTTCTGAATGGTGACTTAAAGGAAGAAGTCTACATAGAATAGCCTGAAGGATTTAATCTATCAGATAAACCAGACATGGTATGCAGATTGAAGAAAGAACTCTATAGACTTAAACATGCCCCAAGAGCTTGGTATGAGAGACTAGATGGTTATCTTACCAAGATTGGATTTAAGAAAGGAGCAATAGATTGTAACCTATTCATAAGAGAGACACCTGATGGATTATTACTTGTTTCCATAGTTGTTGATGACATTATCTTTGGAGGTAACGACAAGCTTAGTGCAGAATTTGCAAAATAAATGCATAATGAATTTGAAATGAGCATGATTGGTCGTATAAAATATTTTTTGAGATTAAATGTAAAGCAGACAGATAAAGGGATATTTATAAATCAGTCCAAATATGTGAAGGAAATATTGAAGACTTTCAAGATGGAAGACTGTAAGCCAGTATGCACTCCTATGATAACAAGAAGCAAGATTTCAAAAGAAGATGATTCCGCAGCAGTTGACAAGACATTGTATAAGTCTATGATTGGAAAACTTATATATATTACTCAATCTAGACCAGACATATCTAATGTAGTTGGCATTGTTGGTAGATTTGTAGCTGGACCAAAAAAGAATCACCTAATGGCAATAAAGAGAATATTCAGATATCTAAAGGGAACTATAGACTATGGTTTATGGTATCCTAAATCAGAGAATGTACAACTTCATGTGTAGATAGATGCAGATTGGGCAGGTTGTATTGATGACAGGAAGAGTACTTCTGGAGGAGTAGCATTTCTTGGAGATAGGTTGGTTTCTTGGGTAATCAAGAAGCAGAATTGTATCTCTTAGTCGACAGCAAAAGCTAAATATGTTGCAGCAGCATTGAATTGTTCAACAATGGTTTGGATCAAGTAGATGGTTAAATATTTTGGTATACAGGTTGATTATCCTATTGTTATTCACTATGATAACACTAGTACTATCAACATGTCCAAGAACCATGTGATGCATGCAAAGACAAAGCACATTGAGATTAAATACCATTTTCTTAGAGAAAAAGTTGCAGATAATGAAGTAAAATTGGACTATGTGAGCACCAAAGAACAGTTGGCAGATATTTTCACAAAGCCTTTATCAAAAGATACTTTTGAGTATCTCAGGGAGAAGTTGGGAGTAATTCCCTCTCCTGAGTCTGATTAGATAAAGCAGAAATAACATCAGTCTATAGTGACTGATGAATGGTTAACTACTCTACTTCTGGAGTAGTACCTATGCCTAATTGTTTATGGTGCCCTTTTCCATTGATGTCAAAGGGGGAGTATATAGTAAGGGGGAGCATATACTCTGGGGGAGTATAAAAAAAGACAGAGGATTTGCAGTAGTGTAGAGGAATACTTGATGAGGATATTGAGAAGATTGTAAAAAGAAAGAAGACACCATGTGCTGAAGATGTTTTAAATATCATATGTTGCCATCAATGTCAAAGGGGGAGATTGTTGGAGATTTACTTCTGGCAGCTAGTTGATTGTATGTTTGTCATTGATGACAACATATAATATATAGTAGTGTTCTATATGTACTTATCAGAATGATGTTATCAAGCCTTGCACTATTATATTCATGTTGTAGACATGTTTTTTATGTTTTTTTCATACACGCAGACTCAGATATGAAGTTTCATTTGTGTTGTGTAATTCAGTTAAATGACAGTTATAGTTTCTGGAGTTTGTTTGTATAGAGTCGACATATTGCATTGGTTCTTGAGTTGCACCTACCTTTGGGATATGCATGTATATATTCAAGTTTAGTTATGAGTTTAAGATAGTTATCTAAAGGTGCCAAACGTGTTTCAACAAGATTGCAATGTTAGAGTTATTTTGTTGAGGCTGACTTTGAGAAGCGTCACGTCTATTCAGTTTTTATTATGTGGTTGTAATTATGCTTGCATGATTAGTTAAGCCAACAAGGATGTTATGAAGAGTTTCTTAATAGGTCCCATCATCTCATACTTTGAGGAAGATACTTATAGTAGTTCATTTGTGGAACGCTAAGTGTGAATGAGAAGATAAGAGATAGAAAATGTACATAGCAGAATATCAGTTGTGTTTCATTCATTAAGGATCTATGTGAAGAAGAAGTGAAAGATTACAATACATTGGAATTGATCAAGACAACAGGTCTACTCTACAGTTCATCATCAGATATAGTGCATATCTATTCTTCAGAAGGTTGTAGCCTTCACCATTGAAGCAGTGAGCTTTGGACAGTGAGTCCTCACCCTTAACAGGGTTATTTGTAAAGACTCCTAACAGGGTCAGACCCTTAACTAGGTCACTATACTTATTACATTGTAAAGAAAAACTCCTAACAGGGTTGCAATATTTTCTAACAGGGATTGTTATAAACAAGTATAGTTCATTGTGGGTGTTAATTCCCACCGGGGTCTTTACCATTTGGTTTCCCCGTAACCAAATTGTGGTGTTTTCTATTGTGTTATCTGAATGTGCATTTACTTTATTGTATTCTAGATTTAACAAAAGAAAAGAATTAAATTAGCTGATAACTGATTCACCCCCCTCTCAGTTATCCTTTGAGACTATTCTAACAATAATTTCATTTCAAAGTTGGAGATAAGGTATGGACATACCTAAGGAAGGAGAGACTCCCTAAAGGCATATATTCAAAGTTGCACATGAAAAAAATTGGACCTTGCACAATCCTCACCAAGATGGGTGAAAATGCATATGAAATTTATTTGGCCCCTACTTTAGTGGTTTCTCCTATTTTTAATATTGCAGACCTCACTCCTTACAATTGTGTTTTTGACATTACTAATGTGCATGGATCACAAGTTGAAGATGATGGAGACTATGTGACAGATCTCCCACCAAGCAAACAATTGAAGTTAGAAAATTTTTTGGAATCCAAAGTATTGAAGTAGATGAGGAAGAATAAGTACATATAGTACTTAGTGAAATGGAAATGACTCCCTCCAATAGATGCCACCTGGATGACAGAGGACCAGATCCAAAAACATGGAACCACTGTTGACCAGTTATCCTCAAGTGGGAACTTGAGTTCAAATCTCATGGGGAGTATGGTGCAAGAGAACCCTAAATGAACCAAGTGTTCCTATGGAACCTAGGGGTTCCCTCAAGGTCCTAAGAGGCCTTTAGTGATGTTAAGACATTGTGTTAATCACTGGACCACCTTGTAAGGCCATAATTTTAAGTTTGGCACCTTATGAGCCCTTGGTCAACCATTGGTCATTAATGGTCCAAAACCATAGGAATAGTTTTTTTAAGGGTTTTCATGGTTGGATCCACTAGGGATCACAAAAATAACATTGTGACCAAGTTTGGTCATCAGGTTTGCAAAATTGCAAAATATGTAAAAGTTGCTTAAAATTTGTCAAGCAACTTGACAATTTTTTGAAAAAAAACTCCAAAACTGTCAAATCAATTCAAATATGCTATGTAACCATTGAGAGTGCCTAAAAAATCCCTTTCAAGTGGGTGGTAGGCTAATCATGTAATTTGGCATTTTGAAATTAATAAAATATAACCATTTTCTTGCATTACCAAGAAACATTCTTTGTGTACGGTCGGGTACAGACAGAAGGACATGAAAGTCTAAAACCAAGGGTTAGTCCTGTGAATCTTATTTCATTTTCCTTTGGTCTCATTTTTTGATCAATCTCAGGTTAAAATTTATTGAATTTACAAACTCATTGCTTGGTTTGTAGGCCCTAAATCAGGGTTTAGGAAAGAATTGAGTGTATTTCACTTTTCCACCATGAGAATTCATTGAAGCTTGGTGGAAACCTTGTTTATATGATGCTCTTTAAGATTCTGTAGGATAGGTTCTCCAAAATTTAGGGAGATGGAGTTACAATGATGCCCTAGGTGTATATCCTTATGTATGCACCAATCTAGAATTAGGACAACAAGCATATCTCTAGTTTGGGGATTCATCAGAGGCTCTAATTTAGAGGAGGAGACCCTTGTACACACCCTCACATAATCCAATCATCAGTTTGGAATTTGGATGCATCCTAAAGGCACTTGTAGTGTAAGTGGAGGCCTAATTAGCCCTAATTACAGAAGCAATTTTGTGTGTCATCCTGTCTCTTTCTCATTTCCATGTTCTAGGGTTTGAGTCCAAAGTCCTAGGCCATAAAGGGTGTCTTAATCCCTAATTAGTTAAGGGGGTTATGTGGAAGAATATCATTTAAGATCCATTTTCCTTCGGTAAAAGGCTACAAGCGTAGTCTTAGGTTTGTGAAGCAACTATGTCTTATGGGTTGCAATTGAGTGAAAGAACCATTGGAACTATATGGTAGGGACCTAAATAGACCACACTTTTGAGAATAGGTCACCCCTGGTCCTATAAGTTATTTTGGGGGGTAATATTGAGAATTTGGGTCAAGTGCTTATGAAGCCAACCTTGGTAGTTGGTTTTGTAGGATTGGTGAAACCTATTGATTAGGTTGCTCTTAGGGTTTTGGGGTTGTGCTAACCTTAACCAAGTCCTTTCCCATACTTGTGATAAGTGTGAAGCACTTTGGCCTTGAAGAGTTTGCGTTTGGGGTGCATTGCCCTATTTTGAGCCATTTGGAGGCTTCCTACTGCCCACTTTGCATCAGAAAGATAGTTTGGTAAAAGATTACATTGAGGAATTTTACAGATTAGACATCATATATGGACATGTTGAAGATGAAGTGGAAAGATTAGCAAGGTATCTGAATGGATTAAGAAGTTTTATACAAGATGAGATCAACTTGGTAAAGATGGAGAGTATTGAAGAGGCATATCTATTTTCCCTAAAAGTTGAGGAGAAATTGACCAAGAGATATGATTAAAGGAAAAGAGGAAGAGGTGGTAGATTCCCTAGAGGAAGAGGCAGATCTCATGGTGAAAATAGTAGATCTAAACCAGACAAGACAAATCTAGACATATATCAAGACAAAGGAAAGACCAAATGGAAAGGTGGAAGTTCATTTTGAGGAAGAGGCAACTACTCCTGAGGTAGATATAATGAAAGAGGGTTCTAGGGAACTTGTTACAATTATGGTGAAGAAGGGCATAGATATTTTGAGTGTACACATGCAAGAAAAAAAGTTGGTAGTAGAAGAAATGCTTTGGTGCAAGAAGAGTCACTGAATGAACCTAAGAAGGAAGGAAATATAATGATCTAAAGGATACTATGGAGTGAGAAAGATAAGAAAGATCTTGTAAGGAAAATTTTGTTCAAGACTAGATGTAGAGTTGCAAACAAAGTTTGGAACGTAATTGTTGATAGTGGAAGCTCAAAGAATTTGTCATTTGAGGAGATGGTCATAAAGTTGAATTTGGAAAGAATGAAGCACCCGAAGCCCTATCATATTTCATGGATCAAGGATGAGCATACATTAATGATGAGTGAACAATATTTTGTGAATCTAAAATTGGAAAGTATTATGATAAGGTGTTGTGTGATATTATGCCTATGGGTTGTTGTCATATTTTGTTGGGTAGACCTTGGCAATATGATATACATGCTATAGATGATGGAAGAGTGAATATATGTACTATTTGGGTTGATGGTAAGAAGAAAATCTTGTTATCTTTAGTTGAAGGATCTGTTGATGAGATATGTACATCTATGAAAGTTTTTTTGATGGAAGGTAGATAGTTTGCTAAGGATTTGAAAATGAATAATATTTTTTATGCTTTGAAACCTAACAAACCGAGTAAGAATACAAAAGATGAAGCTCCTGTAGACGTTGAGAAATTTCTTACCAAATACACAGAGATAATTTTAGATAATGTACCTAATGGTTTGCCACCGATGAGAGATATTAGTCACTTTATGGATTTTTTTCCTGTAGAAATTTTTCCAAATAAGGCATCACACTGATTAACACCAACTAAGAATAAGGAACTCAATCAAAAAATTCATGAGTTGTTGAACAGGGTTTGATCAGAGAAAGTTTGAGTCCATGTGCAGTACCAAAAGTGTTAGCACCTAAGAAGAATGGAGAATTGAAAATGTGTACTAATTCAAGAGCAATCAACAAGATAACAATTAAGTATAGATTTACTATACTGAGGATGGATGATATAATGGATTGTTTGAGTGGAGAAAAATATTTTACCAAAATTGATTTGAAGAGTGGATATTGTCATATCAAAATCAGAGAAGGTGATGAATGGAAGATAGCTTTCAAGAAAAAAGAAGGTTTGTATGAGTGGCTGGTTATGCCTTTTGGTTGAACTAATGCACCGAGTACATCTATGAGATTGATGAATGAAGTTTTGAAGAAATTCTTGAATAAATGTGTGATTGTATACTTGGATGATATTCTGATATTCAGTAAGAATAGAGAAGAGAATTTGATGCATATAAGACAAGTGTTGCAGAGATTGAAAGAGGGAAAGTTGCTGATTAATTTGAAAAAGTGTTCCTTCATGAAAGAAAAACTTATGTATTTAGGTTTTTTGATTTTAGCTGATGGTTTGAAGATGGATCCTGAGAAATTTGAAGCTATACTTAGTTGGCCTACACCTGAGAATGTCAGTGAGGTAAGATCATTTCATGGATTGGAAATTTTTTATAGAAAATTCATCAAAAATTTTAGTTTTATTTGTAATGCTATGAATGAGATAATGAGGGGAGATAAAAGAGAATTCAAATGGACACATAAAGGTGATAAGAGTTTTGAGACTTTGAAACAAAAGGTTTCCGAATTCCCTGTTTTACCCTTCATGATTTCAATAAGGTATTTCAAGTTGAATGTGATGCAAGTGGAAGTGCAATAGGAGCTATGTTGAATCAAGAAGGTAAACCTATTTATTTATTTAATGAAAATTTGAATGGTGATAAGAAGAAATATTTTGTCTATGACCAATAATTCTATGCTATTATTCAAGCTCTGAAGAAATGAAGACATTATTTGATGCCGAGTCAATTTGTGTTGTATACTGATCATAAGGCTTTACAATATTTGGGTAATAAGAATAAGTTGAATCAAAGACATATGAAATGGGTAGAGTATTTGTAGAGTTTCATATTTTTGATAAAGCATAAGAGTGGAGTTTCTAACCGAGTTGCTAATGCATTGAGTAGAAGAAGATCTTTGTTGACTGAAATGAGAATGAGATTCTTGGTTTTGATGATATGAATCATTTATATGAAAATGATACTGAATTTTTTGAGCAATGGAGAGTGTGTAGAGCACATATTCCAAATCAACCAAGTAATTATGAACAATATTTCATTTAAGAAGATATGATGTTTAAAGGTATTCAGTTGTGTATACCAAGAGGATCAATGACAACTAATTTGATCAAGGAAAAAAATAGTAGTGGTTTGGCTAGACATTTTGGTATTGATAAGACATTGATTTTGCTTAAGGAAAGGTATTTTTGGCCTCAGTTATATAAGGATGTTTAGAAATTTTTGAAAAGTTGTAGGGTTTGTCAAGTTGCAAAAGGAGTAAGTCAGAATACTAGTTTGTATACACCGATCACTGTTCCTAAGAAACCTTGGAGTGATATCAACATGGATTTTGTTCTTGGCTTACCAAGGACAAAAAGAGGTAATGATTTCATATTTATTATTGTGGATAGATTTTCCAAGATGACACATTTCATACCATGTAAGAAAACATCAGATGCAATACATATAGAAGATCTTTTCTTTAAGGAGATTGTCAGATTGCATGGATTACCGAAGAGTATTATCTCTGACTGAGATAGTAAGTTTGTTAGCTATTTTTGGAAACCACATTGGAAGAAGATGGAAACTGAGTTGAAATATAGTTCTACATTTCATCCACAAATTGATGGACAAATAGAGGTTGTAAACTGAAGTTTGGGTAACCTATTGAGATGCTTAGTTGGAGACACATCGAGTAATTGGGATTCGATGTTGGCACAAGTAGAGTTTGCATATAATAGTTCAGTGAATAAAAGTACTAGAAAGACACCTTTTAAGATTTTTTAGGGCACACAACCGAGAGGTATATAAGACTTGAGAGATATTTATGGAGAAGAGAAAATAAGTGATGAAGGAGAGAAATTTTCTGAGTTTATGAAGAGATTGCATGAAGATGTAAAACATAAGTTGGAACAAAGTAATAAAAAATACAAGGATAGTGCAGATAGATCAAGAAGACATAAGAAATTTTAAGTTGGTGATGCAATTATGGTTCATTTGAAGAAAGATAGATTTCCTGTTGGAACATATGGTAAATTGAAGATGAAGAAATTTGGTCCTTGTAAGATATTGAGAAGATTTGATAGTGGAAATGCATATGAAGTAGAATTACCTAATGATATGGATATATCACCTATATTCAATGTTTTATACTTATATGAATATCATGAAACTGATGAAGAAGTGACAGTACCAAGTGATTATCCTAAGAAATAGATGGAAGAAGTTGAGCAGATTGTGAAACACAAAGTTGGTAGAAGCATAAGAGGAAAGAATTACATAGAGTATCTGATAAAATGGAAGAATAAACTGATTGAGGACTCATCTTGTATTTCTCAATCTAAGTTGGATTCAATTCAGGTTTGACCTAACACATGATTCAAAGAATCATTTCTTCTAACCCCAGGTGTCTGATGCAGGATCATCTTGGGTTCTTTGGCAATCCCGATCAACCAAAAATATGTTTGCTTTGGCTTAGTATCTTGTTGGAGGCTGCTCGGTAAAGTGCTCGGTAGCTGCTTTTGCTCACTCGGTTGAAGACTTGTTTGTTCTCCACTCAGCCTTAGTTACTTGTTTCTATTTTTCTTTACTAATGGGTCTCAATAATTGTTTGGCTACTAGGTGGGTTTTCACCGACTGGTCTCTGTGTTCGGTTGGTTTTATTACCAAGTGGTGTTTTGATGTTGGATCTTCTAGCTGACTTCTGCATTTAATTTACATAGAATAATTAAGGTTGGGATCTCTCATTGGGATATATGTGGACCTAAATCTGGGTCATTTCTATTTCCTATGTTGGACCTTTAGGATCTAAGTGCTGACCTCTTTGGTGGACTCTTGTATAAATTTGTTTTTATGTTCTTAGATTAGGAGGTATGAATTGGGATGTAGAAGATAGTATTAGCAGATTTAGATCACAGGTCTATGACCTTGCATGTATGAAGATTATTTTGTAAACATCTAAATGTATATGGTCCAAATTAGGAAAGCCTTATAGCCTGACATGTAATAATTTTGATGAAATAATATAAATTTCTATTGTTCCTTCTCTCTCTTTCTGTGTTGTTTCTTCTGAGTTGTTCTACGAGGAGGTTTGGATAGCTGAGAGTGCCTTGGGCTCCTGTTGTCTCTTTCCCTCCTTGCATCATTCTCCAACACAAGGGATTGGGATGATGATAATGGTATAGATTGTGAAGATGAAAATAAAACAAGTGTTGAAGAAGATGACTATGTATCATGCACCCAAGAGGATGAACAACAAGTCTCAACATCAAAAAGTCAACTCTTGAGACTTCCAGTGTAGCAGGTGACTCATTTATCATAGGGAGGTTAGACAAGAGTGCTTCACCTAAGTAGGTAGTCCCACATTTTGATGCCCAATGAGTATATTCAATTTCTCAATGTCTAAGAGGTAGAAAGGAAAAGTAAAGAGGAGTTGCAAAGGCATAAGAAGTAGAAAATGATGCATAGCAGGGAAGAATGTGAAGCAAACCAAATACAAAGGGAAGCATTGAGGGAAGAAAAAGTTGCATGAAAATAATAAGAATATGAGGAGAAGAGGAAAAAAGAGTAGAGGTTAAAGAGACAAGAGGAGACAAAGGCTAAATGATAATGCAAGGAAACTACAAAGAAAGAAAAACAAGAAGAGAATGCTGAATTGAAGATCTTGGCAAAGGACCCAGGACAACCCATTGTAGATAATATTATGACTATCTACTCCCAACTATATGTAGTTGTTGGTGCCTTACCAGTTGGGACTGCCCCTAGAAAATTCCAACTCAGTTTAGGTGCCAAGCAAGCATTTCTTTCTTATATAGCTAGTTGCCTAGAAACCCTTTCTACCCAAAAAACTATTGGTACAAATGGGAAAAAAATCTATTCCCATGGATATGTGACCCCTACTACTTTTCAAACCATTATGGGAAATTGAATAGGAGTGATGAATTTTTAATATTGATCGAAGAAGGTTTTTTTTGCCATATGTCATGCAAAGCAGATCACATGTGATGGGGTGATACAAGTTCATTTTGTTAATTCTATGGATGTAGTTTGATTAAAGATATAACTATGATATGATTATAAAATGTGTTAAATCCATTGATGGTATATTTCAAAACTACCATTCACAAAAGGAATGCAAATTTTGGGCCATATGATATAAGTATAAAATGTCATGTTGTTGTGGTTGTTATAATTAGAACTTGATTTGTAGTTGTTGTCTATCCTAATATATTTTTGAAGGAGGCTTTGATCCATAACATGAACACCATAATAGAAGCTATCTAATGACCATAATATGATTAGAAATGATGATAATGTTCCTAGTATTATGAATTCAAATTTATGTTTTTAGATGGAGGATTGCTGTCATAATTTATTAATACTACATAATTGTGTGTTGTGTTTCCCACAATGTATTCCTCCTTCATTTGTTTCATAGTTCATAAACAACTTAGATGAACATATAGTGCTATAAGGGCCAACTATATGACTGAACCACCTATGAAAATTTATCATCCATTTGGGCCTTGCAATACCATTGTTCCTGTAGGTGGTTGTTACAAACTTGAAACAAATGTAGAGGGAATAAGCTTGTGGTACATGATACATAATTAGCAACTATTAATTTTTGTGCCATCTGATTTAATTATAAAATGTCATGTTGTTGGGGTTGTTATATTTGGATCCTGATTTGTAGTTTTTGTCTATTTCTAATTGTTTTCTAATGTTCTCATATATATTATTATATATTGTGTATCGTTGTCTATTTATAAATGTTATCTAATGTTGTCATACATGTTGTTACTCTAATGAAACCTTTATTTCTCACTGCAATCCTAAACCAATAAATATATAATTTGATTTAGCAAATTCCTAAACCAATAGAATACAAAGTGCATTGTAGTCCTAACCACACACACAAATATATATATATAATTATATATAGTAAATTCCTAAACCAATAGAATACAAAGTACATTGCAGTCCTAACCCTGCAACACACATATAATATGTGTGTGTGTATATATATGTACATATATATACACACACACACACATATATATATATATATGTATATATATGTATGTATATATGTACATATATACATATATACATATATATATATATACATATATGTGTGTGTGTGTGTATACCTATACACACACATACATACATACATACATACACAGACACACACACACACACACACACACACACACACACACACACACACACACACACACACACACACACACACACACACACACACACATCATGCATCTCAACATATATACAACATTCCATAACATGCATGTATTTTTCAAGGCAATAGTTCTACATAATATATAAGAGAATGTTCAAAATATAAGAAATGAAATTTGGGAAACTATAAACCATTAGACTATAAGAAATGCATCTAAATAAGTACTACTCATGTCACATATTTCTAGAGAACTCACTCTTCGCTACCATATATCTTAATTTAACCATAGTAACTCGACATAGAATAACATGCATCCTATGTTGTACATACATTCCTAGTACCTTGGCACAATCCTTTACCTTTTTCATATATAACTAGATTGAAATAAAAATGAGAAATAAGAACACACATAATAAGAAAAAAAGAGTATATATTATAGAGATACACTCCAACAAACAATCAAGTGTGACACATATATAGGGCATACATACATAAACTATGATTGTAATGAAAATAGTCTAGAAGTGATTAGATAGGGTAGCTTGATAAGGTGTCCTAGTAACCCCCTACCCTATTCCCAAGAGTGGATATACCATCCCCCTTGGCCTCATGTGGCTTGTGCCATCCATATAAGGTAGCGTACCTAGGTGTAGTGTTCTATAGTTGTTTCACTCAGTCTTGTCACTTTTATATCACCTCTAATGATTGACCATCTCTATGCATTTATTCACCATGATAGAGGTCATGAGGAACATTCACAATAGGGTTTCCAAATAGTCCCTCCTTCCTCAACCCAAAGGCAATCCTTTTATTCCCCTTTGACCTCATGGGACTCATTATTCACATACCATGAGGTGGTGTGCTTAGAAGGTGACCTCATCACCATTTATCCTAATTTGTGATCCCTAATTTCCCCTACCATGGCTAATTATAATAGTATGGAAGTCCACATAATATTATCCTATGATAAAATATTCGTGAATCAATAATGCAATTTACAATATCAAAGTTATTCAAATTATCTATATACATGTATGTCTATGTATCTACATATGAATAATCATACAATATAATAATTTTGAATTGCATATATAATTTAATGAAGACAATCATAAAGTGGATTTTCAATGTCTTATATGTGTCATCCAATATTCATGCTGGGATTGCATGTCTGATATTTATAATTTTCTCTTATCTTTTTATATCTTGTAGTTCCTTTTTTATGTTTGAATGAATCAATTTGGTTTTGATATGGTGACACTTACATGATTGATGTTTGAATGATGAATTTATTGATTTAATACTTATTTTGTTGGTTGAATATTTTGCAACTGGATTCTTTTGGATCAA
Source organism: Thuja plicata (assembly GCA_018584345.1). Classification (NCBI taxonomy): domain Eukaryota; kingdom Viridiplantae; phylum Streptophyta; class Pinopsida; order Cupressales; family Cupressaceae; genus Thuja; species Thuja plicata. Next base: position 7,418,884 of record MU227639.1, read on the forward strand.
TTGCAAAAAAATAGTTTCAACCACAACATGTAAGTTAAAGTCTCCTAATTACAAGGGAAGGTTACCCTATCTTATATTACTAAAAACAACTAACACTAACTAGAACCTAATATTATGTACACTAAGCTAATTCATGGGGAATTACAATCACCATACTCTCTTCTTTCAGAGTGGGAGTTGTTCCTTTATCGTATTCTCTTATTTAAAAATAAATGATTTTGTATTTATAACAATCTATTAAGTACAATTTATCAAATTAAATAATAAGAAGCTCATGAAAACTCAAAGCCTTCCAATGACTCATTATGTGAATTCAGAACAAAAATGAAATATATGTGCAACTCAAAGTCTCCCAAATATACTTCACCTTACATACACAAATGCAAAAAATAGAAGCAACATAGAGTCCACAAGTTATTTCCTTGCTCTACCATAATACACTTGATTCAAATGTGATAAGAAACTAAAAGTCTACAAGATCAAGTCTGAAAATGTAACTATAACTTTAAATACAATAAGAAACTCAAAGCCTACAAATTTGAGTTTAATCCCTCTTAGATAATAAAACAACACTCACAATCAATTCTAGATAATGTCTTCACATGAAAACTTATTTCAACACAATGTCTCAAAGAAACTCACCTCCTTTATTGATTAAAATTTGATTTACATCTAAACTAAAATTTTTAGAATGCACACACAAACTAATAGAGTTTTTTTGCATTTCCAAAAGATGTTTATTTACAATGAGCCCCCTTGTATTTATAGAAGAGAGGTTGTGAGAAAAAGGTGGGAGGATCTTGACTAATTGTTGACTTATTCAACATTGAAATACTATTCTAATTTGATTTGTAATGTCATTACATGCTATTACATTTTAAAACTTTTCATGTAATATGATTACATCTATTTGTATTTTACAATTCAACATGTGATGTGATCACATGTAATTACAATTTCTGACTTTATATGAAATTTATAAAAAATGGATAACATATGCGTAATTTAAATTAATCTAAGTGTATGAAAAGATACAAGTCTCATAAACATCATCCTCTATTACAGGTCTTCGTGATGCTTTAGAACCATGCTTAGACTCTTCAAGTTTGGTGAAGGTAATTTTTTTAGGAACACCAACTTGTATCATTGATAGAAATCCCACCTCATCTTCTTGTATGTGGTAGCATTGGTTCTTCAAGGGAAGTTATTTTTGCAAAGTTGAGGTGAGAAAATCAAAGCATGATCAAGAACACCTGAAATGGAGTTACAATGGTGGATTCTAAGAATTTCCATGTTGGACACCAACTTGGCATGACATACGCAAGGATGGAGAAAAAATATGGAAAGAAAAAAAAAAGAGAAAAAAGGCTGAAAATAGACCAATTTGTAATTTTAAGGTTTTAAAAATTCATTTCACATTAGGGAACAAAGTTTACATAAAAAATGTAAATGAGACTAAAAGTCTCAATCGTACTAGTTTATGATGAAGGAAAAATCATTGCGCAGTCATAACTAGAAGTCAGTACTACACAATGTAGTGTAAGACATTAAGTTGCAATCATAACAAAAGGTCTTGATAACACTTGTTATTGAAAGTGTAATGAGATATAAAGTGTAGTTGGAAAAATTTTTTCTTATTACACAATGTATAATTTGTGTAATAATAAGTATTGTTGGGGATAAAAACTCCAACAACATATATTATATCTATATATATTGTTTGCAATCGAAACAAAAAGATTTGATTGCATAAAGTTTGTGTATATTTGGTATCTTGTGGAGGTTAAAAACCCCAACCAAAGTGTTTGTGTGTTTTAGGTGCAATCAGAGAAAAAAAATTTGATAGCATATAGTGGTGCTCTAAAATTACAAGTTCAACTGTATGTTTAAATGAAACAAATAGTTTTTCTTTTATTAAAATAATGTAATTATAATAAGATATGTAGTCAGGTGTAAAAACTATTACTACATACTAAATGGTCATCCATTATGCTTGTAACAAAAAAAAAAACCTCTGTTTCCATATGAATCTCAAATCATTGTATTCACAAACACATTGGATTGTGTTGTTGAGGTTAAAAGCTCCCACAAAATATGGAGACAAATTCATCTTGGTTCGTAAACAAAATAAAAAAAATCTATTTGCACAATGCAAATATGTGAATTATGATGGAGAGTATTAATTTTGATTGCAATAGTAATACTTAGAAATAAGCATGATCATGATGTAAAATTATAACAACATATAGTATTTGGATCAAATAATTTACTTACAATTTGGTTTGAAAAATACTAATTTTCATGGTTTTTTATCCCCATCATTCATGGTAAACAAAACTTATAGATTTCATTTGCGCAGATTGATAGTTACATAGTGACAAAAGAAAAACAAAAATGTAAACAAAACCAAGCCTTCAAAGCTTGCAAAGAACTAAGGAAACAAAAACAAAAACCAAAAACCTGGATCTTCAGTTAACATGCATACAAGAAGGGTTTTCAAACACAAAAAATTGAAAATACAAGTTTTGATAAAAATGACCAAGGCCATAGAGGAAAATGACATCCTAAATCAAGTTTGAGAAATTAAAACCCATCTAAAATAAGGAATTAAACTTCAAAAAAACACCATGAGATTTGATAGAAATGAAATAGTCATTCTAGGAAGTAAGTGAGAAGTTCAGTCAAAAGAAGATTCAATCAATACCAAAAGTTGCCTCAATAGCTTTGAAAGAAAATAAAGAAAATAAAAAACTTTAGAAAGTTCACAAATGAATATAAAAAACAAAGAAATAGTTATAAATCAATTTCTAGGGTATTAAATGCAATGCCACTTATGGCCATGTTTTTACTTCTATTACCCATTTTTATTTTCCAGCTCAATTAAGTGGAGTTGGTTCAGTTTTATACTTTTAAGGATGCATGTCTATTATTAATGAGTGTTTTTCCAAGAGAAAAATGCCATAAAAGAACTTTGAAAAAATGTAATTATTTACAATCAAAAGGAATCATACAACATTGCATATTTAAAAGAGTATTTTATTTATTCATGAATGGAAAATGAAATGAAATCTCACACAAGACCTGGAACTGACTAAATATACATAAGACAAGAGCATACAAACACAAGAGGGGACCCTCTTGGAAATGAGTTGAGTAACTGAGAGGGGAGGGGTGAATTAGTTACCACAAAAACAAATCCTTCCCTTAGATGTCTTAAAATTTTTTATCACTGTTGCTCGGTAAACACAGATATTCTACTGTCACTCAGTTAACATAGAAAATCTTAAGATATTAACAATGATTATCCTTTAGTGATTAATTACAGAAACATAAACCATAAAGAAAATAAAATCTACACAGATAACACCAAGATTTAACATGGAAACCCAATATGGGAAAACCACCAATTGCAACTAGTCACTATTTTTCACTCTTTTGAAGTGAGCCCTGTTAGGAGCCAACCCTGTTAAAGGTTACAATAACACACTGTTAGGTGTGACCTTGTTAGAGGATTTAATCACCCTGTAAGGAGTGACCTTGTTAGAGGTCTTTAGACACTTCAATGTAGAAATGTCACCTTGTGAGAGGATTTACAAAAGACTGTTAATTCTACTCTGTTAAGAGATTTAGATCACTGCTACGATTGTTAAAGAGTAACAATGGATTGACATGGTTTGATAAGAAACTATCCTTGCTGATTCAGATCTATGCTCTTGGCTTTGAATACTTGATCCTCACTGATCAGATATTCTATTGCAGCTCTATATGTTCTATCCTTAAACAGAATCCCATCTGATTTTGCCTCCACACTTCATATCATAAAACATATATTTCTCTCATATTCAATCCAAACTTGACCTTATATAAATATGGAAATCCTTGTTAAGTCGGCCTTAATATACTTCCAAATAATTATTAAAACTAAATTTTGTGGGCTTCATCTAACCAATTAACCATAAAATATAAACTAATGTTAGTCGACTGTCACTAAAAGCATAACTCGGTTAATACTAAAATCCTTCAATGCTCGACCAAAACTATAATGCCCGAGTGAACTCAGTTAGAAATGAAAATCACTTTGGTATTATTCAATTCCTGAGAGAGCTTGGAAAACATTGAATGTGCTCCGATAGGATTAGACATTTGTGTAAACATCACTATACTTGTGTAAACATCAATGACAATACACAATTGAATAATTGTCATCAACAGACTCGTCATTGTCTGATGAATGAAAAATCATGTTGTTGATGTCTTCATCCTTAGCCCTACATCTCCAAAAGTCAGATTGTTTAAGGTTTCCTATAGGAGAAGAGAGAAAAATTATATCATAGGTCAGGGTTACCTCATCAATTTATATGAAATCAACAAATGCATATTCTCCTCTTAGAGCGCACAAAGGTATCCAAGAAAAAAAAAATAAAAATAAATCATTATTTTTAGCTAATAAGATTGTTTCATGTACAGGAACATGTACACAATCATCATCTAACAACATGTGGAATGAAGTGGGCTCCCACTAGGGCTAATTCCAACATGTTGTCAAATGTCAGGTACATAGCTACAAGGTGACAATAGATCAACTACAAGTTCATGTCAAAATAGTGCGATGAATATGCCAAATCACATTCATATGAAGAAGATACCAAAGATAGTGCAATTCATTATACTCTCATGAGAACACATAGGTAGATAAATAATATAAGGCCACATAAAGATCATAAAAACAAGAGACATTTACTAGATAACATTGATAGGAATAATGCAGATCAAGATTGTGCATGCATATAGTACAATAATGAAATATCAAGTAATGAATTTGGGCCCAACATGCTGATTGAATGAAAAATATGAAACTACATAATCACATCATATATTACAAAAACAAAGCACTATTTTACAAATAGAGATATTAGTGATCCAATCTTAGTACAGAGTACAAAATATAATGCATATGGAATAATAAACAAGGTGAATACAAAGTGCAGTGACTTGCACCAATCATGAGATGTGTAGGTACATTGATATTCAATAATAGTGTTTCTTATGCCCAACATAGGCATGGATACTCATAAGTCAAGTATGTACATGAATAAAAATGATGACCAAATGACCAATAAAAGATAGGAAATGATTATGTGTCAAAAATAAATCATGTAAGACCTTCTATAACCATGTATGTCCAAACATAAAGAATAGTAATCATATAGGAAATATTACTTAAATACATTGATATTATTGTCATAAAGGATGTACGGTAAGATAAATGAAATTGGACATCAATGAAACCTTGCCGCTATAATGGATCACAAATACATTCTAAACCAATTAGAAACACCATAAGGTAATGTCAGAATACTAGGTGATGGTCATTAGATGAAAAGTAGTATTTAAAAGAGCTAAAGGCCTCACTTTTTACTAATAAAAGGTACATTGATAAGATCACCATGAATACAATGATATGAAAAGCGTTGAAATTTTTGAAGTAACTATGATGCAATTTACAAATACAGTTTTTATGAGGGGTAATTCATAACATTGCATAAATGACATATATGTTATGAGGGAAGGCCAAATATCTAGGGGGTTGAAAAAGATTCTTGATTTTGGAGAACATCTAGGAGATCTTTATGAGTTTTTTGAGAGATTTTAGTGTATGTATGAGAGGCCTTTATGATAAAGTTATAAGGATTGACTATTTCATCCCTTTTGAGCCTTTTTGGAGCTATTTGAGGGGCTCAAAAAGAGGCTTCATTAATACATAAGGCCATGGAGTTAACGCTCCCATTTATGTTGTAACTTCTTTTGAAGGGGATAAATATTGGGAGAAGGCTTCAGTTCTAGGGAGTTCTTGTTTTTTCTCATGTTGTATTATAACCGCTTTGGAGGTTCTTTCTAGCAGAGGATTGGTTTTTGTAACTCAAATTTTCAGACTTATATAATGTTGCGCTAAAGCATCTTTTATGAATAAAATTTAGTGTTTTTACCTTCTCAAGGCCTTTTTTATTGTGTGTGGAGCATAGATGAATAAATGAATCTGTGAGATTTTATGCATTTCCTTTTGCATTTACCACTTTAAGCATCTCTAGATAGGATATATAACACTTTTGGAGGTTATTTAATTGTGTGAGTGATGCAAACAACACCTAGTTTTCAAAACCCTTTTTTCCTTCTTGTGTTGTGAACATTTTACCTTCTTTATGAAACTCTTATGTAGAGGTATGAGTGAATATTGAGTTCTGTTTTGTTGTAGATAGATTTTAAGTATCTATATGTTAAAAAGATTAGTATTAGTCTTGAAGAATCAATTTGGTGCATCACCTTGGATAGTAGGTTTCATTTCATGTATCCTTCTTACCCTTTCCTTTGCAAAAGCTTAGTTTAGCTAGTTTTAGGTGAAGTACCCTTAAGAACCAGGTTACTCTAGAGGTCCACTTCTTTTCTAGGTTACCCAAAACCCAAAAATGTTCCCATGTATCAATATATTGTTGGATTTTCATTCTCACTAATGGTGTAAACCTTATTGATAACACTTTTTGACATGCCCAGTGGGATAATAGAATATTTTTTAGTCCATTTTTTATAATCTCTTATTGTTGTTGGTATGTACAAAATAACTTTGGCCTTTAAGAGGCATAACTACAACACACCTAGTGACTCTTGAGGATATCTATTGGCTTTAGTAGATAAAGTCCTAGTATGTGGAAAATAACTTAGTTTTTTTTTCTAGTTTTTCAACGTTTCTTATGAATTTGCAGCTTATATGAATGAGAAAATATATCTTCATTTCATAAAAATGCATCCCATGCCCTATTTCATGAGATTTATACTCTTGCACCCTCTTGTAATTCATATCAAAATGAGCACACAACTACTTTTAGTCCAAACACCTTTGTTATAGGGTGTTATTGGCAAGATCACTATGCTTACCACCCTTTCACCCTTTCTCAACCTTCTTGGAAGCATGACTATGCACATATAGAATCCCAAGAAAGCCATTTTATTCCAATCTATCATGGATGTTCATAGAAACATCTTATCTATGGTAAGAACATTAGCATAAAGGATATAATGTCAAACTTTCAAGAGAAAATGAAGTGTGTTGACAAACAACATGAGTGTAGCTTGCAATAGGATGAGTGGACCTACTAAGATTATTAAAACCAAAAAAATATGGAGTTGCAAAGAGGGAAATATGAAGAATATCTTTCAAGGGATTTAGATATAAAATAAGAGGAGATGAGGATATTACTTGCTCAAGCACAAGAGCTAGAGGCTCTATCAACTCCCTATATTTCTATATTTGTACCAACATCATTTGAAGCACTAAACTAGATTGTGAAGGTGGAGGTTTCCTAGCAAAAATTTCCAAGTTTTAAGCAAGGTAAACCTCTTTAATCCTCTATTAAGTCTTCTAAATTTGAAATTCCTAGTTTTAGAGTATTCCATTCAGTGCAAAATAATGTAGTACCTATACAAAAATAGTCCACCACTTCTTAAGAACAAGTTTTTCAAGAGTCCTCTTGCGTTAAACAAGCTCAGTCAATAATTTCCTTCCCAAGTCCATTATTTGAAGAAAGAACTCCTAACCTCAATATACTAAGCTTCAAAGAAGATAAGCCTTCATTTGAAGAGAAATTAGACTTGTTTTTTGATAAATATAAGCAATAAAATCAAGGGTGATGAACCATACAAACAAGCTATAAGGATTAAAAATTTAAACTAGGAGCATGTTAACAACACATTAAAATCACACCAAGAGTATCAAAAACAAATGTTAGCATGATAATAGTTCTGGAACCATCTAATAACCACCATCATAAAAACCATATAAATAGTCATATGTTAACTATAGAAAAACTAATGTACATAACATCATAGTCTTAAAACCATAAATTAACAACAAAAAAGTCTTAAAAAGCATAGTAAAGATACTATAGGCATCACATGCCTTCAAAAGTTTCAAACAAAAATCTAAACATGAAACCATAAATAGAAATAGTTAACCGTAACACCCAGCTGGGTAAGGACCCCAATCCAGTCATTTGTTAGGAACTTGAATAGATCCTTATAATTTAATTCTTTTTCTGCATTAGGCCCCAACATCTTCTTCTATAGAAAACATATTGAGGTAGCAGAGCTATGCATATCCCTAAGGCTCAAGCGGGATATACCAATCACTTTTGTGTCCAGGTCCATCATCTTGGTCTTCATCTTGTTCATGTCATCTTTCAACACCCTATATCCTTCAAAGGTTCCAATGATATTTTTATAGGTCCCCATGCCCCCATATTCCTCCTCAGGAATCATGGCATTTTTCATATCAATAGGGCTAGGATTATTACTCTAAGAGACATGAATGGAAGATTCATCGTCAGAGCCCTCAACCTCCAAAGTTTCCTCTTTGTCTTCCTCCTCATGAAATTTCTCATCCTTTCTCTCTTTCAGATTATATTCCCCTTTACCTTTCTTTTCTCATCCTTGTCTGAATCTTCAATCTCCTTGTATTTACCCTTACTAGCTGACCTAGTGGCAATTTTGTAAGACTTCATTTGGGTGTTCAACTCCTCAACCACCTGATCATTAGAACCCACCTCCTAGATAATGCAACTAGTTTTTTTTATTTTACCCTTGAAATTGATAGATCTCTTATGTTTTGCCTCCAAAGTCTCAATTTTAATGGTGGTCATAACATTAGGGTGGGTGGCGGGTTTTAGGGTTGGGTTGGCAAGATCCAACCTTAATGCCAATGTTGGATAGAAATTGTTTATAGATGGCATCAGGAGTATCCATCATGCTAGTGGAGGGTGGGGAGATAGGCTAAGGGGGAGATTCACAAAAAAAATTGGTGAGGTGGGAACATAACAATATGAAAATGGTAAAGACAAAAAGTGAGGTTTTGATGAAGAGGGAATGGATTTTTATCCTGTCCCTTGGCTATCTCCATAAATTCCTTAATAGAGTTTTTTAGAGAATTTACAAGAAAAAATGGAAAGGAAATTAAGCTTCTATTTTAGAACTGGTTAAAAATGGGCATATGGTAGTAATTATAAACCTTGAACTGACCTTTGAGAGTAAAATATTTCATGATCATGAGGCATACCTGGTCCCATGGTTCAAGGATTTTATCTCTTTCATAACCACCATGCATTTTGAAAGGATCCTCATCTGACTTGAAGAACTGGTTCATGCTTTTTGTGTCTGAGACCCTACTCTACTTCCTCCACTTTCTACCAACAATAGGAAGGCCCTTCGACTTAGCAATCACATCTTCATTCACCTCAAAAATAATTCCTCCCATCTAAACCCTTATCTCCAAGTATGAAATAGAAATGAATAGAGAGATTCTCATTGTAGCCAATCATATTCTCCAGTAATTGGTAAACTCCACATTCTCTACAAATTTACCACATCGTGGCATCATTTTTGAATTAATTAGGTTTTATTGGCTCAATACGAAGTCTATTGCCACCCATGGTAAAACTAGTATAACACCCAATATCATCCAAGAAAATAGGAGAGCACCGCAACACCACAGAACTAGTATAAGACCCAATATCAACCCAGAAAATAGTAGAGCACCATAGCACAATGAGGATGAATAAGAACATAAAAATGTTTGAATGAGTTGGGAAATTATTAATATTCAATGTACAAGGTGTTAGGATTAAGTAATATTGAGAGGGGGGGGTGAATCAGTATTACAACACTTTAAATTAAACTTAAACCAATTCCACATAAACCATATGATTACTGAAATGAAAAGAACATAAGCAAATAACACACAACTCATTACACCATTATTTTTTGTCAAGGAAACCCTGGCCAAGGAAAACCCCCGGTGGGGATGATACCCACAAGCATGTACTAAAGTATAATGTCCATGTTAGGAGACCTAGCACTGTTAGGAGCTCAATATTACATAGTACATTTCCTTGTTAAATGAATACCAACCCTATTAAAGATATACAACACCCTGTTAGGGGTACACTGAGATTACAACTCTTACAACCAATACTTCTATTACAAAGTGTTCTCAGTAATGAACAAAAAAAGCATCTCCAATGCTTAGATAGTTCTAGTTATAGCTCTCAACAAAATCTATCAATCTCTAATCTTGCATCTGCCATCAGTCATCTCTACATATCCATCCATACATACCATACTTCACTTTATAAAATCTTCTTCATTTGTATATGTCTTACATAATTTGGTCAGCTCTCAATTACAATACAAAACATAATAAATACTTAAACAAAATGTAAATATAATGTCGAAACTCTTGTATTTCCAATGTATAGGTAATTCAAAATGCCAATCTAGCTTAGCACACTTTGATTCCATCTCATGCTCCCTCAATCGTCACAACTATTTAACTGCTCTGTTACACTGTCCTGCTGTCTTTGCATGTCTTCAATTCACTCTAACTTTTTGTAATCAGCACCAAAATAGAACCAATCTTTATTGTAGGTCATACATGTCCCACAATATCTTCCTCTAAGCTCGCTAGTCATCAAACATCATACATGATCTTTTCTGTCCAAAAAGAAGATGTTATACTCTGTACTTCTATTTCTATACTTAGTTGATTTCACAACTATATCACCAAAAATATACTTAACTCTATCATACTATCAGATGTGTTGCCATAAATTACAACCATAAGTGTCTCATATCACACCAAAAACATCACTTGCCAGCAATCTCTCCCTTTGACATTGATGGCAACACTTATCAAAAAATAACTAAGTGTCCCAATACAAAACCGTTCTCTTTTTCTCTTCTCTTCTTCTTCTCTCATTTTTCTCTTCTCTCTTCTCCCGCTTTGAAAAAAATGGCAAAGGTGTATCAAAAATTCACAAAAATGTAGAATTTAGTGCTTGCTTCACCAGTTTAAGAACAAATTGAAAGGAATCTTTCAAGATCTTCATTTCTACATTCCATGACTCTATCAACAATTGAATAACATCTATTATTCCATTCAATGCATAGGATGAATTCTAAGTTTCCTTTAAATCCATGGGCATACAATTTTTCAGTGAATCTATAGTCTTCTCCATATCATATAGATGAACTTCAAGAATTGATATCTTAGGAGTGATTAGACTCTCCAACAAACAAAATCTTGTCATTACTCTCCCTTTCTCTATATCCAAGACATTCAAATTATCCAAAATATTTGTTACCTCTTTGTCCATCTCCATTATAGATCATGAGGAGGTCTCACAACTGCCCATCATGCTATTTAGAGTAGCCCTATCCTTTGAAATAATATCTACAATATTTTGAATGTGTTTGATAGGGTTCATACAATAGTTGTATAACATCCTTCCATGTGTGATACAAATTCTGGCCTTTAATGTATCTAATCTTAGAATGCCCAAGTCCCATGAAATAGACTAGCATACATCCTTCAATTTCTTCTCTAGATAACTTATCTCTACCTTCTCTTCAAAAATATTCACTAAGGACTCATAGTGACCATCAAAATCATCTAGTGCCATTTTTAGATTCTCTGTATCATCTTTACTTTGAAAAATAATAGGGGCTAGAAGTATTTTAATCACAATATCAATTGCTCTAGTAATTACCTTAGTCTTTTTATCTCCTTTCTACTTAGATATTTCTTTTGCCTTTGTGAATGCGATGAAAGATAGTCTCATCATTTCATCCTCATCCATACTATCAACATATGTTCATATAGACTTGTCTTTACTTGCCAAAAATAGAATAGTAGATGTGTCAATTTCAGGTTTTACATCAACTCTTGCTTCTTCTCCTTTTGCTGTAACTGTTTCCTCTCTCTATTCTGATTCTAATTTCTGATCTACCTCTTTTTTTTCTTCCTCTTTCTGTTCTAATTCATCTACCTCTGTGTTATCAATATTTCCTTCAAATGGATCTTTCTCATCAAGTGAAGTGTCAAGGGTCATCGGCACACCAGAAACATAGAAATTTGGTTGCATGCCAGTATTTACTTTTCTCTTCTCAACATTTCTTCAAGTTCCTTAGAGCTCTCTCCAATTCCTATAGGTGTAGGCATAGTAGATTTAGGAGGTGGAGTATTCTCAGGAATATTACTCTTAAGTATATGATCTAATGCCTTTTGAGTCTCCTCTATGATTTCCTCATACTTTTTCCCCATAATTTTTACTAATCTTTCTTTAGTCCTCAACAAAGGTTTGAGTTCATTAAATATTATTTCTCTCTCCTATACATAAAATAATGGCAACATATCCTCAATAGCTTGATTTCTAATTGCCTCAGCTTCAATATGTTCAAGTTGTTTTCTAATCTCCAGTTTTCCATACAATTCCTCAAGTATACTGCCCTGTATCTCTAATAGATTCTTCTTGAAAACAAGTAAGTGATTTATCACTATGTCCTCAATCACTAGTTTTTCAGATTCCTCATACCTATCATAGTATTTTCTCACTAAAACAAGCTTTCCTTTCTCAATAGCTCTTTTCTCTATCATCTTTATATTAGGCTTCTATACCTGTCTATCACCTGTGGTCTCTTTTTCAACTTTCTTCTCTTCTACTTTAGTCCTCTTCTTCTTAGGAGGTGAGTCTAGTTTAGTGGACCTAGTGTTTCTCTGAGGAAAAATATTTTTTGTCTCTACCTGTGATGTCTTCTATGGTGGTGAGGGTGTAGTCACTTCAATTATAGTAGGAATAGGAATAACTATCTGTTTAATTTCTGGAGGTGGAAGGGCTGCAGTAGCAGTACTTTCCAACCCAGAAGATCTCTCTACTATCTTCTTCCTTACTTCTCTCATCTCCTCTTTAGTTATGCCCGCCTTAGCTGCACAGTCATCAATTATATTTTCCACTCTTCTCTTACTTAAGCCTCTAGTCTTTTCTTATATGAATTTATCTGATTTCTCTTCATATGTTCCCCATCTCTCCTCAGATGTATCAATTTTAGATGTGAAGACATGTTCAATTTGCATAATCAAAACTTCTGAACTGACTTCATAACCCATAGGGTAACACCATTTATTTCTTGGTACAACTACCTCAAAACATACACAATCAGTTTCAACCATGAAATAAATTGTATCCTTGTAACTCTCAACTAGCTCTTCATGAATTCTAAATCTTTCCTTCATTTTACTCTGAAGAATTTTGATCATGCCAAACAATTCTCCATCCACCCATGTTGTGTTTTGTCTTCTATAACTCCATGATATCTGAATACTAGTGGGTATGCTATCTTTCCATGCTCTAGGGTGCATACCAGGAAAATTATGCTCAATGTGGATATACATATAAACTAGAAGTGAGCCAAATCTAAAAGTCTTAGATTACCCTTCTTGATTAACTTTACATTCTCCAAAAATTGTTGTACTAGAACCTCACATAGGTTCAATGTGGTGTTTTCATTTATCATCCTATAAGCCATCATAATGACTCCTACTGAGATATAATTAGGTCTGTTGTTGTACTAAAACTTGTATCCAAGTATCATTGCAATCAGTCTAACATCCTGTAGGAAAATGTCACTCACTGTCATAGCTCACCTGTCCCATCTAGAGTGTGTTAGGGTTTCAACTTGTTTCTTTATGTGCTTATTTGGCACAAGGATAACTTTAGTGTTTTCTAACCCAGTTATGTCATGAATCAATTGACTACAAATCTTTATAGGTTTCTCTCCTATCCAGATGAATTGATCATGAAATCTGCTAAGTAAAATTTTGATCCATTCTTCTTTGCTGAAATCATACAAGTCTAATATTTTTATAATGCTCAGGTTGTCTATGTGTTTGAATTCATCCTTCATTTTACCATCATCACCTAGCATATCTTCCATTTCTATAGCAATATCTTCATCTCCCAATGTGTCATATTTTCAATGAATATATGCCCTAATATCCTCTACATGCAAGACGTCATGTGGTGTTTAGGAAAATGCTCCTTTAGGGTCGTCTTCACAAGACTTAAATGAATGTTTCTTGAATTTATATATAGGTTGATCTACAACATCATAAATCAATGGTGCATCCACAAATTTTGTTCAAGTAGATAGTCTAAATACCTTAAACAACCTGAATTTCAAATTTTTGCTTCGATCGATCATGCAATGTGGCTTCTTGGTAGTCTAATACTCTCTAATCTCTACTCTCCTTGGTCGCTTCTCTTCAAATGGTGAATAAATAATAATCTTAGATGTATTTTATTCATCTCTAAGTGAGAAATGCACATTACCCAATAAACTTAACTTCGTAGACTCTCCAGTTAATCACAAATCTTGCGATCACCAAATATGCATCATCTGATGTAGTGATCATAGATATGGGTTCCATAATGTCTACGTATATCATAACCAAGTTCACATGAGATTACTCCTCAAAATTAGGGGATGGATATAATATGGTATCTTCATCCAATACTCCCCCTAAGGCCATGATTGGTCATTTAGGTTGATGTAGTAGTGTTAGCATCAAGCAAAGATTCAGTAGCATCTACTGTCTCTCCCTGAACCAATATCTCATTTGACTATTTGACTCTCCATACCTTACCACAGTTGTTATTTTCTAATTTTTTGAAACAATTATCAAATTAACTTTTGTAATCTGCAAGACTCTTACCAGTATCACTTTCATTCCTCTTTGTATTCATAGGAGGTGGTACTCTTTTGTTGTCTACTCCATTGTACTTGCAAAACTTTGCTATATGCCCTGGATTGTTGCATTTGTAGAAAATAGGAGGAGGTCTATTCTGATTTACTTGTAACTTACAATACCTTTCAATGTGCCCAAGGTTATTACATTTGTAACATGTGGGTTTAATTGCTGATTCTCCTATGATGTTATCTTGTCTATATCTAGATTGTTCAGTTTTCCTTCATTCTACTTTCTTGTGCCCATATGCATGACAATTAAACTAATAACCAAAAAAAGGTTTGAAAGGGGAATTACCTCTGCAATCTCTCTTCATGTATCCAAACTTGTTACAACCAAAACATCTACCTCTAAAAGGTTTGATCTATTCTTTAGTTATTCAAGAGTAGGATTTTCTCCATCAGTCTTTGCATCAAGTTTTTCATCTTGATTCTTAGAACATTCAACTTCATTGAAGCCAATACCAGTCATATCTCCTTTATGTTTTTTTCTATCTCTTTTTTCATAGATCAATTCACTGCTCATGTGAAGTCTCTCAATATGTTTCTTTGTCTCAACAAGTTCACCTTTAATGATATGATTATATTTCTCCAATTCTAGATACTTGTTCTTGTAGAGGTCAAGCTCACTCTTCATTTGTCCCATCTAAATATTAGAATCCTTCAAAGCTTCTTCAATCTTGTTTTTAAAATCATTTTATTATTGAATCTCTTTAGCCATTGTATCATGATTAAGCTTCAAAGTATCATTCTCTTGTTCAAGTTGCTTTATCTGATCTGAATTATCATTGTATGTAATCCTCTTTTATATGAACCATAAGATCCTGTCTCTGACTTTTAGAAAGTTCAAGCTGATCTTTTAGTTTCTTAATGATTCCCCCAACTCTTCTTAAATTGAATCTCAAGTCACCATTCTCTAATTTTGAGGTATTTAAGTGCTTCTTCAAATTTTTCTTCCAAACTTACAAAATCCATCTTGATCTCTCTTAAGTTGTTAAACTTTCTTTTCAAGGACCAACAACTTTGATACCAATTGTTATGATTAAGTAATATTGAGAGGGGGGGATGAATTAATATTACAAAACTTTAAATTAAACTTAAAACAATTCCACATAAACCATATGATTGGTGAAATGAAAAGAACATAAGCATATAACACAACTCATTACACCATTATTTGTTGTCGAGGAAACCCTGGCCAAGGGAAAACCCTAGTGGGGATGATACCCACAAGCATGTACTAAATTATAATGTCCTTGTTAGGAGACCTAGCCCTGTTAGGAGATGAATATTATATAGTACATTTCCTTGTTAAAGGAATATCAACCATGTTAAAGGTATACAACACCCTGTTAGGGGTACACTGAGCTTACAAATCTTACAACCAATACTTCTATTAAAAAGTGTTCTTAGTAATGAACAAAAACAAGCATCTCCAATGCTTAGATAGTTCTAGTTATAGATCTCAACAAAATCTATCAATCTATGATCTCGCATTTGCCATCAGTCATCTCTACATATTCATCCATACATACCATACTTCACTTTAAAAAATCTTCTTCATATATATATATATATATATGTCTTACAACATCTAGTCGGCTCTCAATTATAATACAAAACATAATAAATACTTAAACAAAATTTAAATATAATGTCGATTCTCTTGTATTACAAAAGTATAGGTAATTCACAATATAAATCCAACTTAGTACGCTTGGATTCCATCTCATTCTCCCTCAATTGTCACAACTGTTCAAATGCTTTGTTACACTGTTCTGCTGTCCTCACATGTCTTCAAATCACTCTAACTTTTTGTAATCATCACCAAAAAAAAATCAATCATAATTGTAGGTCAAACATATCCCATAGTATTTTCCTCTAATCTCTCTAGTCATCAAACATCATACATGATCTTCACTATCCAAAATAATGTTATTATACTCTATACTTCTGTTTCTATACTTAGTCGATTTTAGAACTGTATCACCAAAACTATACTTAACTCGATCATAATATTAGATGTGTTGCCATAAATGAAAACCATTAAGTGTCTCATATCACACCAAAAAAATCACTTTCCAACACAAGGCACATGATGAATCTTATGGACACTTCACTTGTGGCAGCAATCTTTTCCGAGAAGGAAAAGGCAAACACAAATCACAATATCTTTGGCATCATAACTAAAAAAATAAAAAATTCTTGAGGTCGTGCAAGGATATTAATAAGTTATTTTAAATATGTACCAGCTCATGTTCATATGTCAAGAGGATGAAGTGAAAGGTACATCCTCAACCACATTGCAAAACCAAGTGGGGTATGAAGGCAAGGTGACTGCCAAGGAAAAGCCTTCCTTAATAAATTTGAATTCAAAAATTATTATAACCCCAATTAACATGTTATAATTCAAAAACCACCCCATAAGAAAGAAAGCATAAGAGAACATCATCAGGACAAGGTATGAGTTTTATCTTATTCAATATGAAGTTGAACATTAGGAAGGAGAGCCTCCATCTTTCTCCAACATTTCAAGCTAGTGGTGTAGTTCCCAAAGGCCACCAAATAATCCACCACCCCATTTCCCTCTCTGAAAAATATGACAAATAGAGAATCCCTCCAACCAAAGCATCATGCTCTTAATGTCACTCAAAATACTAGCAGAAGACCAATTGATTTTAGCATTTCCTCTAACAACATCAACTACAAGTTTTGAATCCCCTTTAATGGAAAGAGCCTTGACCCAATAGATAAAGAAATATGGATGCCCCAAAAGATTTCCATGTATTCATCTTGGTTTCTAGACATATCCAACAAAAAAATAGAGTAAACAACCATCAATTCAACATCATGGTTGTGGATAACACCTCCATCAGTTGCTTTCCCATGTCTCAAGGAGCCATGAAAATTTAGTTTATCCCAACCCATATCAAGAGATTTTCATCTTGTATGTTTCCTTAACAATATTTTTGAGTTTTTAACCATGGTATAATCCTTAGGTAAGTTTTATCTCTTAGGAAAATTATGGTCCAAGGGGGACGGTTGGGTACCCAGCTTGTGAATTTTTATGATAGAGAGATTGTCAAAGAGAATTTAAGAAAGGACTTAAACACCACCTCTACCGAGCATTCATAATCGCTAAAAATTCTATTATTTTGTTCCTTCCAAAGGCTCCAACAAAAATGGGGAGGGATGCACTTCCACAATTGCTTCACATAGGGTTTGGTAGATACCCCATTCCATTTGTCAAGAAACTAGTGAAGACCAAAGTTTAGAATCTAGACCATGTTTATCTTTTGGAGAACCTTTTACCAGAGTTCAACCACAAATTGATAGTAGATTAATAAATGAGGAATAGTCTCTTCCTCTTTCTTGCAAAGATAAAATCTATTAGGAAGTTGGAATCCCTGATGTATGAGGTTATCTTGAGTGAGGATTTTGCAGTGGAGAGTAGTTCACCAGAAAAAAAATGATTTTAGGAATGAGATGTAAATTCCATACCTTATCCCAACAATTAGAGGAAGTGACATCTTTAGATAGAAATATATAAGAAGAGTTAATAGTGACCTCCCCTTTTCAATCCAATTTCCACACAAAAGTATCCCCTGTGTGAAATAAAGAGATACGAGCCGTGCTGATCAATCCTTGTAAATTAATAATTTTATGGATGATACGAGGGTTGGCTCTTCTACATTGATAAAAGTGAGTCCACCTATTTATAGGTAACTAATCCCTTACAAGGTCCTAGAAAATATTTTAGAAGTCTCCATAATCCCATTAGACTCCAATTTCCCATCACCAATCTATTCATTCTCCCAAAATATGATGTTTCTGCCATCCCCTATTTGCCACTTCATTCCATGTTGTAATAAAATCCTACTTTTAGAGATAGGGGGATCCTAGGGGCAGAAAGGATTTTATGAAAACAAACATCATTCAAATATCTAGCTTTCATCACATGGCTCCAATTTGTGCTTTCTAGAGTTAATTTCCAGGCAAGTTTAGCTATTAGGGCCCTATTAAGAGTGGTTATTCTTTTGATCCATAATCCCCCCAAGCACTTAGGTTTGCACATGATTTCCAAGTTAACCAAGAAAAACCTCTTCTTTTCCTCAGTGCTAGGTCAAAGGAAAAATATTGTAACCTTTCAAGTTTATCAACCATAGCACCAATAATTCTGAAAATATATAGGAAGTAGACCGGTATCCCTTGGGAGAGGCCTTAAGAAGATGTATTTTCCAAAAAATACTAAGAATATTACCTTTAAAACCTGAAATATTCCTCTACATTATTTCCAAAATAGAATTCCAATAAGTGGAAGTGACATCCCTAAATATAAGAGGTAAGCCAAGGTACAAGCTGAGAAGAGAAACACATTGGAAGCCTAGGATGTTCTTAAATTTGACCTATAAATCCTCTTTAGTTTTGAAGAATTATAAAGAAATATTAACATAGTTAATATGTTGGCCAAAGACATAAAAATACAAGGTAAGAAAATATTTCTATTCCCTAGCCTCGACCAATGATCTTCTCTCAAAGAGGATGGTGTTATACACAAGTAGCTAGAGCAGGGAAGGAGGGAGAGTAAAATTTTTTTTGAATCCAAGAACTCTTCTCTCCTAAGCTAATTTGAAAAATATTTCAACCAATTTTCTCAACAATCATGATAAAGAGGTAGGGGTAGAGGGGGTCCCCCTGACGAATCCCCTTCTTGACAAAAAAGAAGCCCCTAGGAGAACCATTGAGAAGAACATAGAACTTCATAGTGCTAACACACTCATTGATAAGATTGATAAACCTTTCATTGAATCTCATCTTGGAAAGAAATTTGAATAGGAAATCCCAGCTAAAACCTTTCTAACAACTTCCAATAGTAGCTTCTAGGAAATGATTGATTTTTTTGACCAACACCTTGGAAAAAAATGTAAATAGTATTACAAAGGTTTATATGCCTAAAATTAGTAAATTTTTTTGGCTTAAGGACCTTGGGAACAACGGAAATAAAAGTGTTGTTAATTTTCATAAGAAAACTACCAATATTGATAAACACTTTAGTGGAAAAGGTGATGTCCTAATGAAAAATTCCCCAATAATCCAAAAAAATGCAGGGGAAATCCATTAGGACCTAGGGCCTTGAAGGCTTCCATAGAGAAGAAAACAACCCTCACTTTCTGAATAGAAGCCTTTTAAAAATAATTTCATTGTCCCCAGGGATAATATTAGTAGGGATAGGCTCGAGAAACAATTCTTCATGACCATTCAGAGAGGGATAAGGATTAAAAAAAACCTTCTTGAAGTAGTTCACTGCTAACTCCCCCAACTCCTCATTATCATTGATGACTTGATTATGGTCATACAATAGACATTTAATCAAGTTTCTCTTGTGATGTCTACTAGCCGACCTATGGAAGAAAGAGGTGTTCCTATCTCCTTCCTTCAACCATTGGACATGAGATATTTGTTTCTAATAAATTTCCTCCCTTTCAAGGTTCATCTCTCATTTCTTGCACCAATTTTCCTCCTCAAGATGGAGATAATGAGTGAAATCCCCCTTGGCCTTGGTATCTTTCTAACTATCGATCTTAGAGGGTATGACCTTTTTCTACTTAAAAATGTCACCAAAAGTTTCCTTATTCTAGTTTTTCACTTTATCCCTGATTATTTCCATCTTTTGGGAAACTCTAAATATAAAAATACCTTGAATTGGGGTGTTCCACCAATTTTGAATACAATTCCTAAAATTATGATGGGAAGCCCACATGATTTCATATCTAAAAGGGATTGGGATAGAGGGGGCCTATCAATCCAATGTAATAGAAATGGGATTTGATTAGAAAAAACTCTAGGAAAAGTTTTTAGGGAGGCATTGCAACCCAGATCTTAATTTGTAGTGACAAGGATGCGATATAACTTAACCTAAATAAGACTATCTCCCTCCCTATTGGTTTTCCTAGTAAAGGAGGAATCCAAAAAATCTAAGTCATATAGATCAACTTTGTTAATAAACTTGAATAAGTCAACCATGTTTTTAGAGTAGTCCATGATCCCCCTACATTTTTAGAAGGAAAAAGAGGGGATTTAAAATACCCAACCACCATCCAAAGAGATTCTGAGTCATCCAAAATGAGGGAGAAGCTATCGTACCAAAGAGTCAATCTACCAGCATGAGTATTATGAGCATAAACATTGATTATCTTCCAGTCCACAAAGCCATTGGAGAAATAAACCACCAAGAAAATAGGGGATAGTGAATATAGTACTCCCTTAGCCTTGTTAGGTTTTGACATTATTAAAACTCCTCTCAAAGCCCCATTAGAATCACTAATCAGGAAAGAGGAACCATGCCACACTTTATTAGCAAGAAGAGAGAAATTTTGAAGAGTTATTTTGGCTTCTTGAGTGAGAAATATATCTGCATAAACATTTTTAATGCAGTCTTTTAGATTTGGGGATTATTTAAGCCCCTTAGGTTCCAAGAGATGAACTTATTTTATTATGTTTTATGTTAGAATCTAGGGTTCTTTTCCTACCATTGGTAATTTCCCTTACAATCTATTTGGTTCTCTGACTTCTTCTTGTGGGTCTTCCTTTACTGTTCTCCACACCCAAATCAACTTTCAAAGATTTTGTCTTCTTCGTCTGGACAATCCATTCTTCCTCCATAGTATAGAGTTTTGAAGACTTAGGGGAGAAAGTATCAAAGTGAAGTTTTTGGGTTAGCACTGCCAGCCCTGGGCTAGACAAAAATCCATTCACTTGGAGTAGATTTAGCAGACTGAAAACCATGATCACAAGATGAGAAGGATCTATATGATTCTCAATAATATGTCCCAAGGGTTCAACATAACTAGTTAGGTCACCGATAGGAGATGTCACAACTGGTAAGGGGGAAGAGGGGATTTCACCTTCCTCATGAAGTACCTCACCGACCACCTTAGGAGAAGGGGAGTCGACCAAGCCAACACCTATAGTTGAGTTAAGAACCAAAATAGGTACTAATAGGCAACTGCCCCTACACAAATTTTTTTGAGATTTGTCTACAGGGGAGTTCAATAATTTTAGTAACCCATCTGTGAAAGGGTAATCTCCTAACACAGAGGGGTCACCCCTATAATCTTCCACCCTAGGGGGAGTGACACATCCACCCTTCATTTTTGAATCTTTTACTACCATAGACTTATCGTCAACAATAAAATGGCCAGGTTTAGCACACTTTTGACAATAAACCATCAAATTCTCATATAGAAGGGCTTGGGTGCATTTACCATGCCTAGAATAAAGAAAAATAACATTGGGGAGGGTGATATTAATAGAAACATTCACATAGAAATGAGAAAATACCAACCTAGAATTAGCCTGGGTAACCACATTTGAAGCTACGTAATGACTAAAGGAGTCACCAATCCAATTGAAAACTAGCTCATCCTAGAACTCTAAGGGCATCCCAGGTAGCTGAATCTAAATAGGGGCAGTGTTTTGAAGGTCCATCACATGGTCAAAGCCTGGTTTCCACTTGCACAAGGTGAGAGCATGTTTACCATAGGTCCAGGAACCTATTCAAACCTTAACCAAGTCCTCCTCATCCATAAATTTTTAAAGGAAAAGTTCCCCCAGGCATTGCACTAGTCTAAACACTGCCCTTTAGACTTCAGTGGGAAGCAAACCATCGATGAACCATATCAATGGTTGGACAGAAGGAGAAGAACATACCAACAAGCATGAAACTTATTGAAGATATAGTGCAATCCATAATGACATTTGGAAGATGGATTTTAGTCCCTTAAATAGTATTTTAGAATTCAAGCACTGGGATGGAAGCCTTAGATCTAGAAGAACCCAATACAAGCGCACCTTTCTAGTCAAAATGTGGGGACAATTTATCATAAGTATCCATTGAATCTTTCTGGGAAGTACTAGCACTCTGAACCTGGTTAGTGAGGACCTAATTCATAGAAAAATTAGTACCCACATCCTTGGCAATATGATTAATAGAGACCACATGGGGCCAGCCTTAGAAACAACCCATAGGATGTTAACTGGGGCCTTCACAGTAAGGATCCTTGTAGAAGCAACAAAACCCTTGGAACATAGGGTCTTGAGGGGGATGACCATGATCCTTACCATGGATGGAAAGAATGTGTCAAGAAAGTTTGAAATTCAAAAGCCAATCAAGTGGGAAAGTTGTAGAGCTCTCCTTGACTTTTAGTGAATATTTTACAATCGAAAATCATACTTGTTGCAAGATAATGATAAGCATGATAATTTCATGTAGGCTTGTAGGCAACAAGAAGCTATTGAATAGGAAGTTAAAACCAATTTATTTGATGGGATTCCTAGTTTTTTTGAGAAGAATGATGAAAGGGTGACTGTTTGTGATGAAATTCCATTGGCTGCAAGAGAAGAGGCTAGTAAAGGAGAAGATGTCATGTTTTGTTTGAGGGACTACCCTATTTAATTGAGAAAGATGAGGAAGATATGGATCTGACCACATCAAAAAATTTTTTAAATTAGTAGAAATATTATTATAATGAAGTTTTAGTTAAAGACAAAGCTTTCCAAGATGAGGAAACCAAAAAAAGCCTTGAGGAATATTATTTTGATAGTATCATAGAGCATTTTTGTGAAAAAAATGGTGAAGAATCATTTCTTCCTGAAGTAAAACTTTGTGATAAAATTAATGAATTAAAAGATGCAACCATATTCCCATTTGAATTGCACGGAGTAACTCTTTCAAATCAGTAAAGTGAAGATGAATAAGTAGCTAATAAATGATGGAAGCAACAAAAGGAGCTCCAATTTTTATCTCTCAAGAGGATGTCCCATCACGAATCTATCAAAGGTGGAGGAAAAAAAAAACCTTTTAATCATGCTTGGACCCAAATGTGAAGCTCTAGTTGGAGATGAATTTGAAAGAGAGAATGTTCAACTACTATATATGCTCTCAAGAAGTAGTGTGCATGCACATCATGAAGAGGTAGGCGGACTAGTTTGTGACTTTTAGGAGGAGTTGCAATTCTTTATTGAATTTATATCCAAAATGTCTCTTTCTCTAGCTGCCCACGAACATATCAACCATTGAAAATTGAGGAAGAGTGGAAGCTATTTTAATCATCTTTTCAATGGTTTTTTTCATCATATTCACTATTGGTTAGTGTAGGGTTGGATAGGTTTCAAGTTAAATAAGTATTTGCACATAGACTATATGTAGTTTTCATTTTGCTAAGTGCTTGTTACATAATTAGTCAGTTGTTTTTGAGTTGGGAAGGGGTTGAAATTGAGTTGTAACTATTGTAATGCACTATAGTTGTATGAAGTAGGCATCCATCATATGAAATAGTGAATACATGTATTCACTATCACACATCATACATATCTCCCTTGCAGGATTGTAATAAATTACAACAACCTTCTAAAGAAGAGATCATGTTATTTCCCTTCCATAATTCATCAAGTAGACATATATTATTCATGATAAAGGGTTTGTTAGTTCACCGTTATAAATTGTACACATGTAATTGATGGATTAGAAGAGGTTGCAGTCTAAAAGTGAGTTCTAGAAGTGAAAAGGTTCTATTTTCTAAGTATTTCAAAGCTAAAATGCCTCTGTACCCAATGGATTTGCAAAATTCTATTGGTCTGAGCGCTTAGCAAGAAAGAATCATGTAGATGTCGCAAGAAATATTACCCATTTTTATTTTCTATCTCAATTAAGTGGAGTTGGTTAAGTATTATAGTTTTAAGGGTGCATGTTTGTTATTAATGAGTGTTTTTCCAAGAGAAAAATGTCATAAAAGAACTTTAGATAAATGGAATTGTTTATAATCATTAGGAATTATATCATCCTAAAAAGTTAGCACCCATAATTAGATGTCTTTTAGGAAAAATTAGACCCCATTTTGGTTATTATGAGGTTTATATGTGCATTATGTTTTATCCCATATGCCTACATTTAAGTTTTTCCCACATCTCCTCACTTTTCCTAACATCCTAGGATTATTATTACTAGGAAAAGTCAACTTTGTGATTTGTTCCCAGGGGGTACAAGCTGAGATATTGACTTGTTCCCTTGGGCACAAGTCAACTCTTGACTTGTTCCTAGGTTTTTGAGCCCAGATTTGGCTCTAGGCCCAATGTAAGGGTCTCTTTCCAAGGTCTTATTTTATGGTCGGCCTGGATCAAATTTGAATCCCAAAATGAGTATAAAAAGGGTCTTTCTCCTCTCATTTTGGAACCCTTTAGAAATCCATCAATAAAGTGAAAACAATATCATGTCTAAGTACAAGCTAATATAACATCAAGCAATCAATTATTCATGTTTTGGAATTGAGGATTTGGACTCAATATTTGAAGGCAAGCATCCAACTCAAGATCTCCAAGTCTCCATTTATTTGAGATCCATTCAAGTAATATAAATCTTCTCAATTTGATGTAGGTTTCTCTCCCGTGATGGCCAAGTAGAGGAATTCATAATTCAAGCAAGAAGATCCTTTTATCCTTCTTTCTCTCTCCTTCTCCAACTGGTTATCAAGCATACATACATTCATGATCTAGGAGTGGCAATCATAGATCTATGCATTTGTGAGGGAATCCTTATTTTCATTACAAGAAAATTACAAGAAACTTCATGGGTTTTGCAGATCTCAATATCCATATATGAGGGTATTGCATACAAGGTGAATTAATCATTTACATTTTTACTTTACATGCTTCTTTCCATTATGAAATTTTAATTCAATTTCAAGGCTACTTCCTAAATAGAAGTTTGACCAAGGCAAGCCCCTTTCCACAACCATTTTCCATTTTCTATGTGCAGGAAAAGGTTTCGAGACTTGCAGATCTGGATCTAGAAAGTATAGGTGCAGACACAGGAACTTAGAAAGTTTCATCAAATTTAGAGATACTACAAACAAGTCGACTTCTCAAATTGTTCCTAGGTACAAGTAAACTTCTAAACTTTTCCCTGCACTTTTTGGCTGAAAATTGTTGAGAAAATAGATACAGGTCTCAGAGTTTCAGTCCTGGAGTTGCAACAGGATCTGACATTTTGGCGACAGTCAAATTCAGATCTGTAGTCCATATTTTCTTCTTCTTGATTCAAGGTGAACACATCTTTCATATTATATTGTATTTACATTCATAGATCATATCTTCTATATCTTTAATTATTATATCATATTTACCCTTTAAAGGAATACTAAATCTCCCTTTGGTTTAGATCTTTCTTTAGCACCCTTATCCATTTGATTGTGCTAATCAGATTTTTACCAAAGGGTTGAGTTTGTATTCCTAATGTATCCTATATCTTATTGAGTGATCTACATCTTAGTATCTCTCACCATTTTCTACCATACATTTTGGTGAACCCAATATAGTACATTTTTATTATGATTTTCATGTTATATTCCCTTTGTATGCATTTAGATATCTAGCTCGATCTATTTTTTATGAGTTTACATCATATTGATACAATCTGTGCATTTGGATATCTATGTTCACCTCCACCATACATTTTGGTGAGCCCAACCTATGAGATTCCTCTTTTTTCAATGGTTATATTCTCTTTGTTTTTTATTACGTGAAAACATGTTTTAGGGACTCGAAACCCATATACAAAGGATTATAAAGATATGATCATTAAAGGACAACAAGAAAAAACTGTGACTATAAGAAACAAAACAAAACACTGGCCATAATAGAGAAAAATCTAGCAAACAACCAGGAACCAACCAAAGGCCAACAAACCAACAAAAAGAAACTAGATAGAGCTGACACTAAACAAATTTTTTCAGAAGCTCAAAAAATTCAAGCTCTAGGTGAGTCATCTTTTCAGTAGCATCCCTGAGATCTTCAATCTCTTTGTTTTGGGAGCTTCTTTCTTCTTGTTACTTAATTGAGTCCTCTTTCAAGGACCAAAATTATTCTCAGGATCGGTATCCTTTACCTCCACTTAGATGATGAATTTCTCCTGATTGATCTATTCCAGCTTCCCCACCAGAATATTCAAATGATCAGCAGAGGCCTTGAGGATCTTATAGCTTTGTTCCCTAATTTTCTTCAGGGTAGATTCCAGACCAAAAATCCTCCCATTCACAAAATCAAATTTCTTATTAAAATCTGTATCCATAGCCTTAGCATTGTCAATATCTTTAGTCAGATCTTTCACAATTGTAGAAAAGGTATACCTTTCCCAGTTCCTGTAGTAAATCCAACTTGCTGGAGAAGGCCGTTTGTTTAATTTTGATCTCCTTCACCTCCTAAAAGATCCATTTAATGATTTTGTAAAATCCCTGAGAACCTTCCTTAGCCTCCTGAAGGACACCAAAGGAATCATCTTTTCTATAATTATCCATGGCACTGAACATTACCCCTTCCCCATATAGCATATTATCATTGTTAATAGCCTTCTCACCAACATGGGTGATCCTATCATCCACGGTCACAT
Source organism: Thuja plicata (assembly GCA_018584345.1). NCBI lineage: Eukaryota > Viridiplantae > Streptophyta > Pinopsida > Cupressales > Cupressaceae > Thuja > Thuja plicata. Next base: position 7,445,951 of record MU227639.1, read on the forward strand.
TATTCTAATTAATATCACCCTGGGTATTCATACTAACCCTGGGGGATTTAATAGGAAGGGAGGGAATCAGGGTGAAACCCTTATCTTTCTCAAAGTCCTAGGGTGAGAGAGCTTGATTTTTTTTTTTGAAGGGGAGGCTTCAAGTGCAACATCATCCTTAGTATCAGAACTTCCATATTGTTCAACCTCATCATCCAAACAATCACTCTCTAACTCCTCAACCATTTGTTTCTTCTTCCTTCTCCCTAAACTGAGGGTCTTCTTATTCTTCATGACATCCAAGGAGAAAGAGGGAGTAATAAATCTCCCTTTCCTTTTAGCAATAGTAACCCTCTTCATAGGGATTTACATTTCCTCCTTAGCCTCAGTTTTAGAACCCTCATCCTCATCATGCCCTTCCCTAGAATTTTCATCCAAGGTAACATATTTAATAAAAGGAAACTCTACAGTATGGATTTAAAAAAATCATAGATTAACACCATCAGGATCTCATGGAGAGTTAGTTTTCTATTTGGGTTATCCCTAGGATCAACGATACTGCTACTCAAGAAACTATACGAGTAAAAATGAAAAGATACATTTTCGTTGTAGAAAAAATGGTTGAGGAGAAAAAAGTGGTAGCCATAGACATGCATAAATTGACCATCCACATCTAGAGTGAAGTAGTGCATGAAAGCTGACATAACCCTCCTCCAAATCTTCTTAATGATAGTTAGGGATAAATATTTTTTTATTGGTTTTAACAACCTCTATTTCTCATCCTCCTCCTTGGGAAATGTTTTCATAGTAGCCTCATAATTTTTTTTGATCCCTATAAAACTTCATTCCCTCAAGAAGAAACCTAGTCAGTTCAGTGATAACCCCTTCATTAATAGTAACATTTCTCCCATAGATATTCATGCACCCATCACACAATTCCTTCTTGAAAATCCTTATTACCGATGGGTTACATCCATGGAGTCTCTCCATAAACACAATTGCATTACCATTCTGCAATAGATTCTAGACCCTCGGTTTCTTCCTCCACTCATCACACACCAAGGGCCCAAGTCTCTTCGTTTCACCACCCATACTTCCTAGAACAAGATTCAAACTCACAACATAAATGGAACTAAGGCTGATGAACTGCAAATATAAATTTTTCTTATCACAACCAGAATTGGCAATAATAAATCTGAATAAAGCCTTGACCACCCAAAAAGTGTGCGAAGGCCTTGGATATTAATTATCCAATCTATCTAAAGGACATCGACCACCATTAATCATCATAAAACTATCTATTTTTTCCATCATTGGAATCAGTGACATTAAATGCCACTTTTTTGTTGGTACGATCAAGGCTTAAAATGGCCTTAGCATCACTATGTAATTCCAACTCACCATGCCATGACAGAGGTGAGTCAACTTTAACCCCTTCATTAGCTAACCAATCTACGATAGTGTTTATTTCCTGATAGCCATGGGAAATATGAACATTATCAAAGGAATTTATAATATCCAAAGAGGAGGATATTAAGTTACTAATAGTCCACGAGGGAGTGCTTAGGACTTTTAGACACCTAATGATATTGTTTGAATCCCCCTCAATCCAAACCTTCAAGAAAACCAACTTCTTGGCAAGATTCAAAGCCTGGAAATCTCCCCTTGCCTCAACAAGGTGGTTAGTCTAAGTTCCCAAGGGGATTTCAACCATTGGGTTATATGCTCTTTGTTTAGATCTCCCTTGGCATTAAATTATTTATATTTAGATGTCATTATTTTCAAAATCTAAAACTTAGATAGATCTACATTGATTTATGCTTTATATATTAGAACTCCTAGTTTCAATTAAATTCACATATCTTATTTTTTATTTTGTGCAGGAGTGTTATTACATTAATTCCTACATATAACATTCCCACTAGGAGAATCCGTAAAACTATTGGTTCCTTTGATCCCGTGTCCTCGTTCCTTCCTAGGAATATTGATGAGACCAACATGCATAACAATGATCTTCCTCCACCTCTTGAGAACAATTCTTCCCATTCTTCCCATGATGAAGATGCGGCTTTAAGGGATACTCCCACACTAATCTAAAAAATTTCTAATGACATGGATAAATTTGAACAATAGCTAGGTCAAGAAAACTCTAATTCTGAAACTATGGCCTTGCTTGGTGGTTTGAAAAAACAAATTCATAATGATGAACATAACATTGATTTCCTCCATGCTATTTCTCAAATTGTTCATAATAGTGTCAAACCTTTCCAACAAGTGTCTCACGAGATTGGTTAAACTTAAATTCCTGTTAGTTTTTAGGTTTCTAATCCTATTCCTACCACACTTCCTTGTACCTCTACCTATGCTCCACCTATTATAACAACTTCCTATCAAAATTCTAATCCTACCCATGTGAGAATTACTAACCCCATTTATCCTCCCATTCCTTCAAGTGTGCCATGTGTTTCATTTCCTTCATCCATTCCCACTTACCCTATTGTCCCCTTTTCATATTCAATCATTTCATCAATTTCCAACAATGTTCCAAACATTTCTCACATTTCTCCTCCTACCATCCTTTCTATCGATTCTACCATTAATACCCTAGGTCAAATTGTATCATCTTTTATATAAAAAATTGCTTCAATGACCTAATCCAAGTATTCCATACCTATTTGTGCTATTATTTTGTGATATATGGAGATTCCTCACCTTGAGACATATAATGGTAAGGGTGATCCTTTGGCTCAAGCTAAAACATTTCAAACCTTGTGTAGTGATTTTTCCCATGACCAAAGGTTTGTGGCCAAATTATTTACTAGAACCTTTCAAGACAAAGTGTTTTAATGGTATTGTTCTTTTCCTCCTTATTGTATTGATTACTTTCAAAATCTTGCCAATGCTTTCATTGAACAATTTAAAAACAAGATTGGTCCAAAAGTTTCTTTGACTCACTTAATGCAATGTAAACAAGGTGTTAAAGAAAAAGTGACCCATTTAATTGGTATATTTAAATATTTGTATGCTCATATTTCTTATACTATGCCTAATATTGATGTGCAACTTATTTTCATGGCTAATTTACAAAAATACATTAGAGATAAGATTCTACTTTTTGAATTCTCTTCTTTTACTCAATTGTGTGTAATGCTTCATAATTATCAAATTCAAGTGAGCCAATTTTAGAGCACCACTCCAATGGCTCCTATTGATAAGAGTGATGATCCATCCAAAAATTTAAACAAATTTTAGAAACCAAATAACTTCACTAAGATTAAAAATTCATCCAACAATGTTGACAAGTAAGTGGAAGAAACATCCAAAGGTGTGGCTCCTTTGTCATCATTATTTAAACCCGCCCGTAACTTTACTCAACTTTCTGAATCTTTGCATAATGTGATGTTGAAGTTAAGTAATGGTAATGTGTTAACACTTCCTCCTATCAAACGAATTGACACTTCCAAACCTTTTCCCAAACACTTTGACCACAAAGCTTTTTGTCAATACCACCCTCAACCTGGCCATGATACTAAAAAGTGTTTTTGATTGAAAACTGTTATCTAGGACCTTAGTGATTCTAATGCTATATCTGTTGAAGGTGTCAATGTGTTGATCTCTAAGTTTTGTTGATCATTAGTGTCCCACACTTAGTCATTTATGTAGGTAGTTTTAGCTGGTCATCATTGTGGCTGAGTTATCCGGTATAGGCCGAGCTATTTGGCACAGTCGTTGCAGAGAAGATAATAGTTGCCAAGTCACACGGTTGACAAGTTCAGTCCATGCCAAGAGATAGTATTTTTGTGCCGAGCAAGACAGTTTTTTTTTGTATGTCAAGAATGACACCAATTTTGAGATAAACTATTTTGGGTCGACTTATCTAAGCATTTAATGTTTTCAATGGGATAATTACGCATTTAATTATTTGATCCCACTACGTGGCATGAAGCCAATCAGAAAATTGGAATGTCCAAGAGGCATAAGCATTTGATACTGATCATTGATCTAGATCTAATTGCCCGATCCATAAAGAATATTAAGATTGCTTCTTACCCTAATTATGTAGTACTGAGAGAAGGTGTATGCGTACGTGAGAGATGCACAAAGGGTTGTTTTGAGAGAGGAAGCATTGATCCGGCAGAGTAACAGAGCAGTGAGCAACAGAGTAAAGATATATCAAATTATTAGATCAGAGAAGGTATTGAAAAGAGGAGATCCATTATGAGCATCAGAGTGCATATTGAAGGATCAGATCTTGAGACATTCTAACAAGTGTATCAGGTGAAATATCTTAACAGAGTGGCTCTTACGGACCATTTTGAATCTCTTATCCGAGTGCTTACTTTGTTGTAAGTTTAAATCCTTTTACAAGGTAGATTGTAATGATCTATAGCTCTTAACCGGGCATACCTTTAACCAGGTAGATTACAAATTATGATCAAATTTTGTAGCCCTAACATGCACACTTTATTGCTGCAGTAGTGAAGATTTTTGTGGGTGTCATCCCCACCCCAGTTTTACCTTATTGGGTTTCTAGGTTATCGAAATTATGTGTCTTGTGTTATTTATTTATTGTCATGGATGGTAATAGATGATAGATCAATTACATTTATGCATTATTGTGGATCAGTTTGTTTTAAGTGATAAAAGTTGAAGATCTGATTCACCCCCTCTCAGCATCTTGCTTTCCTGATATTGTATTTCAAACAATTGGTATCAGAGCATAGTTCTCCCATAAAAGGTTTTAATCAGCTTGAGAGTAAAAATATCGAGATGGAGATTTAAAAATTGGGTAAAGTCATTGAGAATCAAAAGATTAAAATTCAGCTAGCATTACATCTGCTTGAGACAACAAGACAGGAATTGAGGAATTACTTGTTATCTAGGAAATATTTGGCCAAACAAATGAATGACACTCATTATTAGGAAGAAGACACTACAAGTCTATTTTAGAATGGAAAATCTACAGAGAGTGATGCGGCAATTTAAGATCTACTGGAAAGGAACAATACATTGTGTGAAGAAGTCAGAAACTTGAAGAGAGAACAAGAAGCACAAAGCGTAAGACTATGTGAAGTAGTGGAACAAAAGAATAAAGATGAAGATGACAAAGCTATGGTTGAAGAAGACAAAAGAATGATGACTATAAGAATTGATGAAAGGACACATGATGTAAAAATGATGAAAAATAATCAAGTTGACATGGTAAATCAACTGCTACTTGAAAATTAGGAGATCAGTAGGAAAGACCTGGAAATTGTGAATCTGAGATCCGAAAACAGTCAATTGAAAGATGAATTGAGATATGAGAAAGAACTTAATGAAAGATTGAACAGACCCAATGAAGCTTTGACTCATTTTGAAAATCTGATGGAAGCATCAAGGAGATCTAAAGATTCTTCTAGATTAGGTCATATTGAACAACAAACATTTACTAAGAAAGGAGAATCTTCTAAGATTGGTAAAAAGAGGAATGTAAAGACAAAGAACAACAAGCCTGTATGCCACCACTGTGGAAAACTAGGACACACAACAAACATCTGCCGAAGCAAGAATGGTAAGTCCAATCCTAAACCTAAGTTCAATGGTTATTGCTTTAACTATAAGAAGGTTGGACATCAAGCACATGAATGTTGGGAAAAGGAAAATGCACCTCCCACACCTAGATTCAATGGGTATTGTTACAACTATCAAACATTTGGACATAGAGCACAAGATTGCAGATCTAATGCTAAACAATAATGGACATCAAAGACACAAGTGAAAGCACCAAGGAAAGGTAACACTTACAATTGGGATTAAAACACATGACATAGTTGTCATTACTATGGTGAGTATGGGCATGTTCCATAAAACCGCATAAAGACACATTTCAGAGGAAAATCTAAGATTTGGATGAATGGAAGCCTAGTTTGCTATAATTTTTTGAAAATTCAATACAAGGGTACCTGCTCCTACTGTTGAGGAAATTAGAGCACAGATGAATCAGACATGAGTAAGGAAAAAAAAATCGAGCAACAGTGAAGCTACTGAAGCTGATGTCACCCAATCCAATGGATCAGGTGATCACACCATCACTAATTAAGAAAAAATGGTATGTGAGGAAATGTGTTCATATCTCATATCTTTTATCAGTTCCTAAGATATAATAGTGTAAAAGTCCATATCTGCATATGTTAAGATGCATCAGGACATATTTTTGAGACATGTACCTAGCAAAGTCAATATGCACTATAGGTGCTGAGCAACAATATTATTGTACACTGAGATCAAGCTCTCTAGTATGTGTCGAGATGGTATGGGTTACGACTAAGAGATAGACATGTTTTGTGAGTTGGCCAAGGACAACTATTTACCACTCACTCAATGGACAAAACATTTATTGCAAACCTAAATTTTGACCTTTTGAGCCTATAAAGGAATGAGCCATTCATTACTCATTTTCACCTTGCGATTGAGAATTTCATAGAGTGTTGGAGCATTTGCAAACTTGATTTCTGCAAAGATCCTTTGAAGATTTCTACAGCATGCCATCGGCTATCCTGAGTAAAAAGTGTGAATTTTGACACCTGCCGAGGTATTCTGTCTCTCATCTTTGAAACCCTATTTCTTTCAAAATCATGGTCACTAGTTATTCCATAGCAGAAAAGGGTATGGAGAAGGAGTTGCAAAAATTTAAATTAGTAAGGAGTGACACATGTGCGCCTCCTAATTTTTGAGTAGTTCCTGAGAGCTCCATCCAAGGTGATCTGACTGGAGCCCTATCATCGATTCCACCTAAGGTACTCATGATTCATGATATTAGGTCATGTTATATGTGCAAGATAAGTGAAGTTGGTGATCACGAGCTAAGAGAATCTTACATCAAATTATGCATAGATGGAGCCCTAAAAGACAAACACAAACATTTAGTTGAGCGAGGGTTAACTCATGCCCTAGATTTTCCAAGGGATTTTAGAATGGAATGGATCAAAATTGTTCTTAGTCGTGTACATCACATGAACATAGGGCTGGAAAATGGACCAGTTAAGATAACAAAGGAAATCATCCATCGTGTAACTGGTTATCCAATTGTTAACGAAAAAGAGGACAATGATATGTTAGAGTAAGGAAAACATAGAAGAATACACTAGAGCTATTTGGAATAAAAGAGGGATGATGATCTCTACAATTATAGATTTGGAGCTTTATTTTGCAGTTAGGGTTATTTCTCATAAGTTTTATCACTCGATCCGAATGGAAAGTGTCCCCTGCATTACAGTTGACCAGGCTTGGAAGATTGTGAAGAAGGATCATACTTATGACCTTGCTGAGCTTCAACTGATGCAACTAGCCGAGAACCTTTCTTTAATCCAAAAGGAAAAGAACTCAATGTGTAAGTTTGGATCTCTGCTCGTTTGCATATTTTTCTATATACATAATATATTTCCTATGTTTGGAAACATTGTGTGGAAAAAAGACAGACCTATTACATAGCAAATCAATGCATTTATTTAGCAATTAGGTGATAAATTTGACAATGTGATGGGAACATATTTTGTTGAATTTAAGAAAAAGATGAGATTAAGGAGTAGAATTCCTAGATCACTTGTTGAGAAACACTATGAGGATGTATGTTTTTTGGTAGACACAAATTTCACCTATGTGCAGGCAGTAGTGCCGAGGGTATCATGGCTAATGCCATTACCTTATGAAGTGAATGTTTATGAGAAATCTATAGCAATAACATCTCTATTGGTAGAAGATATTGATGGTGCAACAAAACATTTTGGGAACTATGAAGAAGCAAAGTCCAAAATCTCTGTGGATTTGAAGGCTGGCACTATGGAGAGGAAAAGGAAAAAGATTGTCAAAAATCTGAAGAAGATGGTTGGAATTGAGAGTGATGAAGAAGTAGAGGATGCACCTATGGGCTTATCAATAGGACATGGAGAAGATTGGTCTAGTGAAGAAGAGGAGAGTGAACCTGAAGAGGATATCATTGTGAAAGGAAAAGGGAAGTAGCCAGTAGTTGCCAAAGTAACTAAACCAAATCAAGCAAAACCTAAGGCTACCCCTCCTATTGCTAACCAGCCTAGGACAAGGGCATCAACTTTTTCTACACAAGTTGAGTCAACAAAGGTATATACAAAGAAGAATGTTGGTGAGAGTATTTTAGGAAAGAGAAAACAAGTTGAAACAAAGGTTGTGCCAAGCCAACCTGAGAAGAGACCGAGGATGAAACTAATCTTGGAAGAAGATGAAGATGAGGAGAAGAAAAATACTGATGAACCCATCAACATACCTACAAAACCACATAAACCAATGACCAATATTGATGAGGTATGCAAGAATATTAGAAGTACCTCTGGTTTAGTAGGATTTAAGTTTATCAAGTATGAGAAGCAAAGCATAGCTAACAAGCATAAGATTCATGAAAGACTATTAGATATGATGTGTACATACAAGATGACACCTACAGAGATAGGAAAGCTTATTCCTATAGAACTTTATGATATTTTATCAAAAAAGTGGTAGTATTCTTTGATAACTGAAAGATAGATAAGGGAAGGAACACTAGCTAAGGTTATTCCTGATTTAACCAAGAAAAAAATAGAAAAATTCATTGAACAGTATCAAAGGAATTTTATTCCTAAACAAAGAGCCTATGAAATTTTGAAGAATGATGCTGAAGGTGTAGTTCAACAGAGCACCAGAATATGGAAGGAGACTTTTGGGTTAATCACTAAGAAGGTCGATGAGAAAGGTGAAGGCACCTCAAAGCTGAAGGAAATGGAAGACCAAACTACTATTGATCAAGCAGAGACTGAGGCAACCAAAAAAGGAAATAGGTGATGGGAAAACTATGAATTTGACAATGGATAGTCGCATTGACACTACACTTGAAGATAAAAACAATGTGGGTGCTGAGGATCAGAATGATCCGGTAGACACAGGTATCCAATTGCCTATTCATACAAATGAGGCCAAGACAAAGATAGAAGGAGAAAAGGAGGTAATCAATACTAATCCACCTATTTTAGAGGTTGTACAAATAGTTTTAGATAGTGGAGATAAGATGGAAGAAATTGAAAATAAGCCTACAGAACAAGAGGCTATACAAGTGTTGGTGGATCTACCACACTCTGTATCATCTACTCCCACTGGACCCAAAATGGGAAGTATACCTAATCAACAGGAAATCTTGACTCAGATGAAGGAAGCAATTGAAAATGATACTGACAAAGGAAAAGATATCACTGAACTTGAGCTGAGTATCAGCTCACCAGAGCTCAAAAAGAGGAAACTAAACAAGAAAAAGTCACCAAGCTTAAATGTCACATTATATGAAGTTATTGTGATTCCTAAATGGGATCCTAAGAGTTTGACATATGAGGAGTTTCAGACCCTTCAAGACCTATTGAAGAGGAAGAAGAGACAAGAGGAAATGAAGAGGGAAAAAAAGAAGAAGCAAATTTTGCATGACATAAAGGATATTTTTGTTCAAGATTTTGATATGGAAGATGAAAATCAGCAAACAACAATACTGGAACAGTTAGTTCACATTGTGCAGAAAGTTACTGCTGAAAATATTGAGGCAAATGACAAATTGTTGCAATTTTTTGAGAGAAGATTTGAGAACAAAGTATTGGAGAACATATCTGGAGAGATTGCTACCAAATAGGTTGAACTTTCTTCTCTTATTGAGATTCTTGAGGAAGTTGCAAATAATGTTTTTTCACTATACAAAAGATTATGTGATGAAACATTATTTACAAAGGATAATCAATAGCTTATTGAGAATTTGCATTTAGATATGAAGTCAACAACAAGTTCATTGAGCATGGATGCTAGTTCTAGCTCCATACATTTTGATAGGTTGACTCATGCACAGAGGAGATTAGCTGAGCTTATGGCTGAAGATGGCCGAATCAAGGCCAAGTTAATAACAATTCAGGCTAACTTGATACCTCATTTGGAGGTTATTTAGAAGGAACTAACAACTACACAAGAATTAGTCAAGAGAGATTCTCATCTCTCTACTATAGATAGTTTGGTAAGTCTAGCTGCCAAGCTAGAAGTTAAGTTGCAGGTTATGAAGTTTGTTAAGGATAGTTGGGATACATCATTTGCATTGATATTATAGCTTCTAAACCATTTTTGGACAAATATAACTTAACCCCTACAACTATCAGTGACAAAAAAAGGGGGAATCAACAAAGGAAACATAAAATATGTGCAGAACCAGGTATAAATATCTTTGCTGAAGGCATGTATATTATGCAGATAATGTATGAAGTATGAAGTATAATCTAAGGGGGAGTACATTGTGTACTTAGGAAAATTTTGTGGATGTAAAAGAAATGATAAGTGTTTTTGCCACTAATATCAAAGGGGGAGATTGTTGATCTCTAAGTTTTGTTGATCATTAGTGTCCAACACTTAGTCATTTATCTAGGCAGTTTTAGATGGTCATCACTGCAGCTGAGCTATCTATTATAGGCCGAGATATCTAGCATAGTCATTGCCAAGAATATAATAGTTGCCAAGTCACACGGTTGCCAAGTTCAGTCCATGTCGAGCGACAAAGTCTTTTTGTGCCGAGCAAGACAGTTTTGTTATGTATGTCAGGAATGACACCAATTTTGATGTAAATTATTTTTGGCTGACTTATCTAAGCATTTAATGTTTTCAACAGGATAATTACACAATTAATTATTTCATCCCACTACGTGGCATGAATCCAATCATAAAATTGGAATGTCTAAGCGACATAAGCATTTGATCCTGATCGTTGATGTAGATCTAATTGCCCGATCCGTAAAGTATATTAAGATTGCTTCTTACCCTAATTATGTAGTACTAAAAGAAGGTGTATGTGTACATGAGAGATGTGTGAAGGGTTTTTTTGAGAGAGGAAGCATTGATCTAGTAGAGTAACAAAGCAGTGAGCAGCAGAGTAAAGATATATTATATTATTAGATTAGAGAAGGTATTGAAAAGAGGAGATCTTTTATTAGCATCAGAGTGCATATCAAAGGATTAGATCTTGAGACATTATAACAAGTGTATCAGGTGAAATCTCTTAACAGAGTGGTTCTTATAGACCTTTCTAAATCTCTTAGCCGAGTGCTTACTTTTTTGTAAGTTTAAATCCTTTTACAAGGTGGATTGTAATGATATGTAGCTCTTAACTGGGCAGACCTTTAACCAGGTAGATTACAAATCATGATCAAATTTTGTAGCCCTAACAGACACACTTTATTGATGCAGTAGTGAAGATTTTTTTGGGTGTCATCCCCACCCCAATTTTACCTACATAAACTCACATCCACTAGACATGTCACAGGGTATGTAGTAATCACTCTAATAATAAATACAATATCCAGATTAGGTATCACATGTGATACGCTAATACAAGATTACATTATAATAAATGATAAGTACATAAACACCAATGAAGAATCATAAAGAGCTCAACTGCATAAGCATCATCAAGAACTAAAACAAGGACATCTAATCTCATATGGTAAAGAATACCTACCACCCGTATGTGTGGAACTATAAAAGTCTACCCCACTGTGCTAAGGAGATAACAACAAACCCCACTTGGATATCCAAAACCAAAGAAGGAATTAACCACTAAGAAAGGGGATCTTGATAGCTCTCTAACTCTAGGTGTACTACACATAATGAATGGTAAGACTCAGTAATCCATAGGCAACTGAAACATGTAGGAAATCTAGACTATGTATAGGAAGGTGTCATCATGTATATCCAACCCTTAAGTTTCATCCTAGTAGTCTCTTTGGACCCTGACACTCAAGTGACCATACATGGTATCAATGACCTCTCAAATAGACAAAGTCACTAACTATGCTAGACACACACCCCTCAAGGCGGAAAGCATCATCTCATCCTCCATCTTAGCCTATAATAGCAATCAAGCATGGGTGAGAAAAACACATCTTATTAATTCATTTTAAGACCTCAGTTTCACAATATGTTTTCACTTATTAAGATTAATTACAATAAGCGATCTTAGAACCACTTGCGAGCCCTAACACTTATTGCAAGCCACCCCCTACTACACAACTAGGTAACCTACCCTAGGCTCACAGATCCTACATAGATCTAGCATAGGTTCAAATAAAGATATACCCAATCCAGTTCCCCACACAGAAACAAGAACGATCACATAGATATTCACTCTCAAACCGTACATAAACAATATGACTCATATGGACAGTTTAGGGTAATAATTCAATGCACACACATCACATCATAAAATATAAATAAAATTCACTCCCAGCCTCTGTATCCTTCCTAAGGCCTTTCTAATTCCCAGACCAATATCACATAGTAACCAGTTAACGTAAGAAGAAAACACCATTACATCATGAAGCATAAATAAATACCTCTATAAATCTAATCCAACCACGATATAACAACTCCTACAGTTCCATAATTGCTAATAATAACCATTTAGAGAAACACATAATATGCTATCAATTAACCTTAACTAAGGAATGATAAACACCAATAATGTCTTTATAAAAGCACTTATAAATTCATGTATTAATTTAAAGGTTTTTAATAATAGTAACCAATAAATAAAACTATAACAAATTTATTAATAAATTAATAATTTTTCTAAAATTTAAATTAAACTATATTAAGAAGTCATTAATTAGTTTAATAAACTAAATAGCACATATATAAAATTAAATATGAGAAAAAAATTATTAAACAATTTAATAAATTAATCTTTATATATAAAAGCTAAATTTTAATTAAATTACAAATATATTTTAATAAAATAATACATAAAAAATTTTTACTAATTAAAAAAAAAAAACTAAAAAAAAATATAAAATGTCATTTGGGGGGGTGAGCCCCATGCGCCCCCCCCCCCCCCCCCC